>OZ020191.1:105470982-106070982 GCA_963971165.1 Philopedon plagiatum | reverse complement strand
CTACAAAGCACTGAAGAAAGAAAAGTACAAATCTTATAAATCTGAAACGTTCAAAAGCTCTTATCGGAATTTTTTCGAGGGGATGAAATCTCGGTAGTACCTGGTGAATCGAATTAAAAATTATTTCAATACTACAAATCGTATTCTATTTACCATAGCCTTCTCGATGTGCTTCGCTAGACAGGGACAAGTAATTTGTCTCTATCTAGCGAAGCACATCAAGAAGGCTATGCTATTTACTGATGAATGTTTCTTTTGTACAAACCAGACAGTTATTAAACAAAATACAAGAATATGGTATATAATAGCAGAGAAATATTTGGAACTTTTGTAAATGGAAATAGGTCATGCGTCGGAAGATTTAGCAATAAACGGAAAAATAATTTTTCACCAAGATGGAGCTGCTGCACGTTTCATGAAAGCTGGGTTGAACGTTTTGGCTATTTAAATGCTCCGCACGAACTCCAGATATCTCGCCTCTACATAACTTTTATTAGGGATATCGCTCATCGAAAGTACTTCCCAATGTAAGAGTTATTATGTGGAAGAACTGAAAAATAGAATTATGTATCAAGGCTTCAGGCAGCATCACAGTACACCAGTTTTGCTTAACGTTAGAAGACATTTTTATGACTTTCGGTTACTGCTTGGCTGTAAATAAAGGACACTTTGAGCAATTTATTTAAATAAATCGGTTTTTTTGTATCTACTACTGTTGTAATAACAATAATGGTAGTATCACAAATTTTAAAAAATACAGAATGGCGACTGTAAAGTTTTAAGCGCCAAGAAATGTGAGGTATCTTCACCGCAAACGTAAAAAAATAGTAATGACGAGGGGCGCAATAAATAATGTTTTTCAAAAAATAAATGAATTGAGGTATTTTTTTGAGCTTTTTTGACATCATTGACATAATCTTAAGACTCTGAAATATACCTATTGTTAGAAATAAATGGCGATATAGCTAAAAAGTATATTTTTATGGGCACTTTTATTCACAGAGTACACTAAATCCAAATCGACGAATTTACAAAATTTCACCGGCGGCAGATAACACGAGCGTATCAGGTATCTGCCAAAACTGACATCTTTCCCAGCACGACCGATAGCGGCCGGTTTTTACTTGGCTAAAGGAAAAAAATCAATGCGTATAAGCAGAAATGAATAAATCCGTTTTGTTATGACTAAATCGAAAATATTTAAAAAGATTCTAGCACTATGTACGTCAAGTTTTATCATTATACAGGGTTCGGCAAAATGAACTACCCAATTTAAACAGCTTATAAAAATGTATTAATTTTATTTGAATAATAAATCGAATTAATACATATTTTTAAACTAGAAAGATGGGATCTTTTATGATTTAAATATAGTGCTTCGTAAATGATCGCTAGTGTTCTCAATGCATTCTTCTAATTGATTAGCAAATTTTTATATAACGTTTTGAAGAACGTGGCGTGGGATAGCATTAATTTCATTTCTAATGTTTAATTTCAAATCTCTTAAATTTCTGGATTTATTCACAAACACTTTAAGCTCTAAATAGCCCCAAAGAAAATAATCCGGGGCTGAAAGATCTGGGGATCTTGCTGGCCATGGAATCGTACCATTTCTTGAAATGAGTCTGTTTGGAAAGGATTCTCTTAAAATTTCCATTCTTAATCTCGCCGTATGACTTGTTGTCCCGTCTTGCTGAAACCAGTAATGTCCTATGTCTTCTCCAATTTGAGATAAAAAGAATGTCTGCAGCATTTGAACATAGCGCGCAGCGGTAACGGTTACCGTCTGACCATTCTCTTCAAAAAAATAAGGCCAAATTATTCTGGACGATGAAATGGCACACCATACAGTCATTTTAGGGCGATGTAAAGGTCGCTGATGACTTTCCCTAGGATTCTCTTGAGACCAATAATGGCAATTTTGCTTATTGATATCGCCGTTGAGATAAAAAGGTGCCTCGTCACTCATGAAAAGGATATTTTCGATACCTTGGTGACTATCATGAATCAGACGACAAAATTCAAGTCTATTAATCTTACCTTGATCATTTATTTCCTGAGCTACTGCGATCTTATATGGATGAAAATTCATGCGTTTTAACATTGTTCTGGTGCTTCGATCACTCAAACCAAGGACGGAAGCATGTTTAACAGCGGGTTTTTTCGGACTAGCAATAGCTGCATTTGTTACCCTTTCTTCGTTACGTTCATTGCAGGCAGTTCTTGGTTTTCCACTTGACTTTTTGCCTACAATAGATTCCAGTTGTTTCCATTTATTGCGCCAAGCCAAAATAGTCTTACGCTGAGGACAGCGACGGACATTAAAATGACGTCGAAAACACCTTTGAGCAACGATTACTGAATTAAATTTAATAAACTTCTTAATATAAAAGCGCGATGTTATATAGACCAACGCTCCAAGTCATGTTGTGATTTTGTTACTGTCAGTTTTTTTCCAATCCGCGTTGTGAACTACTATAACAACCATCGCAGACAAGAAAAAAAAACTTATTGCAAACAAGTTTTACAATTATTTGTGAAACGCTTGCTAGTAACATTTTGCGACTGTCTGCTTGATTATGACAATTATCTCAACACTTGTACCTCTGCGAAATAGGGCTCAGATCTTCTGTCTATTAACAAGTGGCATGCTCTTTTGCTATAATAGACAAATAACTAAAGGTTGTCTATTAAAAAAAGATTTGCCTTCTGAAATACTCAATTTTTATGTGATCTTATTATATTTACTGAAAAAATGTCAAAAAGCATCATCATTGTAAAGACACCAAATACCCGTCCCTTGAGAATGATTCCGTGATACGAAATATTTAATTATTGTTATTTCTAGCAGGTATATGTAAATCAGCGGCCGGAATATTCATGCGAATGTCACCGAAAGGCAAAGGAAGAGCAAAGGAAAAAAGTAATTTTAAAAAGGTGATATTAATTAGTTTAGCGGGACTTCTTAGCATTACCTTTTTTGTCGGCAAGGGAAAAAGATTAAAGTAATAAAGAAAGCCAAAACTTAATTAAAAAGTAATTTAGAGTATTTTTAAATTAATTTTAATGATAAACTCCCATAGGAATGTTGATAATGGAAATTTAGTATTATGTTCTATGGAAAACTAGATACGATTGAGCGTATCTGCGTCCTGCTTTACAAACATATTTTTAACTGCGACCCGAATATTTACTATATACAAACTATCCCACTGTTCTGCCCTTTCTCATTATACTACCTACCTTAAAAATTGTAATACCTAGAAATAATGTATCACTCTCGCCTCCAAAACCCACTCTTGCTCCCTGTCACGCAAAAAAATCCGGTAACACTAACCCCATTTGTATTAGTAGTCAAGCTCTACAGAACAATCAATCTTCTTTGCATTACTTTCGAACATGATCTCACCTGGCACAAACACATTACTTCAGTAGCCACATCGGCAGCTGACAACCTTGGTTTTCTCTCTTGAACCAGAAAATACTTCTCACCTTCCAACTTACACACTCTCTATGTTTCCCAAGTAAGACATAACCTAGAGTGCTGTACCCACATCTGGGGAGCGGCATAGCCTTTGACACTTCCACTTCTTTCGCTTATTTGCGGCTCCAGATTATGAAACAAATTGCAGGCAAATATTTTCCCTTCCAACCTTTAATCCTTTAAATCCCGTATCAATAAATTACATTTCCCTTCTCTTCAGACGTTAGTACCGACGCTTGAAGTCTACGTGGGCTGTCTCAGATAAAAAATATCGGTCAAGTGCAACTATACTTGCACAATTAGTGTTTCGTGCCATCAGCCCCCCACTTAAATTATGAATAGTAATGCAGTCGCGTTTCGACTGAGCCAAATTAAAAATTTTGAAAAACTTGTAGGGACAAAAGTTGTTCCTTAGCATCGTGGGAAATATTTTTGCTGAAAAACTTTTTCTTTAAAATCAGTGGTGTAGCAGTTATAAAAAATAAACATTTAAATTGTCTATAAGAATTAGTTTCCATTTTTTCATTTTCTCGCAATAAATAGTCCTCAAAATGAAAATAATATCTGTATTTTTCTTTTTTAATTATCTCTAGAAATAAGAATGCTATCGTCCTCCAAAGTTTGAGGTGCCACGCTCACGTTGGCTGAGGCTCGATGACACACGACTCTGTGCTGAACTTAAGAAGTTGCATCCCACTAATAAAATATCTGATAATAAGAAAAAGTACCTTAAGACTATGATTAATTTATTTTTTGCCCGAACAAAGACACAAACAACGCTAGTCCGGTCTAATTTGACAACCAAAAGTTTTAAACTGACAAGTGTAAGAATAAGACAACTAAGTTTTATTCTATGAATTTATTTCTGAGCTTTTTCGCGAATTTATAAAGAAAAGGGCAATTTTAGTACGTACATTCGACAATAATAGAACTAAATTCATTACAGCAATTCGTTCCAAGATGAAAGTCATTCGAAAACCAAGCAAATCGCTGAAATATCAAAATAATTCATAAGTTTGTAATGATGCCTTGTTAACAACGACAGGACAAAAACCTGTCAAAACAAAACTGATCAACTATAAGATCTTAATTTAAACCAGTACTAAATCTTAAACCCTCTTAGTGAATCTGAAATATTTTTATAGAAATTTGGTACAGTATTTTTTTTTTGTAGAACAAAAATATTTTGATATGTTATGTTGGCGCCATCATTTATTTTGTTTCTCTTTTGTAAAGTTCAGTTGCATTTTTTAAACTTAAGGTTTCTTCATACGTTTTTAAATTTTGTTCCAAACTAGTTTAAGACTTTCTATATAACTTTTTTCTGGTGTTATTAAAACTGATTCTGTTAATAAAAATTATGTTTCCTAAACTTGTTTTTGCTTTATTTTTACAGAAAATGGCAATTAAAACCACTGTTTTGTTTTTAAACAGTTTTTCTTGATTATCTCTAAAATGTCATTTTGGCACATACCCCCTTTGACACTTCCAGGCTTCATTTTTCCGTCAATCTAAACGTAATTCTCATTATTCATGATTTTTTTTAGATTTTTCTGAGTGATCCTTTTGGTGATAAGGGTGGGGACAGCAATTTTCAAGCGTTTTTCCCAAGAAATACATCATATATATTGTTGAACTCGTGCTTCAATAACCTTTCATTTGACAACCTACACGATGCCCTTGAATTTTTTTTCCATTTCCCAATCTACCCCTGAAATTAACCCCCTGAATCAAAATTCAACTTTTCATACTTTACTTCTATAATTGGGCCACCACACTCTATCTCTGTGCTAAATTTCAACTTTTTACGTCGAATAGTTTCAGAGAAAATCGTCTGTGACAGGAACTTGAACGGAAACCGAAGTGATGCCAAAGGTATTTCGTTTCACGGAACACTAAAAAGAACGAAGTTGGTGTCATAAAGCATAATAAAGTTGTATTTGGGTCTCAAATTCTTTTTAAAATCGAAATATTACTCGTACTTATTACATTTGGCGTTAGTTCATTTTGGTCGAATGCAAAATAAATAGAATATTCTACAAATTCCAATATACAAAAAATAATAAATAAAAATAGCAGCTGACTGGCAGCGGGAACATTCGGTAACTGCAAATTTAATAATAATAATAATAATAAAGATGTTTATTTATGCCAATAAAAACAATGTAAAATATAAATATAAAATTGATAAAAGTAAAAAAGAAAACCAAAAAATGACAGTATTATACTAGTTGGCATAAAAGGGTAGGATTTTGATTTATAAGAAATCATTCTTCCAATCCTACCCCTACTAAATAATTTTTTATTTTTAAAAGTTATATAGCTTAAGCCCCTTAGACTAGGAGAAATAGTATTAAAAATTCAGAAGATGTATATTTAAACGAAGACTTATATTTTTCAGTATGATGTTTAGGTATTTCTATTGTGTTCTGATTTCTAGTATGAACATTATGAATATTATTCCTGAATTCAATTTTTTCAAATAAATATCTAGGTTTCTGAGTTACAATTATTTTATATATAAAACAGGATAAGTGGATTTCGCGTCTTTTTCTAATTTAATTATATTATGTTTGTTAAAGGTAGGTGATACGTGATCATATTTTTTTAGTCCTATTGAAAAACGAACACAGTTATTTTGAAGAATTTGTAATTTCTGTTTATCTTCGTTACTGATATTTATATTTATGCTCCTATATACAGAATAAAAAACACGTTTTACTATTTTTTACAAACAAGGGAGATTTTTTCCGAATTTAATTTTAAATTCGTTACGATACAATAAGGAATTTTTTGCCATTAACGAAAATTTCATTAGGCTTCGTTACCGTGAATTTTATCCACCCTCATTTTTCGAAACGAAAATAAGCTTTTTAAATATTTAGCAAGCAGTATTACCTTTTTTCCTAAAAATGAAATTGTACTGCAAAAAAATGTTTTTACATGGCGAATTTCATTAACGACCAACAGTGATACAATCTTTCAAGCCTTAAAAATACCACAGCTTGTAAGATAATCCTTAGCAAACCGCCCTTCTAAATAAAAACCAAAAAATTGGAAAACCAACATCTAGTGTAAATATAATGTGTAATGTATATATTTCCATTTAAACTTCACTGCTAGCACTGTGTCTGTAATGCGTAATCTAATAACTTGTGTTACAACTAAATCTGTTCAAGTTCGAGTCAAACAAAACTTGTTGACGTCAATTTTTTGAAGAAGGGTTTTAGCGACCGTAATAATGTCAGCAAATTTGCTAATATATTTTGTGTTTTAAAATTAAGAGTAAGTGGGGCAATATATGACCAGCGACGCAAGAGGTCATGTGATGGAATTGAAACCTTGGAAATATTTAAATCGTCCTGAATTTTTTTAAAAGGGTATAACGGATGCTTTTACAAATTGCGTAATTGGAAATGTAAAGCTACAGTAGACCAAGTCCATGGAAACAAAATGAAAGCCGTTAAAAGTTCTGTTATTTGTGAATAATTTACTTTTCTTTTAATTTCTGCCTCTAAAGCTTATCGCAGTGCCCATAACTTAAATGGTATATAATCCTATATAAGAAAATATAAATGGTAAATGCATCTCGGTACTTGTGTGGTTGCAAGACATTACATTTGTTACATGGACCCTGTTCTGAAAAGTGTACCAACCCACAAAAAAATCGAATTTTGAGTTATATACGTGGTCCTGCTTAGAATTATTTAAACTATAAGTTCCTGTATATTTTTTTGTGAAAATACAATACATTTTATTTATAATAACAAAAAAATGTTTTTATTAACTTTCTTACCTTGTCATATGCGTTTTGCAAAAATGTATTATAGGTTTAGTACACAAATGCAAAACGAATTGTGTTTAAAATTAATATAATAATGTAATAACCCCTGGGTTAGTACACTTTTGCGTATCATGAAAAATGGCTAGTTTTATCCTAAATCAGTCGAAGACAAATGCAAAATGCCAAATATGTTTTATAAAACCAACAAACAGAGAAAATAAAATGTCTCCATAAAAATTATTTAAGTATACTGGTTTACTTCTTTTGCTATAACTTAACAATTTTGTAAAGTAATAGTATTTACTTTAAGTTCTTTAAAGATAAGAACGATTATATTTGTCGAGAGATAGTTAAAGTTAGAAAGGGTGTTTTTGCTCTAACTTGTGTATTTATTTCTTTTTATCTAAGACATCCCACGTAGACTTCAAGCCTAAGAACTAACATACCGTGGGCGTCTGAAGAGAAGGGAAATGCAGTCTACTGATACGGGATTTAAAGGATTGGCGGTTGGACGAGAAGGGAAAACATCTGCAGGCAATTTGTTCCATAATCTGGAGACCCTAGATATGAATGAGCGAGAGAAGTGGTCTGTTCTGGGCTTTTGTAGCTGGACATACCCAATACTTTTTCCCCTCAAATCGCACACTTTTTTTATTTTAAAAAATACCATAAACCACCCCCGTATCCGACGCTTCTAAAGAGCCTGACGTCCTAAGTTTTAATATTATAAAGAAAAAACAAATGATCCAGCCGGGACATTGCCAAACTTAAATATTATCTTGACATCTCATTTTCTTATTAGTTTTAAATAATCCAAAGTATTTTTAATTCCATAAACGCATTTTACCAAAAATATGTAGGTACCTATTTTAATTTAATATAATTTAACCCAACCGAACCAAAATTATTTCATTAAAGCATTTGTTAAAAAAACACATTATTCTGTTTTACACAGCACGTTCAGAAAGTTGTTATTCGCACTTTTGCCAATAAAATTATCGTAACTTACCGATCTTTTTTTGAAAAGATCCTCTAAATGAGTTTTTCTAAAGTCGAGATGTAGGTATCTACATAAATCGCTTTCTTGCGCCCCCAAACGTTACATAATACGTAAATATTGTTAGTGATAAATTTAATTTAGTTTTCAACCCTATCAGACTAATTTAAGAAGCACTAATCAAAGCACAAACTAAATAAAAATAAGCAAAATATTAGTTAGCAACGGATCGACGAAGAGCATTATTTTCTAGGTAGCAAAACAAAACGAAACTACCTAGGTACATTATTATTTAAAACTGCCTTCTAGTTCTAAAGCAGCCCCTACACGATCATTATTATTGTCTGTATTAAAAAATATTGTCAGTAATATTGATCGTATACGAGGTATAGAATGATCGAATGAAGTATATTCAAGCAAATTATTGAAGATTATTCGAATATTTTTATAATACTGACAGTATTACTGTTGTGTGAAATACTGACAGTAATTATGATCATGTAGGAACTGCTTTAGAAAAAAATTTTGATAATATGCACGCGTGTTTGTACACTTGCCCAAGCAGTAAAGTAGGTGGTAGATCTTGATGTAGCCGAAGCGAAGCTAAAGGGTTGTTGACCCCATTCTGTTATTCTAATTCAGTCCGCTAGAGTGATTCCGATTGGTCGAACTCGTACGTCAGCGTCAGCTGTGTATGGATCCATATTAACCAGTTTAATAATATCGTTTACATTATTTTTGCTATTTATTTCTTAATTTGTGAGAGAAAAAGTTAAAGCCGTTAAATGTTCACAAAAGGTAAAGCCGTTTAATATTAACAAAATTTCGTATCGTCGTTTAGTTACGTGCATTTTAAGTTAGTTCTGGGTGTTTAGTTAAAGTTGAGGTATTTATTTTGGTTTAAACATATTTTCTCTAGAGAGTTTTATTAAATTTGTGTTATGGGCAGTATTTTAACATTTTGAAATTGAGAATTTTGGAAGAGTTGGTAGGATTTCTTTCTTTAAAGGTAATGTATGAAAAACATAATTTCTTCAAACTTGTTAATAGAAATATTGTTAAGAGACCTGGCAACACAACAACCTAGCTCACTGTTCTTTTGTTCTTTTTATGGCCATGTGTTTTATTTTAAGTGGTGTGCAGTGAACAACATTTTTTTTGAAGGGCGATACCTAGCTTATCGCAGAGCGCCATTTATGACTATCTTTCCCTATTGACTATTTCACTATTTCAAATGTGCGGTAAAGACCTTCGTAACATGGAAATCGTACTGGCGTAAATTGTGAGGACTTCACAGAAATGTGTGTCGTAGCACAACAAATGTTGTTTTTATATTAATTCCGTTGGACTTGGTTTTGCGAAAGGGTAAAAAATTATCTAAAGATATTTAAAGCTATCTGGTGAACTTCCTTCCTTTTTAAAATGATGTCAGCGTATTTTCAGCCTTTTAGAATGCTGCTGAAACCAGAAATTACTTTCTTTGCCTTTTAGTGATATTAAAATTTAAAACCAGGTTTCTTTCTATTCACGTTTTTAATAATATTAAGATATAATAATTTTAATTATTCCAATATTCCATAATCTAATAAGAGATATTAGATTCAAATTTGCTAGTATTGGGAGAACTGGGACAACATGTTTATACCTACTTATCTTAAAATATCTACGTTATCTTATAATGGAGTTTTAAACCCCAGCAAGCTACACTTGAAAATATCAATTCCAAAAGGAAAATAAAACACTTTTAAACGGGTTTCCTAAAAAAAAGTAAATTTTAACGGTGCCACTTTTTCGCACTATATCCGTCAATACACGATTATTTTCAGGAAATAACGTGAAAACACGTTAACTTTTTGACAGTAAAAATGTAATGCAAAAAAAAATCAGGCAGGGTATTTGGCGTTGGTAAGCTTTCGACGACTTAAAGCGTAAAAAGATAATATCAGTTTTGAAGGAAACTGGTCCCTATCGTAAAAACAGGGAGATTGGAGTTCAGCCATATGGACATGAGTGTGGATGAGTAAAAATAAATAGGAACATATCGCTCATTCGAAAGAATAGTTACACAAAAAACATGTTTGCTCAGGAGAGAGAATTTAAAATTTTTAGTGGCATTTTTATTTATAATATAGTTATCGATAAAATTTTTAATACTAACTTTTATAAAACATTTCAGTCTTATTTAAGTGCTTTTAACTAAATTTTATATATTTGAGAAAAAATACATTTAAACGAACTTTGTGTGTCTAGAAGAATACTAGCACTAGCGCAATCCAATGGTTATTTATTAAAAGATATAGTATGTGTCGTTGAACTATAATATTCTTTAGTAGTAACAATTTTTGAGATGTGTCACTGGTCTTTCGAATAAGCGATATCAGAAAAGGTGTAAACAGTATTTTTTTAATAAATCAAGTACTGACTTTATAAATGTATTAGAAAAATACATACACCGACCAGCAATATTAACACACCACTTGACGAGATAAATTGCGTTTTTTTGCTTTGCAGTTTCATTTCTCAAAAAGGTCACTGCGGTCATAATTTTTGTAAAAAATGCCGTTTTTATTTTATACTGAGTGTAATAATACCGTGGTCTTTTTTTCGAAAATTTATTTACACTCTTTGAGGTACATCAGCAATCATAACAGTTAGAGTGAAACTCTTGCCTGATGTTTCACCCCTTTTGCTATCTGTTATTTAATAAGGTATGTCGTTTGATATATAGTTTAACTTGTTTTTATTAATTTTATTAGCATTATGAACATTTCTATGAACACTATTAGTACTATTTAATTATCTCATCAGTAGCACGTATTTCCGCCTGTTTCAATAATTTCTTTAGCATCGGCAGGGCAAACTCGAAATTAAATTACTATTTTTTATGAATTTATCCATATGTCAAAAACTAACTTCCATCTCAACCCAATTGAGCATATGTGGGATATTCTTGGCAAAAAATTAAGAGCAGCATTTACCTCGTGCCACTTCTAATACCATGTGAATCGCACTTGTGTGAATTGTGATAACTACACACTGCGTGTCGTAGCACAACAAATGTTGCTGCTTTTTTAATTCCATTGGACTTGGTTTTGCGTAAGGGTAACAAATCGTCTAATCGTCGTATTTCAAGATATCTGGTTAACTTCCTTACTTTTAAAAATGATGTAACCGTATTTTCAGCCTTTTACAAAGCTGATGAACACAGAAATTAATTTCTTTGCCTTTTTCTGATTTTAAAACCAGGTTTCTTTCTATTTGCATACTTAATAATTTTAATCAACTCAATCCAAAATTGAAAAAAATAGACGGATATTAAGAAAAGCTTTAATTGTATATACGTCTAATATCTTACTATATTTGTCGCAAGAATACATTTTATTAAAATACAATTTTTTTTAATTCATCCATGTCAAAAACCAACTTCCATGTCATTAGAGTTGACAGGAGGGGGCTGCTCAAGTAAATACTAAAACTATGAGTTAGCCGCCGCATGGCCCAGATTTTAGCAGAATTGAGCATATGTGGGATATTCTTGGCAAAAAACTAAGAAAGCAGCACCGCCGTCCTAAGCCAAAAGGGCGTGTCTCAAGATTTTAGAGATTTGAGATATTTGACATTTTAGGAAATTTGACAAAGCGTCTATATAGTTGTAAAGAGTTTTGTATATATTTTTTTGATTTATTTAGAGAATGTAAAGCAAGCTATGATGTAATAAGAAACTGATAATTTAGATGATATTTTTTGTTTAACATGAGATACGCCTACTTTCGCTAAGGAAAATGAGACGCGTCTGGATCGCTTGGGTTTTTGACAGATTCTTGAGATATGTCTATTTTTGTTAGCCTTTTAATGGAATTTTAAGGCCGAAATACGTCCATATCACTTGAGAAATGCGTAAAATAAGGTATCTTAACATTACTACTCAATTCGACTAAAATTTGAGGTAGGTCCTTTTGGCTTAGGCCGGCAGAGCAGCGCCCGCATGTCGCGCCTAGTGACATAGTTCTTCGGATGTGTATTAAAAATTATACTGATAAGTGGACGTATTCCTTAGGAAAGCTCATTTGCAATTAATTTAGGCATAATATCTATATTTTTAAAGAGTGGCATTCGTTTTTCAAGTAACTTTGCAAAAACACTGAAGAGAAATTCCAAATTCAAATAATTAAAAAGTTTCTAGAATTTAAAATAATCGTTCCGTATTATAAAGAATAATATTACTAAGGTATAAAATACTAGAATATTAGACATTTCGGTTGCTTTAAAATTTATCGGGGAGATGATGGCAAAATAGTTGTTTCCCTTTACATTAATCACCAATTTACTTATATGAAGATAAAGGGAATTAAAGAATTAAATGAGTTTTATTTCAAATGTGTTACCATTAGTATATAAGAGGAAATATGGTCAAAACGTGGGTTTCTTATTTTAAAGAAATATTTATTTGAACTATATCGAAGAGTAGATTTACTTACTTTAATAAAGTACTTTTCTTTAACTTAACTAATTTCTTTTTTTTGCTGTAATTTTTAATGCGCTTGATATATCTATTACATATGAATTTCTTATAGCCCGATTCTCCAACGCTAGTCCGGTCTAATTTGAAAACCAAAAGTTTACTGAGAAGTGTAAGAATAAGATAATAAGTTTTATACTATGAATCTGTTTCTGAGGTTTTTCGTAAGTTTATAGAGAAAAGGGCAATTTCAGCACATAATTTCGACAATAATGGAACTAAATTCAGTCCAGCAACCCGTTCCGAGGCCAAAATCATTTGCAAACTAAGCAAATCGCTGAAATGTCAGAATAATTCACTAGTTTTAATGACGACTTATTAACAATGACAGGACAAAAACTTAACTGATCAACCACAAGATCTTGATTTAAACCAATACTAAATCTTCTTAGTGAACCTAAACGATAAAATCTAACAAGAAAGTTTATATAAAAGGCAAGTGGTCAAACATACGTTGCAACTTAAAAGAATTCGCTAATGAAATAAGAATGGTTTAAGAAAGTGTGGCAGAATTAAAATAATCGACCAAACAATTTCCAAAAAATCAAAGAACTTTCTTTACATAAACTTCAGTTTATAAAACTGTATATCTATTTGCTATTCTAAATATACTAAGTGACAAAGAAAGATTAACACCCATTTATATTTAATATATTTTAATAATTTTTGGCTTACATGTTTAGTAGACAATGGTTAATAATTGATTAGGTTTCCAGCCAAATCCGATTCAATGGAATTAAGTTCAATAATGTGTCGAATATCCTCGGTTTCTTATACAGTCATTGACACGCCGGGGCATTGTTCTGATAAGATGGTCTATATCGTCTTGGGGTATCTCATTCCAGGCTACCTCTACCTCATGTCTAAGTGCTGCCAGAGTCTGAGGGGGTGCTGTAAGTTTAACAACTTGCGACCAATGATGTCCCACACATGTTCGATCGGTGACAGATCAGGTGATCTTCGTGGCCATGGTAAGCGGTTAATGTGGTGTTGGTTCATGAAGTCCAGGGCTTGTCTTGCTACATGCGGTCTGGCGTTATCTTGTTGAAAATTAGGGTTCTGGAGGGTTTCCAGATATGGAAGGACATGTGGTTCCACTACTTCCTGAATGTAACGGCGCGCTGTCATGTTACCTCTAATGAAGACTAGAGGTGTCCTGCTACCATATGCAATGGCACCCCATACCATTACCCCCACGGTATGATGAACATGCCTCTCCTTGTCAAACTGTGGATCACCCTTGCACGACCATCATGCATACCCAAACAAAAGCGGGATTCATCGCTAAAGACCACTCTGTTCCATTCATCGTTCCATTGTAGTCTGTCTCTGCACCATTGCAGTCGATTGCGTCGATGCTCAGGAGTGAGGGGCAACACTCAACGGGGACGGTAAGAAAAAAGACCAAAACTTCTTATCCGTCGATATACTGTACGCATCCCAACCACCCTTCCATGTTCTTTAAACCACTGATTCGCAATCGCCCGACTGGTACTAAAGCGGTCTCTAAGAGCTAAAAGTCTAAGACGACGATCTTGACGCTCGGTTGTTCCCCTGCGACGTCCAGTGCCCCTAGCTCTGTGTTCACGGGCTTCTTGGGTCCATGCCTGCCAACATCTCAAAATGGTGCGTAAAGATCTGTTGGTTCTTCTGTTAATTTCTCTAACTGAAAGACCTGCTTCTCGTAAGCCCACAAACCGCCCCCTCTCAAAGTCACTAAGCTGAGGAATATGACCAAGTCTACGCACTCGCGGCATAATTATGCCTTAAAACAACACTTTGCAAAACACTTTTTATCAGTCAAGCCACAAATGTGTAAAATAGCCGGGTAAAAACGACAAGATAGTGCATAGATAAGGCTGAAAATTTAATCAGGTTTTATTTCACCCAAAATCAATTTGCATGCAAAAAATTATTACAATGAAATTATAAATACTGTGTGTTTATCTTTCTTTGTCACTTAGTATAGTTAGATTAAATAGTAACGCTACCATTGCAGAGCTAACCTCAAATAATAATTATGCGCTTATATTTCATATACATATGTCAAAATAGTTTATCTAACTTGCTGAATTTAAACTACGTTTCTAAATTAATTGCCACGTTACCTCGCAATAAAACAAGCACTTTGCGTAATTATATATCTATGATAAGCAAGCGATAAAAACAGCAATCCATCTGTTTTACATAAGAACGATAAGTATCTCTACAACCCGAGTTTGCAAGCTAATCTAAACTAATAATCCATCAGTGTCAGAATTGATCTTTTTTCTTCGACAAAGTGTTATAAATAACCACCAACTACCACAAATTAAACAAACTATTTAACATTTTTAATTTTCTTAGGTCGAATTACCTTAATATCATCCCAAAAATGGTAGGTAGAAAAGCAAGATCGAAAGTTTTGGTATTGGTAATGATAATCCATTACTCAAATCTAAATACAGGCTGTTATCAAATTCACTGCATATATTGAAACCGGTAAATCCTCATATGAATTCAGATTGAATAAAAATATTCATAAATGGCGCTTCACGATAAAAAAAAATGTAGATATAGCCCTAAAAATATTTTTTTTCACTGCGCACCACTGGGAATAACTACATGGCCATATAAAAAACATTGAACAACGTCAGTCACAGAAAAAAAAACTTTTGTTTTGATGTCACTACTGGCCGTGGCGTTGCCAAGACTCTCTACCATATTCATATGTAACAAGTTTGAAAAAACAATATTTTTGATATCTTTAAAGAAAGAAATCCTACTAATGGTGGATTTATGCAGCCCACTTTAAATTTAATTTAACCTTAATTTGACTTTAATTTTGCTTTAAGAAATTTTTATGGCATTGAAAGTTAAAATTAAAGTAAAATTAAATTTAGGTTCTGGATAAACGCTCTTATGTCTCCATGTGTACTTAACTCGTACTAAATTAAATGTAAAGTTAAATTAGGGTTAAATTCAAACCAAGAATACAATAATAACGTTCAACTAGGCCGACCAGAAATTTTTGGAGGAAAAGAGTACCTATACAGAAATTTTTGTTCAAAATTAGATCCATACAAAAAAAATCCTAGCACTTAAGCATGTACATACTTTTTCTTATTCAACCATTTTTAATCATATTTAGGAGAAGATTTCGATTTTATTAACAGGTTTATTTATATCGTCCTTAATTTTTAAGCGAAATTCTTCACAAATTAATAATAAACTTTACATTCATACCGCTTCCAGAGTAAAATCAGTCATTCGACTTTTCCATCTGTCCAATAATTTGTAGTTTCGCTAGAGTCTTTCACAGCCTACGTTGGTACTACCAGGTAACGTAAAAATACTCAATACAATTTTTTGATACAAGGAAAAGTTGTTTCAAATGCATCATTGTATTTACATTTGCCTAGCGCACTCATTTCCGACAAAATAACTATAAAAATGAACACGCTTCCAAACGACGCACAACGAGGCTCTCGATTGGAATTAAAGTCAAAATAAGAAACAAACTTTCTCTGTCGGACTCGCACACTGCTCAAATAATAATAAAGTTTATTGCTATTACTACACAATACAACCCAGCCGTTTGGTTAAAATATGAAAGTCCAACAAACATCATGAAATGTTTTGTTTTCTTATAAATGGTTAACACTATAAACACATACCATAGCACCATTAAAGAAGTGAACAATTTTCCCACTAGGAGAATGAATTTTAAAAGCCGGCTGGTCAAAGTGCGAGAGGAGCTAACACACGAAACCGTTATGACGCTGTGATGTTGCGCAATCACTTAACGCGCCGCTATGCCAGACATTCAACCAATCACAGCGTCAGTTCAGAAAAAAGAAGCGTCAAAGTCGTAGCCGCCTGCTCCTCTCGACGTAAGAAATAGATGAAGAAAGAAACGAGGAAAGAGAGAGCACTGCATCCGAATCCAAACATATGGTTTGAGCATGTCGCCTTGTAAAATTTAAAAAATTCAATCGTCGATTATTATTAGGAACAAAAAATTTGATTTGTAAAAAAAAGAGCATCCAAAAAGATATGGAGAATATCCTTGAACTGGTTCTGGACAATACGCTGCGGATGCACACTTGTTTGGAAGCAAATAATGGAAGACATTTTCAACATACCTATTCTCTACTAGATAAGTATCATTTTTTTAAACTTTTTTATTAGCTTTATTTATAGATGTTTAAATTATGATAGGCAAATATTGGTTAAAACTAAGGCTGCTGACAGTGACTTTGCAGTGACCTTTTTACTAATTTTTTTTTCTCTTAGCTTAGGAAAAGGATTACATTTTTTCTACCTGTGTCTTAAATTACGCTTAAAACAGAAAATAAATTATCCCTACAGATTTTACAGATTTATGTGTCTGGCAACGTTACAAATAATTCAATTGTTTTAAGATTTTGGCGCGCAATTTTCTGTCAACTGTTATGTCGGGCCATGTGTTCGCTTAGCCAGGTGCGTCGAACATGGACAGGTTTTAGGGTATTTTAGAAAATTTTTAAAGCGTTCTATTTAAGACAAAAAGTATTGGGATGTCTGTAGGCTACCCTAGGAGTCACACATTCCAATATATGTAACCATTTCCATACCACGATGTATAGCACCTGAGATTGATGGAACTGATCGACAGCAATTTTAAATACAAATACGTCTGATTTAACCCACTATACTACTAGTCCGAACGAGGACTGAGGACCATATTAACCCGCCAATAATACGTGTAGGGCTGGGAATCTGTTATGCACCTTACTTAACAAATTTATCATTGCGCAAATCCGCAAAATAAAATTAATAGTATTCTTTATGAAGCGCACTCCTCTACTAGTCTACTACAAAAGGCTAGAACAATGACATATGTCCACGATTTTTTCATACTATGCAAAACAAAAAATGACTGTCTTCGAAGAACTGTAACTCGTAATCGAGGGAACAAGACGCTAAGGTCAAATACTCAAATAAATAAATATGCTGGATCATTCCTTAAAAGAACAGTAATCAAATTCCGACACATGAAATGTGGGTTAGAATTTACGTCCATTACGTCCAAGTTAAGGTATTTATTTTAACAAGTTGTAGAGATGGTAAAAATAAACTATTTAACAAAAAATCTATGCAAAAGTTGCAAACTAAAGGAGATAAAAAGCTTACCAATAAATTCATCTCGTTACGGTCTTGACAATTTTTTAACCAGACAACAAAGATATTCAAAAATATGTGGGCACAGTCACAAATGGCGGTAGACTTTCTACAAAATGCATATTTGGCCTATTTTAAAATTAAACTTGAAGATCAATATAAACCTTGGGCACCACATGCCATTTTCAAGATTTGTGAAGAAGCCTTAAGGCATTGGTTTGAAGAAAATAGAAAATCCTTGCGTTTTGGAATACCAATAATCTGTAGAGACCCAAAAAGTCATATTGACGACTGCTATTTTTGTCTTTGTGATGTTCATAACCCACCAAATATTAACTACCCTAATGTCCGATCAGCAATACGACCAGTTCCGCATGATGTTAATATACCCGTCTCTATTCCACCCAAAGTATTGCAGACCAGTGTAGATTCCGAATCTGCACTAGATTCTGAACTTGATATTTTTGAACCATCATCAACCTTAAATGATACTGAACCGCAGCTATTTTCTCAAATAGAACTAAATGATTTAGTTAGAGATTTAGGACTTGCCGAAGAGACAATATTTTATTAGTATCAAAATCGTGAGGCTGAATTTGTCGATTACTACAGCCGAATACCAAAGAAAAACTAGGAAAAGAAGCGTTTCTGGCAAACGGGAACGGTTTTCCAAGAAGAAAAATTGTTAATGTACCTGTGTTATTTCTTATTCTTTGTATGATTTTTGTCATGATCTTGTAGCTTCTTAACTTTTCGTTTACATTCTAAATATAGCTAAATATGCTGATTTACCAATATATTTTTAAATTTTGTTTAAAAAACTTACGTGGTAAAAAAACTGAAAGCAACTTTGAAATCACCGCCTTTTAGTTACTCAAATTCAGTTACAAAATTCAATTCACATTTGATAGAGTATTAAAACCCAGGCCAGTGTAATTAGTGCTTGATTTTATTTTGTTGTGCTATTGTTTGTTTAGTGATTACTTTAGCAAATTCTGCAGAATTTTATGATTGAACTAAAAAATATTCTAAAATGATTAATTTATTTTTTCTCCAACAAAAGAAAAGCTATCGGGACGCATCAAAAACCAAATGATTGAGAAAAGATGTACCTTGATGGTACATTATTTTTAAAATTTCAGTGTGTCTCAACTTAAGTCAAAAAATCAACGTTTTCCCTTGTATAATATGACATATGGGTTTATTTTTTTTTTAATGCAAAAGCAAGCAACCAAGTCGAATAATAATTTATCTACGAATTGCTTAAAGAACCATTACGATTCGTCCCAAAGAAAAAAGTTATCACACTTTTTAAATTGGCGATAATTTTAAGGTGTCCGATTTTCTTGCCAATTAGTATATTTGAGGACCGCAGTAACAGTGATTATTGTAATAATATACTAGTTTTTCGTATACCAATTTTAAAAAAGGAAATTAAAAATATCTTTCGTATAACGTATTTTCAAGTTTTTTGAAAACCAAACTAAGATGTTTGATGATCTCAAAACTGTCCGCCAACAAAACCTACTTTACTCCATTCATGGGGCGGCTGGTACACACAAGGGCTACAGGGCTGCACAACCACCAAAATTTTCAAACAACCACAAATATTTGCAGTTATCGTTTTTGTTATTATTGCTTCCTGTGGGTTAGTTTTGCAGACTTTGAAATAATGGATGTGGTGTAAAATTTATTGAAACGGTATTTATTTCGGTAATTAAATTTTATTGCAGAACACCTATAATATTTTTCCACGAGCCGCCACTGCGTCTTTCGCTGTCTGAATTGTTCCCTGTAGTAGAGACTATTGGCCAAACGAAAAACTCTATTATTTTTGTCCCACCCTAGAAACGATCCTGTGCCTGTAATCTGAAGCTTTTTAGCAAAGTAATACCACCTATTCACTGAATAATACATGAACATAGCAGATCGAACTTTAGGTAACATAATTTGTTAGAATTATATTAAATAAAAGTAAGGTTTTAGGTAAATTAGTTTGCTTCTAAGGGTCTATTCTATAAGTTCGGTTGAATTATCTTTATTTTAATCTAGGGACGGAGTTCTGCCACATTAAGTTCTAAATTATTAATATTATATTTTCATCAATATTTAAACTCTATTTGGAGAAAATAAATAAAAAGAACAATAAATAATGGCAATTAATATTTCGTCATTGCGCCGTTGCTACCGATGACGGCTTGTAGACGACGTGGCATGCTTAACACCAAATTTATTGTAAATTCTAAAGTTATTTGATTCCATGCTTTAAGTTTCTTCTGTCTGAGCTCTTCTTTGCTTCTCGGTCTAAAATTATGCCTATACATATATTTTCTCATTCCTCACAAAAGTTTCTTAATAGGATTGAGGTCTGGACTCTTTGAACTCGATGGTAAGACGTAAACGTTGTTTTCTCCGGTGAATTCTCGAACAATTCTTGCCTTGTGGATTGGTGCATTGTCATTCTGGAATATGTAATCCTCTCCATATACCACTCTAACCGATGGAATCATGACTCGACAAAGAATATCTCTATAAACGGCAGCTGTCAGTCTTCCCTGAACAAAAAATTCCTGGTCCCCTAGCACTGGTCCAGCCCCAAATATTAATAGACAAACGTCCACTTTGATTAGTTTTATAGGTATATCTCTCATCATATCTCATGTTTCTGGGTCAATATACACGAATTTTGCCGTTGTTGCACGATTGATTTTTTTTTCGTCATAAAATACTACTCTTTCCCATAAATTATTCTAGTTGAGATATTCCCTACAAAAACCTACCCTTCTCTGTTTGTTTTCATTAGTCAAAAATATTTTGTTAGCTGCACATCGGATTTTTATATCTGAAGCTCCTACTTTACGTCTTGCTGTTCTGGAGGATCCGGGAAAATTGGTTTTCTCTTTCGCATTTAAGGCTCTCTTGAAAGGATGTTCTCTTAGAAAGTTGACAATCTCCGTATATTCATCCTCTGTCGAGATCTTCGTCCTACCGGTACCTGGATTTCTTTTAATTTCCCCGTATTCTCCAATTTTCTTCTTGCATAATATCACTGTATTCTTGCTTACTCTCAATTCCGCAGCAATATCTCTTACAGGTACCCTGGAGTGGCACTCTGCATGAAAAATAGCGATAGCGATCGGGCTGTCTTTGCAAATTCCTACTCTGTATCATCGTTCGGTATGTTTCGAAGTAGGCCGATATAGCACGAACTTGCGTAGCGAAAGCGATAGCTCGAGAGGTGTCGCCTTGAAAGCGACGTAATTTTGTCTCTTTTTACCTTTAGCTAAAAAGTCGTTTTGTCTGTCTTGTGCAATAAATATAAACATAACCTAGAACTATTTGAAGTTTCTGGTTATTGTTATTAGTGATGTAAAAATTATATTTACTATGGAAACACGTGCTAGTCTTTCTAGGAGTAGGGGACGAAAAACAAATACAGCTCAGTGGGCTGTTTTAATTAATTTTTTAATTGCTCATCCCGAATTGGTAACGCATAATTTCACAGGAATTAGTGGAAGTGAAAATTACATGAGATAGTGGGATGAAATATCTTCCCAATTAAACAGCATGGGTATTAGAGTTGATTTATTTCTGCCTATAAATGGTCCACTAAATTATCAAATAGATTTACCACTAGGTCCTCGTTAAGATGGAATAATTCGATAAATCTTCTCTCGTGTAGTGAGAAGGGACCACTTTCGTCCCTCATTACACGTTTTTGAACCCGATTTTTGTATATTCGTCAATCGTTTTCAAAACTATTAATTAAAAACTTTTATGCAGGGAACATATTACAATAATCAAAATCAAATATTATATTTTTGACAATAGAAACAATAAACAATTGAAGTTCCTGATATCTCTTCTTTTCTGTTAAAAAATGTATGTTTTTAGAACGGACTATACAGTATTCTTTATCATGTTTTATTTTTCTATTTTGCCTATAAAGAAATGCTTATAGAGTACTTAATATCAAAGCGATCGCTTCCTTTTCGCTTCGTTATCTCTTTCGCTATCGCTATTTTCAAAAGTTACCGAGTCCCACTCCTGTCTCTTAATCTGGTGTGAATTATAGCTTTTTGTTCTACAGTTAATGCTGGCATTATCGTTTTTTATATAGCAAACCTAGCAAATATTGATGACAATATAATATATTATTTGACAAGTTCATGACAACAAATCAAGACTTTTTAGGGATTACCTACCTGCATATTAACAAATACCTATAATGGCCCAGGAGATTAAAGCTAATTTCTTTGCCCCAGTATTTCTTGGCCGCAATGGTACCATTCAAAAGTTATAAGGGATCACAGAGTGCCAAAAGCACTGTTTTTCGACTATTATTGTATGTTTTTCTGAAAAACATACAAACAAACGTTTTACGGCCAGATTCGTAATCAGCGACCAAAAATCTACCAAGAACAACGTCAAAATCTCTTGAGAGGGCGAAAACAAGTCGAAATTTATTAATCAGTGTTATTATATTATGTTCTCGTATCCAGTTTTATTTTCGTATCAACAAAAATAACTTAAGCAAACTGGGGAAATTGCGCAAAAATAAATGAAAGCATATAGTTCGTACGAAAGCTCGTAGCAGTGTTTGAATGCAATGTCGTGTCATTACACCTTCTTTCGCAAGATGCTAAAATGTCAATAAAAGCTTTTACTATATAGATGCAAGACACAGAGGGGAAATTTTCAGGAAATAAGACGCCAGACTAGTTGTAGGTGTAGAAGACATCGCGAGCGTTTATTGGCAGTAAAATTCTCGAGTTCTGCTTTTAAGGCTTTTATATATTTGTATTTTGCCATGTATTTCTTAGGGCATAAAGTTTACGACTAGAAAACACACATATACAGACGAAATTATTATCGCTAAGACTGGTTTAATTTGACACTGCTGGTTTTACATGTACAAGGTTAACGTTTGTTTTGCAAATTTATAAAGAAAAGAGTAACTTAATTATTTGCTGTTCTCAAGAACAGAGTTAAATTCATTTTAGCAACAGGTTTTATAGATTAAGGGCCAGCCACCGCCAGACATAAGTTAGAGCGTCAAACCTAAACCTTTTTCTGTAAGTGTACAGGGTACACTTTATACTTATCTTTAACTTTGAAAATCATATAGTTTTATCCAGTCAAATGCGGCGAAACCACTGAAACATCCACATGCAAAATTATAAGTAGGCTTTAGAAACATTGGATGAATATGTTGGTTATTAAATTAGTATTCATGGCGAACGAAAATTTTGAAAAAGTTAATAAGAAAATGTTGTATTGAAAGTAAAGAAACATCACTGGTGCCTCAAATTTATATTTCGATCCCTTGCCAGAGCAAAGGCTTTTAAAATGTTTAGAAAGCTAGACCAAAATTTGCAAACTATCAGGGCATTTTCCAAACCTAGACCGAAAAAATATAATAAAGAAAATGCGAAAAAATACTTTAAATAAATATTGTATGAATCTCTGCTTTTTGGAGAGAATCTGCAGCAACAAACACAAATCTCTATATTGAGTTTTTGGAGAAAAACATCATTCCTGCAGCAGCCAGTATGAGTAATGTTTATTTCCAGCAGGAGGTGGCTCCAAGCCACAATTCACTGAGAGTTAGAGCAATTCTTAATCAAATTTTGATGAAAATTGGATTTGCACCAACGGACCTGTTCGCTGGCCAGCCCGTTCTCCCGACTTGGCACCAATGGACTTTGTTTCTGTGATTTTTTAAAGAACCATATACACAAACGCTAAAGTAATAGCATTAACGATCTTTAATGATAATTTATAGTTGCCCTGAAAAAAAAAAATTTGCATATTTATAGTGCTCTAAATGCGGAAAATAGATGTAGGATATGTTTAGACAATTAAATATCGGCTTGCAGCTTGAGCAGAAGTAATTTTATGTGGGTTTGTTTGTGTAAAAGTTCGTTACTTATTGTATTATTAGCTCAGGTTAGCCTAGCTGCTGGTTTGTTTCTATTGTTATATTATATATTAAAAACCTTGGCCTATTCAATATTTTCTAGTGTTTGTAATAATACCTTAATGCTAATTTTCACTCTGACTAAAAATACTCTTTGAAACATCCATTTAATGCTTCCACAGCCTACTTATAATATGGCATAATATATGGCATTTTATATTATATAAAGAGATTAATTATTAATTTTTTAAAATAAGTATTTAGTGTGTGGTATTAATGAAAAGGTAAATTAACGAACTGTTAATGTACAGGGGGTTACATTTTACAAAACCCAACTTTGTGTTACATCTAAAAAAATATAATATATGCAGAAAAGCTAACTACGACACTAGATTCTAAGTAAAAATCTACACCAAAAATGTTAAACACTTTTTCTTTATCTCTAATATCTCTCGAGCTATGGAGGCATGTCGAAATTGGCAAAATTTCAAAATCTGTAATCTGTAACTTGAAAACGAATCGAGGTAGCCATGAACTATTTGTGTCGTAAAATTTTTTTATCTACTATAGTTTCGCCAAATTTTATTGTTATTCTAGAGTTTTTTGTTGGGGTATACACTGGTGTATGTACACTGTTCAAGTACATTTTTCCTCCTTTGTACTTATGTTTCCTGCCTAAATAACACGTGTTTTATGATTAGTTCTTGAGAAATTCCGGACAAACATTTATGGATCTTTTCCTGCCAAAGGAATATGCTGATAGCAAAGGCCAGTATATTCCATGTATTTGTATGAATCAACATCAATCGAATATGATCTGCCATGCCTTAAACAGTTATTTTTATACTTTTTATGTGTATTGTTAGATACCTAATTTAAAATGATATTAATTCCATAAAGTATTCTGTTATGTTCCTGTTAATGAACTCAAATTAGTAAACCCTCCCTCCTGAACTAAAATGCCCAGCAACATTTGAGCTAATTGATCGCTTAATACATCTTATAACAACTATTTTTTGATGGCAGCACTTATAATAATTATAACCGTCCTATAATGTGCTCACTTGAATAACAGTGTGCATTATAAAGGGTTCACTAAAAAAACTGTTTTGTGAAATTAGAGTAAAATTTATTGGTTATGGGTTGCCAGAACTAATTGGATATATTTTACAAACGATAATTTACCAAACTGACATAATATATCAGAATATCAAGAATACTTTTTAAAAAAATATTAAAAAGTTTTGTTGCATCTTTTTTGGCTACACTGTATATGCGAAAAAAAGAAAATGGAGAAGGGCTAATGTAACCTTTTATTCTGAAATTTCTAGATATAAGTGGTTGTTTATTGAGATTAGTGCTAAACTTTGTTTCTATTCGGCGACAGCGCGGCGGTGCAAAGCAAAAATTTAGTATATTATACCCATGATAAGAAACGTCCAGATAGCACTACTTATGTAACGGTAGAATACCTAATTTTAATTAGTATATAAATAAATAAGGAAATTTATGTTTAAATATAAATGTTGAAAATTAAGTATCATGCATATGGATATAGGTATATATAGAATACAACAAAAAGTAAAGAAAACTTTTAACCGTTTTCGAATGCTATGGAACGTATATGAATTATGCAAGCTTTATGAATATTTTCTGAATACATTAAATAAAATATTTTCAGCGGCAGGCGGCTCCACGAGATATTTAGTTGTGTGGGCGTTTTTGGTGCCCTTTTGTATATTAATGCAAGGATAAGCCATTCTTTACCATCTTGCAAGATAGCAGATAATAGATCCAGGAGCAAATTTCAGACTTACTGCACTTATTTGATTGGTCTGCAATATTCCCAATTCAACAAAATAAATATTATCATTATTATTTAACTTAAGTTTAAAATTAAAATGTCCCAAGAAAATTTCAAAACACAAAAGAAGAATAGAGGACGAAAGACGCTAAACAGGACAATTAAAAGATAAAGCAAACTGCAAGTTCACTATGGCTCACTGTAATAAGAAAAAATGTGTTGTTTTATTTATTCTAAAACAGTTAAGGGTTTTAAAACTGTTTTAACGTGACGTTTTACTGTTGCAAGCATATCCGGCTATCCGTCTTTCTCGCTTGTCATCCATTTTTTATCCACGAATAGCCTAAATCACTTAAAGTCATATGATCTAATGAGACAGTTCTAAAATGCTCGTCGATCATATTTTTGACAGTAAAAGGTCACGTGACAGAGTTTCAAAACACCTGAGCGCAAAGACTTGTAATAGCTAATAACGTCATTATCCGTGTGTCAAAATACCAAAACACCAATTTGTGAATTTGCTGCTGCAACATCGCAAAAAAGTACTTCTGCGCAAATAAACCTCCAAGAAATACATAGCTATTTTTGTGCCATATATGATGATTCGTCATTATTTTAACAATAAAAATTTAAAAAAAACTGAATCGATCCATTTAGTTGGGTAAAAGGCATATTTGTGCAATGTTAATATTTTAAAATCTTAATCTGATCACCCGCCAACTCTGTTGCCTTTTCTTAGATTTTTCTGATCAACCAACAACTTCTTGAAAAAAGCAAACAGTGCTCATTAGTGACGTCACCACCCGTAGCATATGAATAAATGAATACAATATAATACATATATGCTTTTTTGGATTCGTATTTTTGTGTGACTTACAAAAATGTGCACTTTAGACCATCGACATTTAAATATTTAAACTTGCATTTAGGCATATTATGCGTTAGTAAGGTTTAAAACGTAAGTGAGAAAAGATAATGATTTTAAAAATAACTACTTTGTCTAAAATGTTTTACTGTAGTTTTTTTAGATAAATATGTTAAGGTGGGTATTAATACCAATAATTAAAAAAGTAATATCTTCTATTAAACTAAGAAATCCTAAAGGTTTTGTGTATGCTCAGATAGCAAAATTTTCCAAAAATGTAGGTACTCAAGGATTTACGAGTAACTACTGAGAAAAATTTTCTGAAAATCATCATCTGATTACCTAACCACTTTTAAGTTAAAGTTAACGAACGTTAAAGTAACGTGTCCAATTATTTTGTATATGTATTTAATTTCCTTTTATGACCTTTGCCTTTTTTTGGCACAGTAATTTTTGAGCAGAGTGTTGATAATACTGCTAAGTAAGTAAAATATCAATAATTGTTTTTGCTGAGTTTGTATGGAGAAAAAATATTAGATGGTCCTATTAACTCGAAATTTTATTGAGGTTATTCTAAAATATAACAGCCAGATTCTCCAACGCTAGTGCGGTCTAATTTGACAACCGAAAGTTTTAAACTGACAAGTGTAAGAATAAGACAACCAAATTTTATACTATGAATTCATTTCTGAGGTTTATCGCAAATTTATAAAGAAAAGGTCAATTTTAGTAAGTACTTTCGACAATAATAGAACGAAACTCATTACAGCAACTGGTTCCATGATAAAAATCATTTGGAAGCCAACCAAATCGCTGAAATATCACAATAATTCATAAGTTTTTAATGACGACTTATTACCAATGACAGGAGAAAAACCTGTCAACACATAACTGATCAACTAGAAGATCTTAATTTAAACCAGTACTAAATCTTAAACCTTCTTAGTGAATTTGAACGTCAATGTTTAAACACGTGTTTTGCAGTTTTTATTAAATTTACCCCTAAGGGGATTCAAAGTTTGTGATGGAGTAAAATTGTTATACCGCGGACAAGGTCGCGGGTGCAAGCTAGTTACACATATGCACATAAATATATACTTAGACTCTAAAAATGCCTACTTGGGGAATTTTAACAAAATATAAAATACAATTCTGCATAAACAAAACAACAATAAACTTTTATAGGCATTCCTGACAAAAAATTAGAACCAGCCGATAACTAGTCCCGTTGTCGACGGCGAAAAAATTAACAAAAATTAAGTGGCCGAGGACTCCCTCATTTCAAGCCCTTTCTCGGCCACATAAATGAGGAGTGGAAAATTATTGTGACAATTGCCTGCTTTGGTGGCCGAAAACTAGATAAAAGAGAGAATAAGAGAGTAGACCTAATCATTTGTAGCTTGAAAATACAGGAAAGAAGTAAAACACTTATCAGTATCATACCCAGTTTTCAGCCACCCCAGCCGAGAACAGGACTTTGAAGTTGTTTTATTCCTGTTCTGGGCAACCACTTATTTTAACCTAAAAACGACAATAACGGTATCATTTCATATTTTAAATATAATTTGAAGATCATTTAACCGAATCGTCAGCTAATATGCCTGGAAATAACATTTACAAATGCTCCTCGCCTTCCATAGAATGTCAGTGTTAGTGAACACCTTTTACATGAAGTATTTAACTTGCCCAACAAATCGTTACGCTACCACTTTAAAACAAATTTCATTGGTTCATACTTGTTCGATTCAAAGAAATCTGGTTCTGTTTACAGAGCAACCATGAGTTTTAAGCGGTTTGAATTTTTTATAAATAATCTACGGTTGGATGATAAATCTACACGGGCGCAGAGAAGAGAACTAGATAGATTTGCTCCAATTAGGGAGGTTTGGGATGAATTTATTCTAAATTGCAACGTATCCTATATACTATGAAGTTATATATCTCTTGATGAAGAGCTGTTAGGATTTAGGGGTTGCTGTCCCTTTAATATGTATATCCCAAGCAAATCAGCAAGATATGGGATTAAGATTGTAATGACCTGTGATGTAGGGACGAAATACGTGCTTAATGCTGAACCTTACATTGGAGAAAATACAAATACTGAGGGAGTACCTCAGGGCGAATATTATGTAAAAACATAACTCAGAGCGCCCATGGAAGTAACCGCAATATAACAATGGACAACAGGTTTACTGCGGTACCATTGGCAGAGGAGCTCTTGAAAGGAGGTTACAACCTAACCCTCCTGAACTACTGAACTTGAAAAAAGAGTGGTTGGGAATTCAATATTTTGCTTTGATAGAGAGAAAACTCTGGTATCATACAAAACTAAGAAAAACAAGAGCGTTTTGCTTTTATCTACTATGCAAGAAGGTTCAGTAATTTGTGAGAAATCTAAAAAAAACAGAAATTATATTACACTACAATGAAACAAAGGGGGTTGACGCATTTGACCAGATGTGTGGGATTTGAAGCTAATCCAGAAAAACCAGAAGATGGCCACTTTGTATGTTCTACGGGATTATCAACATGGCGTGCATAAACGAAAAAATGATAAGCCTATCACAAGGAAGAAATTTATGAACAAACTTCATGAACAACTAACAATGCCATGGTTAGAGCACTGTTTGAAAGTACCAACTTTACAACGTTCGCTAAAGTTTATGATTAGTGATATTCTTGCTATTCCCATATAAGAACATCAGGATGAGCTTCCTTTACAAAAACGTACAATATGCTACATATGTTCCTCGAAGAAATACAGGATGGCAGCACTTCACTGCACCCAGTGCAGACGCGCTTTCTGCGCAGAACATTGCGATGCACAAAAATGAATTCTAACTTTTCTTTTCATTATTTCTTTTTTGAAACCATTGGCTAGGTAGCTTTATCAATATCTGAAATAAAATTTATGCTTTGATAGAATGACAGATCTTGTTTTATTTTTTTTTAAGTCGTAAAATTTAGGAATGGTTAGTGTTTACGTTAGTTTAATGTATGGTGAGTATTCTAGGGTTAAACCGGTAATACTCTTTATTTTTTCACTTAATGCAAAAACCACTTGTAGATCGTTGACAGGAAAAGCAAAACTGCATATCATATGGTGCAAAGTTGTCAGATCCACTTTAGCGATTTGTCTGCCTACTGCACCTTTACTTAGACTTATTAGTGTTATTTTTTTCTTTAACTTCAAAATACTTCCAATAAAATGCTGCCCTAAAATTATATTAGGCCTGTGTTACTAACTAAGTTAACGTAGTTATAAACATATTACACAAAGAAAAGTTATTTCTAAGCTCATCCTAATTAGGAATTATAGATAATCTGAAAAGGTTGCCTTAACCACATGGCTGGAGCAGAGGCGTATTCGATTGACAAAATTGAAAAGTTTATTCTATTACGAAAAGTTTTGGTGTGTGATAAAACTGACTGTATAAACCGAATTTAATTCCATTGGGAATTTCTAAGACCTTAATTATTTTATTAATTTAATTGACAACAAATATGATAAATTGTCCAGGTACGAGAACGTGCATTGTCTTTACAATTATTGCAATATAACTAAGTATAATTTAAAACTGTGACTTTAGTTTCAGCTGATTAATCGTAGCATAAGGATAGAACACTTAGGGTTAATATTGTAATAGTAGTGATGAAATGGAAACAGAAAGGAAAACGAATAATAGAAAAAAATATTACAAAACAGAAGCGGAAACGAAAACACAAGTGACAAGGAAAGTTAAAGTAATTATTAAAAAAACAGAATTTACTAATTTCTAGAAAAGAAACTTATTCGCAATTATGACACATAGAATGTGGATTTCAAAGTAATATAAGATATTTAAGATATATCTTATATTACTTTGAAATCCACATTTACTTCACTGGTTGCATTGTTTGTCAAAAAAAAAATAGGATTCACGATAAGACAATTTTTGTATAAGGTGCTGAAGAAATACAAATAAAAATCTCTTCAGACGCCCACGGTATGTTAGTACTTAGGCTTGAAGTCTACGTGGGCTGTCTCAGATAAAAAATATTGGTCAAGTGCAAACTACACTTGCACAATTAGTGTTCCGTGCCATCAACCTCCCACTTAACCTGAGCAAACCTCGGCCGCCCGATCTCTGTCGTGCTTCAATAAGCTTTCATTTGACACCATACACGATGCCCTTGAAAATGTCTTCCATTGCTCAATTTACCCCCAGAAATTAATCCACAGAATCAAAATTCAACTTTCTGATAACCTTCCCGCAATCTACACCTAATTCTCTATGTTCAAGATTTTTTGAAAAATTTTTTGAGCGATCCTTGTAGTGATTAGGGTGGGAGACAGCAATTTTTAGGAGTTTTTCCCTAAAAAAACGATATATATTGTTGAATTCGTGCTTCAATAAGCTTTAATTTGACACCCTACACGATGACCTTGATTTTTTTCCATTTCCCAATTTACCCCCTGAAATTAACCCCCAGAATCAAAATTCAACTTTTTATATTTCATGTCTATAATTGTCCACACTCTTTGTGCTAAATTTCAAATTTTTTCGAATAGTTTCAGAGAAAATCTCCTGTGACAGACTCACGGGCGGACACCGAAGTATCTCCATAAGTATTCCGTTTCACGAAACACTAAAAATGGTAATCGTCTTTATATAAACAGTTGCCAGATATTGCGCTGAGTTCCTATATTGAATGTAACTTACTGTTAATACGAATTTAACTAATAACTTTTTTGTCAAAAATTCTTAGAAACAAGATTAAAAAAGAACTGAAAAGGAAAAAATCCACGCTTTAAAGCAACCATTGTAGCATATATCTGGAAGACTGGCAATAACAATGTGTAGGACCATCTTCAGTTAGTCATTCAACCATAAATTTATTATTAATCAATATTGCGAACATTAGTTAAAGGTGTATTAGGGCTTAAAACTCTTTGTCAAAAAGGGGATACTAATCAATAGATCGACACGACAGTAAAAGCTTTTACCAAACTTTATTTACATTTGTGCTTTTACTGAAAAAAAAAAATCGGATAAAGTTAGAAATGTAATGGATACTAATTGGCATTAGTCTTTGTTAGGCCAATAAACAACATTTGGTATAAAAGCACAGAAAGCTGTACAATTATATTTATAATGGCCCTTTACATCAGAGGACAAGGATACATTTTGATGCAAACTGTAATTTATTTTCATTACAAACACAAATGTTGTTAATTAGCAGTTCAGTACGCGAGTTGCTCGATAATCGTTATTAGTAAATTCCGAAGTGTCATTTTTTGTTTTTCTGATTTTATTAAACTGGAAGGGGTTTTTGAAAAAATATTATCAATAATTTTAGGAAGCTGTTTTCAAAATCTGATCCAATTATTGCTGGATTTTCAAAAAATGGGTTAAAACTATTTGGCTCCATGTAACTGCAGTGCAGGGAATACCCATACATTATGAGTTAAGAGGCTCAATCCACCAAATAAATTCTTAGATTTAGAAAGTTATTTTTATATGTTGATTAAAACTAAATAGTTTTTATTGGTTGCTTTAAGCACAAATTGTCTTTGAAGTTGATTTTCAGACAAATTCACATATAAAATATTTTTTTTATTATTGTACCGATAAAATTTACTTTTACCGGATAAGATTGCTTGAACCAAGTGAGTAAAGTTTACTTGGTTCATATTTATCCATATATCCTTTTTTGTGGAAAATTAATTTATTTTTAATTTTGTATATAACTCTTTTCGACATACAGATAAAGCTCATTTCAAGCTCTGTCGTTGTCATTTGGCTAAATGGTAAGTACCTCAATAAATGTAAATATAAATATTTCAAGATTCTTAAAAGGCGCCAGAGTCGGAGTGGTTTAAATTCGGAATAATTTTGGAAAAAGTAAAATCTTGTTAAATTACGAAGGAATACAACATTGTTTATTGATGTGTCAATCCATTTATTTGTTTTTTAGTGTTTGTATTAAACTTCCTCAAGTAACTTTTGTCACGGCTTTTTGAATTACATTCAATTCAATTCAGGTGTAAGGCTTATCGCTCACTGATGCAACGCGAAGCTCGCCGAAGAGAATTTCGTCGCTCGGGATTCTAAGTGGTGCAATGCGTTGCTTCGCTGGTGTGCGCGGATCTATATTGTAACACATAAAATAAATCCAAACGATCGTTTTTCGCCCCGCTGCGCCGTGCCGCGCCGCGCATAAGTGAGCGCCAAGCTTAAGGCGCAGACATTTTTCATTAAGGCTCAACCTTCATTGAAAAGTCTTTAGATTTTGTTACAATGTCAAACAAAAACAGTTCACGTCGACACAATTTGCAGCACCAAAGGTAGACTAATCGCATGATACAAATAAAAGAAGATATGGACCGCGCAGGTCGGCATGGCCATGAACGTCACGCTGCGCTGTGAGTAATTCCGCCATATTTTATAAACGAAACACGTCTTTGTTAAGATTGCGTTGTATTTTAGTTATTTTTTAGTGTTTTTAGATCACTTTTAACAGTCTAAAAGTGAAAATGAGGTGTGTTGTGTATGGTTGTGATGTGGACAATCAATGCAAGCGCTTTATGCCCAATATTAAAGCTTTTAGCTCCCCCAAAGACAAGGAAACACAAAGTGTTTGGAAGCGTCTATGCAAACGAGAGGATAAGTTTAATGTGAAAAATGGTGGAATCTGGTCTAGATATTTTAACGAAAGTATTATGAAGGTAATTTAAAGCATGAATTGTGTCATGTCATGAATGTCAAATGTGGTTAGTGCTTTTATAAACCCGCTTCAATAAAAAAGTTTACTGTGACAAATAATAAAATTGTTGAAAATCTCCACGGTAACGAATCAACACACTTTAATCGAGAAAATATGACAAAACTGAAAAAAGGCTATTTTCTTAAAAAATAATTTATTGCTTTACCTAATTTCATAAATTTAGATATTTTTGTCTTGTTTAGAATAACTTTGGCATTTTAAGTTTTTTTTTTAAATTTAAAAAATGAAAGAATACAAAAATACAATAATTTATTATTTAAACAGTAAAAAATCAAAAAAAAAACACTACCCTAAGAACATGTTCCGATATGTAAAAGCCATTTAAGCCCCATTATAGAGGCTTGTCCTGCTGCTTGAAATGTTGCAATCATCTTTCATTAGTCACTGCTTTAATGAAACCAACGTAGACACAATTTGCTCTGCGTACATAGCATATTTTTTTTACGAATTAAGTATTTGTCGCTTTCGTCAAATCACCAGTGGCGGCTGGTCCTAAAGGGCACAAGGGCACGTGCCCACTCTAGATTTTCGACAAATAAAAAATCTTTTATCAATAGTCAAACAGAAATAATACACTCAATACCTCTTTCCTTGCATGTCACACCACGGCGAACGCGACCGCCGGCGATCAAAACTTATCTCCGGGGACACAGCAGATTTGTCCCAATTTCATCATCCATTTTGGTGGCGACGCCGGTCTATGCATTGGAGAATTAGGTTTAAAATCGCGTGCTATCGGCATCTCGATGGGCACAATATTTCGTGTCTCCTAGCACTTGTTTATTGTTTGGATTTCGAGCGGCGTTCTCCTTGGCGCGGCGGGCTGAAGAGATTATTACACAATTTTATGTTTAGTTTTCTTGATATATTAACACGTGAAGGCTTAATAATTTTTTTTGTGATCAGTTGAGAGATATTTCTTTTAATTTAAATAGTTTATCAATTATTAGTAGTGCTATTTCCACTCCAGGAATGCGGGACGCTGTAAGGTGGGGGGTTAAATATAATTATTTATTTAATTATATATATATATATATATATATATATATATATATATATATATATATATATATATATATATATATATATATATATATCTATATATATACAGTGTGTTTTGATAATAAACTAAAAATAATAATAACGTACTCGTACCTATGTTTATAATATTATATTAAAACTCATCAAAAATATTAGAGAGATTCTATTAATTTTATATAGAAAATTACACAAAAATTATATATTGGATAAATGCGGGACGAAATGCGGGACAGTACGAATGGAGGACAGAGAGGTGAAATGCGGGACTGTCCCGCCTAATGCGATACGAATGGTCACTTTAGTAGTACATTAGTGCGTAGTATTACTAGTAATTCTAGTACTGTGTATTTTGTTTTGTTTTTACTTTTGGGTTTTCCCGATCCGCCATTTCCAAAAAATGGAATCAGAAATAAACTCAGTGCAATATTTATTAAAAAGGACTGTTTTACAATTTTTTAAGTTGTTATTATTTATTTATTTGTATTTGTGCCCCCCCAAATAAAAAAGTCACGAGCCGCCACTGCAAATCACTTGCTTTTATCAGCATCACTACGTAATTTTTGGTCAAATATTTGCTTTGTCACAATACCTTTAACTATAAACAAAGGAGTTTTCGTTAATAAAGACGCTGCAGCTGCATTTATATTAACATTAAAGTATTAATTACATTACATTCAATAAAGAACCATACGAATTGAGGAAACGGCAAAAACTTCCTTCTCTTTAGTGACTTAAGGTCCCGGTATTTGGTGTTAAACACTGATGCTATTTTTCAATTTTTTTTCAATAAGAATAAAAAGATTGTATACAACTTTATTGGCACTTTAAAGAGCATATATTCTTGAATCGCAAAGTTCTCTTTATTTTTAATTGCAGGCCATGCATATGTCTGTTTGCCAAAGATATTTGAAAAAAAGTGATTAGGTAAAAAATAGCTTTTATGTTGTAATTTTCAAGTGACAGAAGGGTATGCAGCTGGCTATTTAGAAATAAAGAAAACTTTTCGTAATTAAACCAGAGAAGAATAAGATAGAGAGAATAATATCTCGTCTTCCCGCCAGCTCGACCACGCTATGGCCTTCAAACGGCGACACCCCGAGATTGGCGCGTGGGTATTCTCACAATACCTCCCGATATCGACAGTGCCGTAGCAACACGGCAAGCAGAGAGAGTTTTTTGCGGCGCGTCTCAATACTCACTCTTACTGTATTTTATAATAACCCACAATCTGCAGCGCACGCCCGTGGCAGCTTGCTTCAACCTCGGTTTGGAGGTCATAGAAAGCAAATCGTATTTATGAATGAAATCCGTACGAGATATTCTTCTCTCTATCTTATTTTTCTCTGACTAAACCATATTTACTTTTTAAAATCGCAGTACATTTTTGTTTTAACTATAAAAAAGTTAAAAACATTTAAAAAGAGCAAGTACCATTAATTAACTTCAAACTAATGGTCGTTATGAAGGTGAGTATAGCCAGTAAATCAGCATCGAGGCTATTAATTTGTTAAGTACAACGTGGTTTGTGGCTTCGTGACCCCCGCCGTCCCCATCGCAAGGAAAAATAAAAAGTCTGTGACCCCTCCATTAACCGTACGTAAGATAAACGGTAAAATCTTTCTTGTAAGAAATATTAATAAAAATGCGTAGTACCATATTTCACTTTGTGTCTAATACTTATTATACTTTTTCCAACATTACTTCCGATTTGTTTCTGATATTATCATAATATATGACAAGGAATAAACAAGTTAGAAAGTATGATATATAATAATTAACATTAAATTTCCCAGAAGGTTTTTTACCTTTATATTTGCGACATAATGTCAGACCAGCTGCAAGGTTAAAGATTTAGGTTATAAATGACCGAACATTAACGGTAGAGACAAGGCACAAAAAATTATCATAGTAGCTAAACAAAAATTAAATTTTGCTTGAAAAATTTGACAATGATTTATTACTTTTTTTCATAAACGATGCTCAAGAGTTTTTCATCTGGTTTTTTTTTTACAAAAGCATGGCGTATAACCATAATAAATTAGACTTGGAAAAAACTTTTTTTGTCGTATTTTAAATATTTTTAAAAATATGAATTATGTAAATTCTACTTAAAATAATTATTTTGCCCATATTTTATTGTAAACATATTTATTATCTTCAAGAATAAAAGCTATCTAAGCTTTCAAGCCAACTAAAAACTTTATTTTAGGACCCAACCAGCATTAAGATTTTTGCCTTTACAAGTCACAGCTAATCGGTAGTAAAAACTCACTAGTCACCATACTAAAAAATTCACTAGTATTTTAAATACTGATATAGCGTTACACCTGACTTCTAGAGTACATAATGTAAGTTTTTTTGGTATCACATCACCAAGCCAAAATAAGCAGTGCAGGTAGAAATATTATCTTGTGAGTATGTGTTATATGTGAGTATATTCAAAAACTTTTGAAGGCTCTGCACCAAAGCTGTTCCATCAGGATTTTTTTTATCTGGGATAGCCCACGTTGCCGTCAAGCCTAAGTACTAACATACTGTGGGCATCTGAAGAAAAGTGAAATGTAATCTATTGACACGGGATAAGAATTTGAGAATGGGAGGGGAAGGAGACACATCTGCAGGAAATTAGTGCCATAATCTGGAGACCCTAGGTGAGAATGTGCGAGACAAGTGGAATGTTCTAGGCTTTTGCACCTGAACAGTAAAGCGATGCATACGTAATGCGCCCTTGGTTGTTCTGTTAGGAACAGTCAAGGCGGAAATTATAGCGGCTAGTTCTTCAGAACAAAATCCGTGGAAGTATTGGTAGAAAAGGAATAAATCCCCAACAGCGCGGCGATGAGCAGGAGAAGAGAGTTTTCTTGTAAGAACTGCGTCATTGATGAGGCCAATTGGTATCTTTTGGATTGAATCAAGGATGCAGATTAAACCAGACCAGATGCGAAAGCTCCAATGTCGTCTGTACTTCATGCGACGGCGAGCCAAGGATTGACGAGACGATCACGTCGATCATGCACGAAGGTATTATGTACGTCACTGTCTTGGAGTTACTCGTTATTAATATTCCAAGGAATAGTAAAAATAAACTGATACTTTATATTAGGATGTTGCCCTTTCCGCCACGAACATCTGGGATTAGCTTGGTTACTCTCTTTGTTTCTCCCATTGCCAGTAGAGACAAAATGTGTGGAACATATTTTTTAAATTTTGCTGAATATAAGCTTAATTCTTGTCTAGACAAGACTCAATTTGACTACCGAGTAGTCGCCGGCTGATCAAAATTATTCCGTAATATTGCAGCTTTTATTACATACTCATGGACAAAAATATTTAAAGCTTTATTTTAGTTCCTTTCGTATATATTTTTTAACACTCATGTGATTTCTATAGCTATGTGTTTTATATTGGACTATTCTACTTATAGTCACTTAAATTACTTATTGAACAAAAAAAAACAGAAACATTCGACGTATTAAAACACAATAAACTGAAATAAAATATGCAACGTCTTTGTCAGTTTTATCTCTATACTTCTAATAGAACACGGCCTAATATTTTACATTTAAAACGTGTGACATGGACCGCTTTAAAAAATGCAGGGTATAATAAAAAAGTCAGTAATGCGGCACAACTTACTAACTTAAGTTGACAACTAAAAATTTCATTAGTCTTTAACAGGTTACATATTAGTATTTTGATAAAACGTCCCATCCTATTGTGACCCACACTAATTTGTTGATTTGTGCCGAATCACATGCACCACTGCCCCTTAATAATGATTTTGAAATAATTTCCTAAAATAAGTCAACCCCCAAAGATAAAAACCTTTCCATGTTGCCTAAAGTTTTATCGGTCTGAACTTCCTTGAAACTTTTTATTGTCAAAAATTTAGAATAATTGGACATTGTTTGAGTTTAGCATTAAACCTGAGAGCTCGGAAAATACTAAAGTATTTTCATTTTAAAAACAAAATTTGGCCCTGTCTGTTCTTAAATTTAATATATCTTTATAACGCTAAAATGAAAAAAAAGAAAAAAATAATAAAGGTAAAATGGTTTGGTTTGTTAGTCTCAGAGGGGCGTCTTCTACAGGACGTCCGTAAAAGTATCTCAACAGTTTTTTTTTAAATCAGGAACTTTCCATATTTCTTTAATATACCTTTAATCGTGGTTTTAAAAAGTCGATAACTAATAGTAAAACGTTTTAAAAATATCTTTAAAGACAACTAAGTTATGCCGCGCAAAATTTCTAAGTTGACAATTTCTCGCGCAGCAGAAAAAGAAATCTTTCTGTACAGACAATTTCGTAGCAACTTTTTTTCGAATTCTTTCGGAAAAATTAGATGCACTTTTATAATATTACCTACAATAAGTATTTCCGAATTTGGCATTTAACGTCATTTGTCATAATTGTCAAACTAAAACGTAACCCTTAACGCAACACTCTAAAATAATTTCTTTGCAAAAGTGTTTGGAAAGCACAGGCGGGTCTAGAACAAAGAAAAAATAATTAAGCAAACTTTTTTTTTATCTAAGATGGGGTTGTTCATCTTTCTCTCATATATCCTAAATATAAAATGGAGCTGATAAATTGTGAAATGTCCTATTTTATACCTCCATCGAAAATGAAATAAATAGTATGCTTTGTAACACAATCAATAAAGAGCGCTTAAATATTTGCGTTCAGATTCGCTAAAAAGGTTTAAGAGTTAGCACTGGTTTAAATTAAGATGTTCTAGTTGGTCAGTTATGTTTTGACCGGTTTTTGTCGTGGCATTGTTAATAAGTCGTCATTAAAAGCTTATGAATTATTCTGATATTTCAGCGATTGGTTTGCAAATGATTTTCATCTTGAAACGGGTTGCTAGAATGCATTTAGTTCCGTTATTGTCGAAAGTCCGTACTAAAATTGCCCTTTATCTTATAAATTTGCGAAAAACTTCAGAAATAAATGTATTGTATAATATAAAACTTAGTTGTCTTATTCTTATACATTCTTAGTCCGGACTAGCGTTGAAGAATCTGTCCGTTAATGTTTTTTTTTTTTGGTAATTTTATGACCCAAAATTGTCGCTTAAATAAACTGTAGTTTGTATGCCTACGTGCTCGTTGGGCTCGTGTCGCGTATCGTTATAATCCCACCAAAAACATACATGTAAAAAAACCGGCCAAGTTCTCGTCGGGACTATGTGTTTTGTTATCTGAAAAAAAATAACTGAAATGTAAAAATTATGCCAAGTTCCTTGCCTACACGTTATTAGCAGTGTTTTAGTAAGGACAGAAAAATATTGTGTGAATAGATAAATTTACAGACAAAACTTTCGAGGGTCTCAATATTGCTCAGTTCTTTAATGAAAACTTGCCAAGTTTGGTCTGTAAATTTATCAATTCACACAATATTTTTCTGTGCTTATCAAAACACTGCTTATAACGTGTAGGCAAGGAACTTGGCATAACTTTTACATTTCAGATATTTTTTTCAGATAACAAAACACACAGGCCTGACGAGAACTTGGCCTGTTTTTTACATGCATGTTTTTGGTGGGATTTCATAACTTTTTGTTCAGATACCAAATGATATTTATTTATTATTAGTATATGTGTATATTGTGTATACTCCAAGCAAAAAATTATAATAATGGCTTTTTGTCGATAAGGTTGAATAAATTCCCGGTATCTTTGTTTGTTACGATTATCACAAAATAGAGGCATTTCAAAATAAATCAGAAATTCTAAAAAAATCTGTTTCCGCCTGTTATCGAACCGGGAACCTTCTGCATGTTAGACGGATGTACTTTTACTTTACTTTTAAGGCATTTATTTACATAACTATATACATTCTATTTACAATGTTCTCTTATGTGCACATAGGCGTGGACATACTCTAAGCTGCACAATAGTGAAGTTCACAGTACCTCTAACTATAATACAATAATATGTACAACTTAATTATAAAAAAGAATTTCCTCAGGTAAGAGCAAAGCTTCAATCCCCTTGAGTAGAAATCAGTGAAACTAGGGGCTGATATTGACCCTGGGAGAACGTCATCGCGTATTCAAGTGGTGATCACTGTGTAACCCAACGGAAATGACCTTATGGCACCTAGGACAAGGTTTTTGCATAGCTTGACGTTTGCTTATGAGAATTGACTATAGTTTGTTTATAAAGATCTTGTTTATTTTATGCGGAAAAATTTCAAGCAAAAAAACGCCTTGACTTGGATGTAATAACCACTACTATACTACATACCCACCTAACTTTCTAAAGCAGAAGTCGCTACCAATTGCGTGTTAGAATCCGTCATACTGGATTTTCTGCCCTGTTGGATTTTTATTGATTTTTCTCGTAATTACCACCTTAAACACTATTTATGTTCCAAATTTCAAAGTTCTAGCTCGATTGGAAGTGCCCTAGATATATGATCAGTCACTCAGCGAGTGGCCGAAATTGTGATTTTTGGATACTCGTATCTTGGAAACTATTCCACCTAGACGTATGAAGTTCTGCGCTGATATAGTTTGGCCGAACTCAAAAGTGACTGAACCGCCATTGACAGCACATTTGTCAACCGAAATGCTACTAAAAATAGTCAAAAAAGGATTTAAAAATAATATTTCAGTATTCCCTTGTCCTTGTCACGCTCAAGCTGTTGAACGTTCGGCGAGGAAGCGGTTTCCGGACCAGAGTCCAGGGATGGCTACATTAGAGGAAAACTTGAATCTCGTGAAAATACGCCATCAGTCGAGGTCGAGACGAAGTCGGATTATTTATTATAAATTTTTGGATAGAATTTGTTCCAATATACCTTTCATACGTCGTTTCTGTAAATTAAAAACATTTTTTTTTAAATATCCTCAGTTTGGTGTATTTGGGGCACTTCAGAACCTAAGTTTAAAGCAATCGTGATTCTTTTTGGTTTAACTTAGGCTTGTAGTTTATAAGTTTTTACCTATTCCAACAATTGTTTTTTAAATTAATGTCTCCAAATTTTAAGAGCTGTAATTAAGGGGATAGTAATTCTACTAAATATTAGAATTAGAAACACCATAAAAATATTGGTTTAAATACCATTGTATGGAGACTTTTTTGGCGTAATTATGTTGCATAAAATATTTATTATGTGTTAGGTACTTTAAAAAAAATGCATTTTTGTACACAATTATTTGCGTGTTTCTTTTTTAACAGGTTCCTAAATATATTTTATGACAGATTTCAGTTCAGTTACAATTTAGTATAAAGCAAATGTTATTTATTTCGAAAAATGTTAAGTGTGGAGAATTTGATTGACTGTATATATATATATATATATATATATATATATATATATATATATATATATATATATATATATATATATATATATATATTACTTTCATTGTTATTGTATAAGTAATATTATTATTATTATTATTACAAGATTTATGTTTGGCCAGGAGAACATTTTACGCCTAACGTGTTAATTCTGCTGCAATAAGCAGTTTCTTGTAGTTGCAAGCTAACCATTTTTGTTTTTAAAATACGAGGCTATAGTAAACCGCAACTGCGTATAATATGTTCGCTTTTCAATGTGGTCATAATCGTCATCACTGTCACGGTCGTCGTCGCAATCACAAGCAAAAAAATTGTAATAATGACCACAAAAATTATATCCTTATCTTACAAAATTGACAAAAAAGATCTAACCAAAATGTAAAATTTGTATTTAATTTCTTTTCAATTCAGCAAGTTTTTAACAGTTCAAATTTACTTTCAATCAAAAGTTCTTGAAAGTTTTAATGCCGTTATACTTGAAAAGCACCGAAACTTTCCAACTGTTTGTTAATTGCAAAGAGCATCCATTAAATAAATCGTGATGTAGGGATGATGTAAAACAAAGAAAGATGCGAAGTCAATAATTATATTATTGAACTATAGCTATTACGTTTTTTAACCAAATCTGTAACTTAAAACTACAGCTTACACTCGTAAAGAAGTATTTGTATTATCAAAAAGAGTTATATTTTAAACCCGCTAGTAAATTACATCTTTTGCTAATATGAAATTTTAAAGTGCTAATTTTTCGAGGGTCAGTAATACTTTTTTAAGTAAAATCGCATATTAATTAAAGTACACATGCTTTAGGACGCTCGTTATACTAATCTGACCTTATTTTATAAAAAAATAATTAGATTTTGAACACTTTCACAAAATTCACCAAAAAAAATGCTTACACCACCTGTCCCTTGTATTTAAAATTCCATAGAAGGAAATTTTACGTGATAAAGTTAGATTGGGAAAGTTAGGCGCAAGAAAGCATTTAGTATTAATGAACCCTTTAGCGTCCTTCTCATTTTACGAAAAGAGAGTCGTCTGAATCAATTTTTTAATTAGGATGACCTAATCTTAGGGACGCAGGTGAGTATGTGAATATCTTAACTTACGCTACCAAGAATTTTTTTTTAATTAAATAGAGTTCTTTATTGTAGACAATTTTTGCAAACAGAAACAAAATACAAAATATTTGAAATTTTAATATAAATTTTTAAACGTATGAATGAAAGTCTACTTGTCAGGGGTACATATAAATATGCAAAAATTGAGAATAAATTCTCTAACCACCTGAAAATTCCTTATACAATAAGGATTTCAACAAATAATGGTAAAACAGCTATTCTGCTATATGCCCCTCTGGGCGCTGAATTACATACCAAAATTTGCCGTATTTTCTTCTAACACAGTTAGATAAGAAAATAGTAATGTTTCAAAGGCAAGAAACTACCAGGAAGAAGGAAGCTTTTTCTTTAGTTAGAATGTCGTCACCTGCAGACCGGTTTCGAACTCGTTGGTTCTCATCAGTACAGGATAGACGGTAGTTTCTTGCCTTTGAAACATTAGTATTTTCTTATCTAACTGTGTTAGAAGAAAATACGGCAAATTTTGGTATGTAATTCAGCGCTCGGAGGGGCATATAGCCCGGAGAATAGCTGTTTTACCATTATTTGTTGAAATCCTTATTGTATAAGGAATTTTCAGGTGGTTAGAGAATTTATTCTCAATTTTTGCATATTTATATGTACCCCTGACAAGTAGACTTTCATTCATACGTTTGATAACTTTACCTTACGGTAAACTCTACTCTGAATGCTTGAAACTGCTAATGGATGGCGCTGCCTGTGTCTCACTGCTTATGCAGTACGACAGTTGTAGCTTTAAGGGATTACTTTTTCGGAAGGTTGGTATGTTCGTCTATCCTGTACTGATGAGAACCAACGAGTTCGAAACCGGTCTGCAGGTGACGACATTCTAACTAAAGAAAAAGCTTCCTTCTTCCTGGTAGTTTCTTGCCTTTGAAACATTAGTATTTTCTTATCTAACTGTGTTAGAAGAAAATACGGCAAATTTTGGTATGTAATTCAGCGCTCGGAGGGGCATATAGCCCGGAGAATAGCTCTTTTACCATTATTTGTTGAAATCCTTATTGTATAAGGAATTTTCAGGTGGTTAGAGAATTTATTCTCAATTTTTGCATATTTATAAATTTTTATTTAAGAGGGACCTCAGAAAAAAAAACGGTCTTGCAGAGCTGTGTACAAAAATTGTCACTGCAAAAACTACTGATTTTTAGGGCAATTCTGAGGCAACCTTAAAATGCCCGTACTAACAGCATGTATATTCTCATGATACAACCCTAGATGAAGTGATATCACTATTAAACAACATCTTTTAAAAGTGACCAAAAATATTAAAAGGTGTATTATCTTTGTCGCCAAATAAACATCTTATTTGTTTTTTATTTCTATTCTGACAAATTTTAAGTAGATAATTCCTTTTTTGCATTTTTAGGTAATCAGTATTATCATCTTAGCTAAAAATGACCCTTTTTCCATTTTTTGTTAATGACAAAGAATCTGTTAAAAGCAAAGATTTAATCGAAAAACTATGCTATTTAATTTTAAAACTTTTAAAAACCATACTTTTTGAAGTAAAAAACTACATTTTTTTCTTAATCACACAACGCTCTAAATTCAATTAAAATGCGTTTACATTGTGAAACAGCCTTATCACTTTTTAACTACAGGTGTTGCACATATAGTGTCAAAATCACTTCCGGTGTTGTGTCCCCACTTTAGGTAAATTTAGAAATGCCCCAAAGTTACTGCAATTTCAATGTTATTTAATATTTCGCTTGGGTAACATGAAATACCGCATTGAAAAATTGATGAGGATTCTATCTAAAGTATAGACATTTCGAAGATAGACCGATGTAAATATTAACCCTACACGTCCTAATCAGATGATCTCGTCGAGCCTCCACCAGCTTCCTATTCGTATTGGCCGCCCGGACATTAAATTGAAAGAGGCGTGCCAGACAGCTATCGGGGGTATTTCGCAGGATTGTAATTAGGCTGTCTAGTGAAAAAGGCTATTCAACTTTCTTTCGAGTTTTGACTTGTTCTGTAGTTTTAATTTTTTGCGATGATTTTTAATCGCTGTTTTGTTTATTCCGTTGTCAAGGTTGGTAATTATTTTAGTTTTTATTTAATTGTAAACAGTTTTGCAGTTTCAAGTTTTCCTTCTCATTCTCAATACGGCCCTGTTCAATTTCACCGTTTGAACCGATCACTTGTAGGCAGCGTGCATCTGTTTATATTCGGTCTATGGTCCAAATAAATACACTTTAGTTGGTCTCCCAATTACCATTATTTAATTTAATTAATTTTGCAAGTCATGCAAGCTTGCAGCCATCGAAACAACAGTTCAAACATTAATTTTGCTTTGTGTTTAATGGACTTGATAATGTCGGCTTACCTATGAATTAGCCCAGTGACCTAGCACGCCCCTGGAGCCATTTTAAATGTGGGCTTAGCTGGATCCGATATAGAGGGAGATCCAGGAAAAACCCGTCGCACTGTGGTCTAGAAAGCATATTTAGCGCGAAAAAGGTATAAATAAAATATAGCAATCAGTATCATTCAAATAGTTTATTAATGTAACATCCTAAAGCAACCGCTGGTAACAAAATAATTTGCAGAAAACGGATAGGGCCCTAATAATAGGTTCAAAAAGTCCGAGCGCACAGGTAGTTGCCCTATTTTATTATTACCAGTAACTTTTTGTTGTTGGCAGTAAACAGTCCATATTTCTAAGTTAAAAGCGATATAATTCAAATTTCTCATGGGTAGTGATGAAGAAGGTTAATACAATAGTTTCGCTATACCAATTATATTATTGTATTATAAATTGTATTAAAACGTTTTTGTTTTTAAAAGAGACAGCTTTATCAGAGGTTTTTTCTTTAATATTTACATATATTTGTGTAGAGTTCAGAAAAATTGCAGGTGTTCGCGGCTATTAGATTTATTTAATTGTGAATGACATATTAGTGTAGATAATGAAACAAGAAAATGTAATTGCGTTCGGGCCCGGCATTAATTGTTATTAATTTTTTTAGGTACTACCGCTATTTTAACGAAATTGGAGCTGCTCCAAAAATGGCGAAAATACAAGAATTTGAAGGGAACTATTAATTTGTTGTCTATTTCTATACCAACGTATACAAAGTATGGGCAAATACCATTGCCATTAGTAAAGATAGAAACACCAAATTTTAGGTGTATCTTATTGTCTAAGAAATGTACTTTTTTATGTAATTTAACTTTTTCAATCCCCTTAAGGGGTGCCGCTAGGAAGTTGAGATCAAAAATTTTAATTGCAACCTACACCGTGTGATACCTCGTTTTAAAGGCCTTCAAAAAATAAACATTTTACCGCCAATCTGAAGACCGTATCTTAATTCGCTTTTAAATGGCAAGCCGTTAAAAATTAAAAATCGTGGAAAAAATTTAAAATTTAAATACCTTTAGGTATTTCTCTTATTACTTTAAAAGTTGTTCAAAATCACCACCCTGAACTTCTTGGCAGTAATTTAGTCGATTTTGTAACTCACATCCAACATTTTCGAGAATGGCAGGTGGTACTTCTTGACAGAGTTCCAATATCGACTTTATTACTGCCAAGAAGTTCACGGTGGTCAATTTGAATATCGTAACTAATGAGAGAAATAAAGGTACTTACATTTTTACTTTTTTTCACGATATTTAATTTTTACAGGCTTGCCATTTAAAAAAGAATTAGGGTGCGGACGTCGAGTTTGCGTTAAAAGTTTCTCTTTTGAATACCTTTAAAATGAGATAGGTACCACATGGCATAGGGTTGCGTTTAAAATTTTTGACCTCAGCACCCTAGCGTCACCCCTCAAGGGTGTTGAAAAAGTAGATTTATCAACCAATAAGAATCACCTAAAATTTGGCGTCTTCATCTGTACTAATAGCAAAGATCTTTGCCCATACTAAGACTTTTCGGACACCCTGTATATTGTCTTTATTATAATTCATCCTTGGATTAGTAAAGAATATAACCTATGTAAACATTACTTCGTATTTATAAGTTTACAATTTTTGCGCCCTAAAAGTGCTTTCTAGGCCACATATAGTGCGTCGCCTAGAGCTTTGCGAGCAAAGATTTTAATAGCGAATTTCATATAATAATTATATTACATAGCTTTCTTTCTCCACTTCTCCAGCGACTTCGTCCGCGCGCGTGGTATAGGGGAAAGTCGGGTAAGATCGGTTAACATTTATTTTTTTTTATTTTTAAGCCTGGTTCCATTTTTTTAACGTGCATTAATTTACGTGCAATTTTAAATGTCTAATAAACATAAAAATATATTATACGACATAAAAACTACACATACATATTGAAAAAAATACTAATTCGACACTAATACAAAATTCGTCATATTGCCCAGCAGTGGGTTAAGATGACAAACCTATGCGGGTAAGATGAAGTATTCACATAAATCGCATGTGTACATTCCCACTTCGATATAATGGCTGCGGGGATCCTACTAGTGTTGTAAATATCCGTATTCTGTAGATATCCGAATAATACCGAATCGGAATCAGCTAATATCCGTATCCATTATCCGAATACGTATCCATTTCTTGACCCGCGCGAAAGCGGTTACAAATCATGTAGACGTATGCAACACTAAAACATTTTCTATCCGGATACGGCTAGGTAGGTGGATGCGGTATCATATCATTCGAAGTCGAAGGTTAGGGATAGGAAGGCACCGTCGTTCGTTCACGTTTGAATTCGGTTCGGGTGAGGCGGACCAAGTTTAACCAATGGGTCTCATCCCATATGATACCCGTTACCCCGATAACTATGCTATCTTTTTTTAGGAAATGTCATTAGAAAGAGAAAGCATAAGATCAAACATGCCAAATCGCAGACCGTGTTGTTCGCTTACACTCGATTCCGATTCCGTTTTCTCTTTGCACTTTGAACTCGTAACCACCCGATGCGAATTTATTTCGATTCCGAATCCGTATTCAAGTTCTCGGCCGGTTACGGATAATCCGGATTCTTTTAATATTCGTATCCAACGGATTTTTGGATATGTATCCTTACATCACTAGATCATACCACCACCTTAGACACTTCGAACACTGAATCAAGTCTTCTGTGGGTGGAGCTTCAAAACGTTCATTACAAACTGGGCATACTGTTGCCTCATTTTCTACCAGGGGTTTGGGCTGACTTTTTCCCTTTATTTTGATACTCTTTTCCTGCTTTTTTAATATTTTAGCCTCTTCATTTTGCTTTTCAACCGCTAATTTTTCCTCTGTCTCTTTATTGGAGTATTGATACTTGCAACAATATTTCTCCCATTTTTATTTTAAGGTCTTTCATATTTTGGAAAAGGGCGTATTTTCCACAGCGACATCGTTTCTTCTGTTCTACTTTTATTAAAGCTACACTGGTATGAGATTTTTTTTTCATTCCAATAGGACCGGAACACTCGACATTTTCATTAAAGATGATCCAAAAATGTTTCTTTTTATACCTGATACATTTGGGCGTGCTAAGCTGACGTCATTACTATTGAGTAGTATAAAGTTAGAAGTCTGCGATTGAAAATTATTTTTAGTGCGTATTTTTTCTCCTGGAAGGGATAAAGAAGAATTTCTCACAGATTTTACAAAGTGAATTAAGGGCAGCTCATTTTCCGATGAATACTCTAGAGAATTTATGCCTGCCTGTGAAGTTACTGTGTCATTTCTTGCTACTGAAACAGTTTCTTGTGAAACAATGCCTCTTTCTGATGTTTTAGCTGCAGCGTAACCTTCTTCGCCAAAATATGAGAATCAAATGGTTCAATTCCGCATCTTCTGAGTCCTTGCACAGCTTTTCTAACCGTTGCAGCATTTACATATGCTTTAGTGAAAATTCGGCAAATGTTTTTATCAGTCACGAATTCATTAGGATTACTGACAACAAATAAATCACATTCTTGTGAACAAAATGTCTATAGTGGTTCAAAAAATGACACATTTTAAGGCTGCAGCCTATGAGTTGTGTGTGGTGGGAATCCTACTATAACAATTCCGTTGTCCCTGCAAAAAGTTATTCCTTCCAAGGAAATGTGCGAAGAATGGTTATCGACAAGCAGAAGAATGGGTCCTTCAGGCGTAGAGTTAGTATACTTTTGGAAATGTTTTAAATATTGAACGAATATCTCGGTGGACATCCAGACATTTTGTTGAGCTCCACCTGCAGACCCTGGAGGTGCACCAGAAAGTAGTTTATCCTTCATACGCATCCGCTTAAAAATAAAATAGGGGAACATAATTTCCCAGTGCATTGACGGAGCAGACAATTGTGGTATTTTTCCCACGCTCTGCAGTAACTATTCTTGCAACGCGTCCAGATCCAGTTGGAGATAAAGATTTTGGCAACTTTGTTGGCACAGATGAGAGTCCGCTTTCATCTGCATTATATATTTGGCTTGCATCAAAATTGGATTTTCCACGAACTTCTTTCAGAATTGTAAAAAAGTTTTGAACAATGGCCTCGCTACAACCAATTAGGCATCCTATTAATGTAGCCTCAGGAGTTCGGAGACTTATTTTGTATTTATTTAAAAAAGATTATATCCAATCCGTTCCTGCCATTTTTAAGTTTTTATTGAATCTGTGAGGTATGTCATTATTCTGTTCTGCATATTCAAATGCCAGTCGTCCAAGTTGAATTTGTGTAAGCCCAAATGCTCTCCTATCGATGTCTCTAATGTATTTAGGCAACACTAAAAGTGTCACGGTAACTTCCACCATGTTCTAGTAGATCCTCCCCCTCGCGTATTTTTTTGTCATAGCGGCGTATGGTTGCTTCGGGAATTTCGTAACATGCAGCTGCACCATTGCAAGATTGGCCTTGATGTATAGCTGCTAAGGCTGCTGTTAAATTTATCTAAATCCAAGATCGCCGATTCGTCTTTCTAATATATTTTTGTGGCATTCTGTAAAGAAAATTAAATTACCAACATTCAAAAATAATATGCAGGTAACATGGCGAAGGTGCGGGTAAGACGACGATCTCGTTATCTCACCCACGTCATGTTACCCATAAAGGTTATGTTTAAGTTTTCTAACTATATTTTCACAATAGACAAAGTATCAACAAAAATTATAGTCGCATGCAATAAACAACTGCTATTATCAGTAACTAGACAATTTTACATAAACGTACCTTATAAATCTGGTCGAAAATATAACAAGGCACAACGATATTCTTATAGCAAGTTGCCGGAAAACAAACACAACCATAGCCTGTAAAATTATGATTTGCATTGGAAAATTAATTTGTCGACTCTCGAGGAGATGGCACCACTATACAGGGCATTTATAATAATAGCGAGGACAAACAAAATTACGATTCGTTATCTTACCCGCTTCGTCAACTTATCCGACTTTCCCCTAGGTGATAATAGTGTAGTTTTGATGTCATGATTATGAATACATGAAACATAAGTTAGGTTAGATTAGCTTAGTATCTGGAGGAATTTCAATATTACATGACGCAAAAGTCAGGGTCGGACACAGGCAACTGATAGAAAAAGTAGGTAAATTAAATGAAATTAATATTAATATGCAAAAAGTGAGAATAAATTCTCTAACCACCTGAAAATTCCTTATACAATAAGGATTTCAACAAATGATGGTAAAACAGCTATTCTCCGGGCTATATGCCCCTCCGAGCGCTGAATTACATACCAAAATTTGCCGTATTTTCTTCTAACACAGTTAGATAAGAAAATACTGTTTCAAATGCAAGAAACTACCAGGAAGAAGGAAGCTTTTTCTTTAGTTAGAATGTCGTCACCTGCAGACCGGTTTCGAACTCGTTGGTTCTCATCAGTACAGGATAGACGAACATTTCGTCTATCCTGTACTGATGAGAACCAACGAGTTCGAAACCGGTCTGCAGGTGACGACATTCTAACTAAAGAAAAAGCTTCCTTCTTCCTGGTAGTTTCTTGCATTTGAAACAGTATTTTCTTATCTAACTGTGTTAGAAGAAAATACGGCAAATTTTGGTATGTAATTCAGCGCTCGGAGGGGCATATAGCCCGGAGAATAGCTGTTTTACCATCATTTGTTGAAATCCTTATTGTATAAGGAATTTTCAGGTGGTTAGAGAATTTATTCTCACTTTTTGCATATTTATATGTACCCCTGACAAGTAGACTTTCATTCATACGTTAAATTAATATTAGATTTTGTCCCGTTGTATTTATGAATTATTGCTCCTAAAAAATATTTCTTTTTTTCAAAAAAATTAACCAACTTTACAAAAGGAAAAGCATTGAAAAGTATGAAATAATATTGTTACGTATTTATTACTGCGGTTAATGGTCATTTTGTTCATTTGTATAAAACTTTTTTTTTCTATTTAGTACACCTATTCTTTCCCCCTCCCTCCACCTTATCTCCCTGTTTTTAAATTTAGAATAGCCATGTTATATTAGATTTTCTGACCTCAATAACCCCAAAAATTACATATTAATTAACATTTTTGAAGAAGTTCCGCTCCCTCAGTTAATTTTTATAACATCCGTTACACAAAATTAGCTTTTCTGACTTCAATAGCGCCGAAAATGTCACATTAGTTAACATTGTTCGACACATTTCCCATTTTCTAACACCTATTAAAGAAAATTATATTTTTTGACCTTAATCACCCCGAAAATGAAATTTTTATAAAAGTTGCCAATGGCTCCACCACCCAGATTTTCTGAGCCCAATAACCCCGGAAATCACATATAAGTTTATATCTTGGAAAAATTTCCAGCCGCCTCTTTTTATACCACGTTAATTTTCTTAACATTTCTTACACAAAATTAGACTCCTTAAAAGGTGATGAAGCAAGTGTTTATTTTTTAGAGTATTTTACGTAATTTCAAGGTAATAGAACCGCATAACAATTTTACTCCATTACAAACTTTGATTTCCATTGTTGTCGGTACTTGAAGGTATCGAGTGCAGAGTATCGAATAGATACTACTTTGAACATCGCTACAACAAATGGAAAAAATGAATATGGGGTTTGTTGAGGCTGTGACAAGCCACGAGGGTCTTTTTGCATGTAGCTATAGACTGTAAAGGAGTGATCATCCCTTAGGCCCTTTGAGGGTACCGATGTGGATCTGGGATGCTACCCCGAGTATTCCTTCCGGGCTTTTAGTATGCCTTCTGGCTGTTTAAATGCCGTTGTTTAGTTGTGCCTGACGAGTAAAATACGATAATCTATGTGACGTCATTCTAAACCCAATATGGCGGACGCCACAAGATGGCAGATTACCTTTTTCTTCACAACCCCCTTGACATTTGTATTAAATGAGAGGGTTTGACGAGTAGAATACGATAAGCTATGTGACGTCATTCTAAACCCAATATGGCGGACGCCACAAGATGGCGGATTACCATTTTCTTAACAATCCCCTTGATATGGGCATTAAGTGAAAGAGTAGAATACGATAACAGATAAAATTTCTTTTAATAGTAATGCATTATCAGAAATACATATGTTAAGACGTAACTAAAAATTTAAAAATAAAATCTTGTAAAAAACACATTTTAAAAACCAGCTTTTATTATTTAGATGTACTAAAACGAAAAAAATAAGTAAGTATGTTTTTTTCATTGTGGCAATGCTAAATGCTATTTATAAGTGGACGTAGTTCGCGTGGGTGGATCCTAATAAAAGTAGTATCAAAGTTATAACTGAAAGAGATACAATTTATTATGTTAAATTTATTATCTTAAAAGCTTGTCGCGTGAATAGAAAAGAAGAAAATACATACTTAATTATCTACTTACAATTTCTGCTAAACAAAACGAATGCCTGTATTAGCAAGAGAGTAAGAGAATAAATATAACATAATAAATTATATCTGTTTCAGTGATAACTTTGATGCTACTTTTATTAGGATACACCTACGTGAACTACGTCCACTTATAAATAGCATTTAGTGTTGCCACAATGAAAAAACTATACTTATTTTTTTTTTTGTTTTAAGACATCTAAACAGAAAAAGCTTGTTTTAAAAAGTATTTTTTAAAAGATTTTATATATGTAATTGTTATAATTTGCTTTCTTGATATCTATAATGAGGCAAAAAATAGATATTATGTACAACACTAGTTTATACGGTTTAAGCCATAGTAATTTTCATCATAAGCTGTGCTATACTAAAAAAATATTAATTTATATTTGTAATATCTTTAAATTATTATAATTCATGAAATTTAACAAAAAGTAGTGTCAGTAGCCCAAGGGTGAAGGACGGTGGGCTATTCCAAAAAAAGTAGAGGATTTAGCTACCATCAAAAGCGCCAACAAAAACATACAACAGGTATTTATCAGGTAACAATCCACATGTCGACCTAACTACTATAGAGTGCGATCTTAAAATTATACCACATATATTTTTTTAGAATATCAATACAATAAAACAGCAATAGCCGTACGGTATATAAGAGAACAAATGAAATAGTTTTTAAAAATCTGATAAAATAGAAAATAGAATTTTTATAAATATTAATTTACAGAACCGCTTTATTCATCGAAGTTCAAAATTTAACTTTGTAAAGTCGTTTTTTACATAAATGTCATTTTTTTAAAGTGTTTTGCAAAGAATGCAAATTAAATTTCTACTGTATAAAATTATCCCCAATTTCAAAAGTCCGTCGTTATGACGAACGGGAGGAGTATAATTAAGCAAAATACAGAAGCAAAATATTTTTCGTAGTTTGATGAAATTTATAAATGTTGTTTCTACTGAAATGCAAATTCCGAATTTAATTTATTTACCTACGCAATTTCATATTCTAAGTAAATTAACCGAAGTTCATGTTACGTTTCGCGAATAGAGCTGAAACAAAAAGATAACAACATAAATGGGAGAAAAGTTAAGTCCGCGACATCGTTGGTGTAGTTTATATCTTGCGTGTTTTATGTAAATAAATTAACAGCTGCCAATTCCATCTCCATTCCTCCTACCACTTTCGCTCTGTCAGCCGTTACGTCTGTTTCCACAAAATGTCCGATATAATACTTAAGGTCAAACAAGTTTAAAAATTATTCAATCCCTTAACACCAAAAAGTCCTCGAGTCTAGATGGCATACCAGCAATAATTATTCTAAGAAATGCGCTCCAGAACGTGCACCCATCTTAAATTGTCTTTTCCAGATCTCCTATGACAAGGGCAGGGTATCTCCCCAGACAGCTGGAAGACTTCTCGTGTGTAGTTTCTTCCATCTGACTTAGACATATCTCTCTTCTCTCTGTTGTCATCAAAGTTGTGGAGAAAGTGGTTAACTTGCAAATTCTAAAATATCTAGAAAAATACAAAATTATTCGTGACTGACAGTACGAATTTCGTCATCAAAGATTCACAGCTGATCCTTATTACCTTTATCACACATTAATCGAACAAGTCTCTCGAATTTCATGGCAAATCCGAGATTGTTGCTTTTAATATTTTCACGGCATTTGACCAATTATGGCATGCCACGCTTCTCAACGAACTACCTTCTTATGGTCTTCCTCCCAATCTATGTACCTGGATCGCTAGCTTTCTCTCTAGTTGGCGCATATCTGTCGTGGTGGACGATCACTCATCTGACTTCCATCCTATCAATGCTGGCGTACCCCAAGGTTGAGTTCTGGCACCAACCCTATGTCTTCTACATATTAATGACATGCTCTCTTCAACTAAAAATCCCATCCACGGTTACGCTGACGATAGTACTCTTCACAACAATTTTTTTTTACAGACAACTCTCAAATCGAGAGCTGGATAATCGACGCAGATCCATATACCTATCCTTTTTCCAAGATCTTCGTAGTCTTAGACTGAGGTGCCAGAAACCTTGTTCAATTCAACGGCTTCAAAACCCAGTCTTGCTCCCTGTCATGCACAATATCCTGTCGACACTTACCCCATCCACATGAGCAGAATAACTATAGTACGTTCCATCTTGCTGGCATCTTAAAATTGGTTGAAAGCTTGTGATAAACACAGAAAACACTCCAGTCGATTTAATGGATTTTTTCTTTGACGTCTGATATTTGTTTGCCACACTATGATACTTAATTATTTAATTTAGATAGGAGGACCGAATGCGTATACTACCAGGCTAATTATTACTTTTAGTTGTTAAATCAACAAGCGACACTGATATACAGATTCCAAGAATTTAGTTTTTCCATTCAATTTGGAAAGCTTTCCAAATTGAACGGTTTTGCTTTCCAAACATTTTTACAGACCAAGAGTATAACCTGGAAAAGTAACTTTTTGTAAAACAAAAGAATGAAAATATGAAAAACTTGACGATGTCAGGGGGACCTTTTCTTTTTCTTTATTGGATTACACAGAAAGTGGCTTTACGTGGATTTTTCGCCGACACAAAGTTTTGTAGATACAGCCTTCTAAATTTAACATCAGGCATGGGCTAAAATCAAAGTAAACTTTTTTTACGAAAATATATAAAAATGTCACGCTTTCTTTGCTACATAATCACCAGAAATAAAAATTAAGAGCGATCCCGTGCTTTAGAGATCTGTAATATTTTTCTACCATATACTGTAGAATTTACTGAAACTAGCAGATTTTGTTGTTATTATAAAAATGATAAGGAGAAATTATATTTATACAGGGTGTCCGAAAAGTCTTAATATGGGCAAATATCTGTGCTATTAGTAATGATAGAGACACCAAAATTTTAGGTGTATCTTATTGGATAAATCTAGTTTTTCATGTAATTTAACTTTTTCAACCCCCTTGAGAGGCGACGCTAGAGAGGTGCGATCAAAAATTTTAAATGCAACTCTATGCTATGTGGTGCCTCATTTTAAAGGGCTTCAAAAAAGAAACATTTTACCGCCAACCCGAGGTCTTAGTTCGTTTTTAAATGGCAAGCCTTTGAAAATTAAAAATCGCGAAACAAATAAAAATTTAAATCCCTTTATTTCTCTTATTACTTTAAAAGTTGTTCAAAGTGACCACCATGAACTTCTTAGCAGTAATAAAATCGATTTTGGAATTCACTTCTCACATTTGTGAGAAAATGTGAGAAGTGAGTTCCAAAATAGAATTTATTACCGCCAAGAAGTTCATGGTGGTAATTTTAAAAAACTTTTAAAGTAATAAGAGAAATAAAAGTATTTAAGTTTTTAATTTTTTACGATTTTTAGTTTTTAAAGGTTTGCTATTTAAACACGAATTAAGATACATACGAGTTTGCGGTAAAATGTTTCTTTTTTAAAGACCTTTAAGATAAGGTACCACACGTCATAGAGTTGCATTTAAAATTTTTGACCTCAAGTCCCTAGCATCACCCTTCAAGAGGGTTGAAAAAGTTAAATTACTTTCAGTTATTTACGTCTGATCAGCGGATGGGTTGGTCACGTGATCTCTTTGTAAATTGTAAGACCTTATTTGCAATAAATGCCTCAACAAAATTGTTTTGCCTGGAGGTGAATAACCGAATGTAAAGAAAGGAATCAGATTTAAGACATTGCTATTTAGTTGTCATAGAATAAAAAAATATTTAATCTGGGTTAAATAGACAAATAACATACACAAGAAACACTCGACCAGGCGCGGGCCGTCCCTAAGGTCATTTGGTCAATGACCCACCTAAAATTTTCAATGATCTACTTAATAATTTATTTTTTAAAACCGAAAAATAACCTTTTCTTTCAAAAAAGTGCAAGTTCCATCCGAAAACTCCCCAAGAAAGCTACCGTAGACAATGGTGATCAAGCCAAGCTTGCTCCGGACTCGCCGTATTTTAAATTGACCTCATAGGTGTATATGGACTACATAAAATGCATTAAAGCTAAGAGAGAAAAAAACATACGCGCTTGAGGAAATTAAAAAAAAACACAATTTGTCGACGGCCCACCAATAATATCGCTTTCGGGGCGCGCGTGATTGTCGCTGCGCCGGGTGTCGGGTTGTCACAAATTCTAGCTCACTAATTTAAATCTGACCAATTTATTATTAAAATAATATTCGCGATACATTTATACATTTAATATCAGGTTACCTAATTTTATTTTAAGATATTTAGGTAATTACTACTAATAATATTATTAATTGTAAATGTGTCTTTCAAACATTAAAACCTACTTACGACTTTGACAACAAGTTGGCCGCGCAGCTGCAGGATCCAACCCGGCTATCGATTTAAAACTGCGGGTATGCGCTGCAGGTTGTGTTGCGTGAACAGCGTGTCACGTGTATTTAATATATCAATGCAGATATCACGTGACTTCTAGCTCCCAGCCGTCCACGGTTGATCAACGGGATCTTGCGAAAAAATACCCTTTTTTCTTGTCGTTGTCGTGTCAAAATTAATTGCCTACATAACAACAGAATTTTTATTTTAAATTTTTCAAAATCTTTTGTAAAGAGGTAGGTACCAAAAATACTGTTTAGTTTGGCTGCGATGTTTTGTGTTATTTGTAAAATACTTTCATTTGCGTATGTGGTAGTACTCTTCTGTTAGAGAGTCGTTAATCCACAAGAAGTGTTGAGGATGAGAATCTAAAATGGCAAAATTGGATTTCTGTAAACTCTCTAACTTAAGAGCTTACGTTAAAAGGAAACATCCAGGTATACTGACAAGTGTAATGTAAGATAAGACAACTAGATTTTATACTATGAATTTGTTTCTGAGCTTTTTCGCAAATCTATAAAGTAAAGGTCAATTTTAGCACGTACTTTCGATAATAATAGAACTAAATTCGTTCGAGCAACCTGTCCCAAGATGAAAATCATTTGGAAACCAAACAAATCACTGAAATATCAGAATAATTCATAAGTTTTAATAACGACTTATTAACAATGACACGACAAAAAACATAGCTGATCAATTAGAAGATCTTACTTTAAACCAGTACTAAATCTTAAACCTTCTTAGTGAATTTGAACTTTAAAGTCAGAGTACTAAAGTATGGTGAGTGTGTGTGTATAAAAAGAAAGAATATGCAGTCTATGGATATTGGATTTAAAGGATTGAAGGTTGGGAATAGAAAAACCGTGTAATTTCAGATCAGAAATCAATCAAAATCATAGGTCAGTATAAGCGTTGTATTTTTTGTAATGCTCGTATCGCAAAGCAAGGATTACGATATAGCAGGGAATATACGGAATGCATAGCCTTAATGATATGTTTTTAAAATTTCTAAATATCTCTAAGTAAGGTAGAAACATCTGCTTCTTGGCAGATATATTTAATATTCAAAGGACGACCCATTAACCCTAAAGGCTTAGAATTTCCTTGGTTTCACGAAATATTAATATCTTAGGCAAATGTGTATCAATGCGTCCTTTCTATGTAACTTAGTATACATTATCAATCTCGAAACTAGGTCATCCTTGTATTTCAGAATAAATTATGACAGGGATTTGATCTCGGATAGAAATGGGAAGTCAATAGGAAAGGAAAATCAGAAAGAAAGCTAGAGATATAATGACATCGAAAAAGGAACATCAGTTAAAACAATTTACATAATGTCGCCAAATTTTTGTATTCTTCTTTTGGCTGGTTTTACAGACTAGTGCATTTGCCTATTTCGTATAAATTTTAGATATTCTTTGTTTGAGTTGAATATTATATTTTAGGTACAACTATCTTAATACTTTTAGATTTCTTTTAAATTCCCAACAACAACAATAACAACAACTGTTTAGGCATCAAACTCTCTCGACATCTTTTGGCAGAAGTCAAGTTTCGGTAACTATTATCATGGTACGAGGAAAGTATACATTCTAATCAATAGCATTAAATCGTTATAATGTGAATTTACTATCAAGATAGCGGTAATGTAGTTCTGCTATCAGTCCAAAAATTGTGTTTATATTTTTCTGATAACAAACTTTAATCCTTGCTATTTTAACAATAATTATATTCCATGTTACATCAATTTTTAATTTTGATTTAACAATGTATGAAGAATACCGCCAAAAGACACCACCACCACCATCAGTTGGTTAAAAACATTATAGAAACCCGAGCAAAAGTTTTAATTGATCCAAAGGAATTCCAACTCAACCTCGATGATTTTCTTACTGTAGTTCAGCGCTTCGATGATAGAAATCTGTTAAGTAATGGGCTCATTGCTACACTTTCAGCGAATTAGGCTGGCCTCTGTTCATCGTTAAGGCCGACCAAAATGATAGTACCAATCGTTTTCGGATGGAAAACGGTGACGTCATAGTATCATTTTGGTCTGTCAATTTAAGAACGGCCTCGTTTAATGATTATCTGTAGCGGTGTGTTATTATTTACAGCAGCTAATAGTGTGAATTCGGTGAGAACGCCTTTATTTACATATGAAAATGGAAACATTGGAAAATATGCATTTTATAATAAATCAAATCAGTTATTAAAAGGAGTAAACATTTATTGGTTAGAAAGTGTGATAGTTTAATTTTGTTACAGTGTTTTGCCTATTTTCACTAATTATTCTTGTCAAAAAGTGCCTATTTATTTTCTACCTTAGTTGAAGTACTGTGCCTCCGTGCATGTAATACTCATATGCTTTTTAAAACAACTTTTTACTGCCATAACTATTTTTATTCCATGTTTTACTTCCATAGATGATGAATTTTCCACTAACTATATTACAAGAGCTATACACGTAGATTGACGCACATGGTATTAAATCACAAAATATTGAAAATATTTTAATTATAAGGCCAAATAACCAGTTAAATGTTCTAAAAGCAATAAACCTAAAATAAATCACAACCAATAAACAATACAAACTGACAACTGACTGACCATGATACAAATACAAGAAGGTATGATACCAAACCGTGTCAAATTCGTTCGGGTTCGCGAATGACGTCACGCCGTGACTTATTTTTGAAATTTATAACGCGCAATATAGAGTTTACGTTAGTTAAAGGCGATTTTATATAAATTCTATTGGCAATATACTTTGTCTCCTGCTTATAATACAAATTTTCCAGTATATGATTTAAACTAATCATATAAATAAAGGGATAAATACATACATTGATTACATTGATTGATTGATTGTCCACATCACAACCATACATAGCACATTTTTACTTTTAAACTCCTAAGAGTAGTATAAAAACACCAAAAAATAGTTGAAAACACAACGCGATCTTAAAAAAGACATGTTTCGTTTACAAAATATCGCGGAATTGGTCACGGCGCACGGTGGGATAAAAATTGAAAAAGATGGTCATAAGCATGTAACTCTGCTGAATATTGAAAAATCGTCTCAAAAAGCGTTCCTCGGGGGTTTTTGGGGTCGCTGAATGCGAATCTGACATTATTTTTTTGAAAAACAAAATGGCGGATCCAAAATGGCGGCCAAAAATTTTTGAAAGTCAATAAATATTTACCACAATCGGTACTTGGGGGTTTTTTGGGTCGCTGAATTTGAATATGAGAATATTTTTTCGACAAACAAAATGGCGGATCCAGTGTGGCGGCCAAAATATTTCAAAAGTCGATAAATATTTACCACAATCGTTACTCGGGGGTTTTTGGGGTCGCTGATTACGAATCTGACAAAATTTTTCACTTCTTGTAACAGATATCTGTTTGACAGAGCTCATTTCTGAAAACAAGAATCAAAATTACATTACTCATTATAGAAATAATTCGAAAATTATCCATTTTGCCATAAATTGATTTTCAAAAAATGAATTAAATTTTCTTGAAATTGTTTATTTAGGTTGTACACTCAATTCACTTTTTTAATCGATAGTCTGATTCGTAAATAGCGACCCCGAAAACCCCCCAGTGACGATTTTGGTAAATATTTATTGACTTTTTAAACATTTCGGCAACCACAGTGGATCCGCCATTTTGTTTTTAAAAAAAATATTGTCAGGTCCGAATTTAGCGACCCCAAAAACCCCCGACTATCAATTGTGGTAAATATTTATCGACTTTTGAAAATTTGTGGCCGCGATATTATATCCGCCATTTTGTTTTTAAAAAAGGATATTGTCAGATTCGAATTCAGCGACCCCGAAAACCTAAAAATCAGATATATCTTCTTGATTAACAACATGCATAAAGATTTATCGACATTTCAAAATTTTTCTCGCCATATTAAATCCGCCATTTTGTTTAAAAAACATATCATCAGATTCGTAATCAGCGACCCCAAAAACCCCCATGTAGCCATTTTCAGCAACATTCATTAAGATGGAATCAATTTTTTAGTCATGTACATTTTCTTTATATTTTGTTTATATATGCATGTTTATATACAAATTAGTGTAAACAACGGGGTAGCAGGTTGTAGCAGCTAACTCCCTCACGAATTCAAAGTTCAGGGGTTATTAAACAATTTCCAGTGATAGCCATCGATCGAGTGAAGTCGAGTGGTAAACTTTTTTCTCAATGTTTACAAAAATTTTCGCATTTAAATGACAAAAACATAGATTTACTTAATTGTTTATAAATATTTTATGGATAGTAATTAAGCAAATTGTAATGTTTTGTTGAATTCCACGCACCTTGGTGAGAAGAGTCCATAGCAAGACTTATCAATATGTTTTATTGTATCATGCTGACTGACCAACGCATTCGGACGGCGAACGATATCAGGTCATGATATATCTGTCACTTTTATGTCAACCAGAACACAGAACCACTAGCCGGCCGAGAACGATGTTTGTAAAGAAATGAAGATAGTTGCTGATCAAATGACGCATCTATAAATCAATTGAAATTAACACATGAAGTAAACAACCAATAAACTACATGCTGTGTTATCAGACCTCTCGTGTAATGATAATTAGGTCTAATGCCATAACGATGACCTGTACGATCCTTGAAATATAAATAACTTATTTTATCTGCAATCGTTCGGATGAGAACGTATTTTATCGCTTATTTTTCCCTGTTTGTTGTGGAGTAGACCCTGTTACATTACTAGTGATATAATGAGCTCACTACATGGGTTCATTAGATCACACTTGGTGTAATAAGCACATTACATAACAGATTTTGATGTTAGGCAAAAACTAGAGAGTACTAGCTCCATATACCAAGAAAAAAACTGACTGACTGATTGACTGACATAATAACGCACAGCCCATACCGCTGGGTGTAGAATCTTGAGATTTTGCACAGCGTGTTCTTATATAACGTAGGCATCCAATAGAGGAGAGTTTTTTAAAACTGGGCGAAATAGGGGTTCAAACTTTGTATGCAGGAAAAATATTAGATGGTCCTATTAAGTCGAAGCTTCATAGAAGTACTCTAAAAAACGACGTTCAGATTCTCTAAGGAGGTTTAAGACTTAGTGCTGGTTTAAATAAAGATCTTCTAGTTGATTAGTTATGCTTTGGCAGGTTTTTGTCCTGTCATTGTTAACAAGTCGTCATTAAAAACTTATAAATTTTTCTAATGTTTCAGCGACTTGCTTGGCTTCTAAATGATTTTCATTTTGGAATGGGTTGCTAGAATAAATTTAGTTCTATTTTTGTCAAAAGTACATACTAAAATCGCCCTTCTCTTTACAAATTTGCGGAAAACCCCAGAAACAAATTCATTATGTAAAACTAAGTTGTCTTATTCTTACTGTCAGTTTAAAACTTTTGAATGTCAGATTAGACCGGACTAGCGTTGGAGAATCTGGCTGCAAATGTTTAAACACGTATTTTACAGTTTTTAATAATTCAACCCCTAGGGGTTAAATGTTTGTAATGGAGTAAAATTGTTATACCGCGGGCGAAGGCTGTGTATCTCACTATATATAAAAGAAGAAACTGTCTGACTGACTGACTGATATATCAACGCACAGCCCACACCGCTGGGTCTAGAACCTTAAAATTTTGCACAGGGCCTTCCTATATAACGTAGACATATACCAAGGAAGGGTTTATCAAAATTCAACCCCTAAGGGGGTGAAACAGGGGTTCAAACTTTGCATCGATATTAGATGATCCTAACTACATCTTCATAGAAGCGCTCTAACAAATAAATATTTAAACACGTATTTTATAGTTTTTAATAAATCAGCCCCTAAGGAAGTGAAATAGGGGTTCAAAGTTTATCATGGATTAAAATTGTTATACCGCGGACGAAGTTGCGGACGAAAGCTAGTTTATTGTAAATATTTGTAAAATATTTCGTGCAATGGGTGAAGCCTATTCGAGCTGCTGACGAGGATAATAAAATTGTGCTGATGTATTATTTAACTGCAATGTCGAATTGTTGATTGCATGGGTCCGGCTTAAAGAAACTTCTTCTTCCCCTAATATCTTTTTTGCGACTTATTTTATTTCTCTTGGATATGGTAATATATCCCTCTTCTTTTCCAACCTTCGTGAAGCTTCAAAATTACAAGGTATGCCTCCGAGTCTACGAGCATAGAGGTGGCGAAGCGTCTGAAGCAGTGCCCTTTGTACTGGATGGGGTAAATTTAAAGAAGATGCATACTACCAAAGTGTTGATTTCAATGAACTGCTTAATGCATGTTCATTTTCTAAATCCCACAAAAAATCTGGAATGTATGTGGAGGACGTAGGGATAAATACGAACGAGTACCTAACTTCTATCATATTAACAACATATATCCCTTCAGCTTCAGATGTTACAAAAAAATTCTCAGAAAATTTAAGTTTTTTGTGTTTGGCAATTCAACGTGAATAACTACCCCTTCATCTTTCACATTTTCCAAGACCCAATTTGTTAACTTTTTCTTTCGACAATCTTTTGCCATTCCAATTATCAATTCGTTACTAATCACTAATAGGTTGGGAGCCGGTGACACTGAAAGTCCCGTCATCGCGGAATCAAAAAATGTTTATGTAAATTGATAGTTAATAGTCATACGAACAAAATGAGCTCGGTACGCCGGGATTCATTAAGCCGACAGTATTTTTAAAAAAATTCATTATTATAAAAAAGCAAAAATATTTTACCATTATGACGGATCTCAATGAATTATATGACATTCGATAGGAAATTTTGTAATTAAACAGAATAAAATTGGCTTACCAGCTTTATTTGGCCGAGAGAGTCTGGCGTACCTATTTGAAAGGTGTGAGAGGGGGTAAAATTTTACCGTTACCATGTGCAAACTTTTTTTTTTAATTTTACTCGTTTCGATGTGATGTTCAGAAATATCTTGGTACGCCTGCCCAAAAACTGCCGGAAGTATCTAGCATACCACTTTTATTGCATAGGCTCGATTCACATCAATTATACAGGGTGTTTTCTAACTGAATGTCAATAATTAAGGGGGCGATTTTTGGGTCCATTCTACAAAGAAAACTTCATATGAACGTATGTCCTAAACGTCTTAACTTTTGAGATACAGGGTGGTAAAGTTTTCAAAAATAAATAGTTTTTTATTAATATCTGTAATACCACTTTAGATACTTTACTTAAATTTGGCATTCATGTACTATGTATCAAGAGGCATTATTTAGTGTACCACAATTTTCTTTCTTTCCACCAGTGGCGTTGGTATGGAATTTCACCTGCCTATTTTGGCAGACATTGATGGTACGCCACTGATTTCTCGTAAAATTAAAATTATTCCTGAAATCCCCAATTATTTCTAAGCTAATTTGATCTCTTGAATTTTTTCAATCCGATGCACGGTTTTCGCTTAAAAAAATAAAACCTTTTCTCTGCATGATCATAACAATATCGTTAATATGACAATATCTCCATGCAGAGAAATTGATTTTATTTTTTAGATCAAATTTGCTTAGAAATGAATAAGGATCTCAAAAATTAACTTCCTTATTCATTTCTAAGGAAATTTGATCTAAAAAATAAAATCAATTTCTCTGCATGGAGATATTGTCATATTAACGATATTGTTATGATCATGCAGAGAAAAGGTTTTTATTTTTTTAAGCGAAAACCGTGCACCGGATTGAAAAAATTCAAGAGATCAAATTAGCTTAGAAATGATTGGAGATTTCAGGAATAATTTTAATTTTACGAGAAATCAGTGGCGTACCATCAATGTCTGCCAAAATAGGCAGGTAAAATTCCGTGCGAACGCCACTGGTGGAAAGAAAAAAAATTGTGGTACACTAAATAATGCCTCTTGATACATAGTACATGTATGCCAAATTTAAGTAAAATATCTAAAGTGGTATTACAGATATTAATAAAAAACTATTTATTTTTGAAAACTTTACCACCCTGTATCTCAAAAGTTAAGACGTTTAGGACATACGTTCATATGAAGTTTTCTTTTTAGAATGGACCTAAAAATCGCCCCCTTAAATATTGACATTGAATTAGAAAACACCCTGTATAATTGATGTGAATCGAGCCTATGCAATAAAAGTGGTATGCTAGATACTTCCGGCAGTTTTTGGGCAGGCGTACCAAGATATTTTTGAACATCGCATCGAAACGAGTAAAATTTAAAAAAAAAGTTTGCACATGGTAACGGTAAAATTTTACCCCCTCTCACACCTTTCAAATAGGTACGCCAGACTCTTTCGGCCAAATAAAGCTGGTAAGCCAATTTTTTTCTGTTTAATTACAAAATTTCCTATCGAATGTCATATAATTCATTGAGATCCGTGATAATGGTAAAACATTTTTGCTTTTTTATAATAATGAATTTTTTTAAAAATACTTTCGGCTTAATGAATCCCGGCGTACCGAGCTCATTTTGTTCGTATGACTATTAACTATCAATTTACATAAACATTTTTTGATTCCGCGATGACGGGACTTTCAGTGTCACCGGCTCCCAACCTATAATTTTGATGAATAATTAATATTAATATTAGTTACCTAAACTGAATTTTTTAGTTAATCTTTTATCCTTACATATAAAAGTTTACTGAAACGAAAATCGAGAAACCCCCAATTATTTATCTTATACTTTTATACGTACGGAAAACAAAATACTACCTTGAACTGGTATAGTGATGAGACGAATGTTAATGAATCCTATTTCTCTGCGGAACAAATCCAAGAACCATTATTTCTCATAAAACAAAGCCTTAAAAGCTCTTTTTGCCACACTTTCACCCTAAAAAGCTTAATGAATAGATAGATCCTAAAAGCTAGCAAAAGTCTCTAGTCGAGAGTTCTACAAATGGGGAATATAAAGAACTAACCGGGAAAAATAATGACAGAGCTTAAATGTATTTCCGCGTTGTGATTCTTACATTTTATTTTTTATTAATGCACTTTTAACATAGCAACAAAGTGCATAATAACCCTGCCAGTCGTTTCCCAATACTCAGCCCAACTGCTGAATGGCAACAAAAACGGGACAAGTTAACATCTTATATGACTCAATACTATTCGTGAAATATAGCAAAGAATTATTATTGTTTAAGTAAAAATGCTTTTTGTTTTACTAATATATCACTATACAGGATGTTATGAAATTCACTGCATATATTTGTATGGGTGACTCCTAAGGTAGTCTACAGACATACCCAATACTTTTTTCCCTCAAATCGCACACTTTCTTATTTTAAAAAATACCCTAAACCACCCCCGCTTCTAAAGAGCCTGACGTCATACCTTCTAATATTATAAAGAAAAAACAAATGATCCAGCCGGGGCATTGCCAAACTTAAATATTATCATGACATCTTTTTTTCTTATCAGTTTTAGTGAAAACCGAAAATAATCCAAAGTATTTTTAATTCTACAGACACATTTTACCAAAAATGTGTATTTTAATTTAGCAGCATTTTACTTAATATGGGAAAATATGCACTCGTGAAATTAGGTTGATATTGCAAACAGAATGAAATAGGCAACATTATACGGTAACACAAACAATTATGACTTACCCGTTACGTTAATAATGATATGAGAATTATTCCTACTAGCTTAAACTTTCTGCCTTTAAAAATGTTTAGAAATTAAAACGTATCCCACTAATTTGAACACATTCACAGACGGTAGTCGCAAATATGGTTTCACATAATTTACTATCATACTAATTGAGCACAACTACACAGTATTATAAAATTATAACCAAATTCTTTGATTTTAGGAGGAAATTTGGTAACAAAAAATTATTTTATTTAAATACATAATAATATTATGTAGCCACCGAAGCCACGCAGAAGGGTTTTTGACCTCATTCCGCATTGTAATTCAAGCACCGACCTGATTGGTGGGTGATTCCGACCTTCCTGATTGGCCGAACTCAGGCGTCAGCGTCAGCTGTGTAATCCAAACCAAAGATGCATTGTAACGAGTTCAATAATACCCTGTAATTATTATTATTATTTGTTTTTAAAAATGTGAAAGAATCATCATCCGCAAAAGCAGACCGAATCCCCATTCTTACAAAAGGAAAAGGGCTTTAGTTGCATACACAATGGGACCGCAACCGTCTTATCAGTTACAGAAGGATCAAAAGCGTAAGAGGGGCTGGAGCAGGAAATTTTAAACTAACATAGACTGGGAACATATCCCGATATGATGGAATCCAGCGGAGGCAAGTTTGTTTTGTGAATTAAGCAAAGCTTTGTATTAAGTGCAAAAAACAATTTTAGTCATGCTTGTTGTAAAGTTTAACATCCAGCTCAGTAATCCTGTTTTCAATTTGTGGGACTTAAAAAGAGAAAGCATGATAAAGATGCAAATATATACTTACACAAATATTAAATTTCTTAAAATTGAGAATTCTGTTTAAATTTATACAGGAAGAGGGATCGCTTTTCAGATTTACACGAAATTTTAAAAATAATTAACAGATGTTGTACAGAATTTTTTTTCAAATATAATATTGTACATAAGAGAGAATTGTGTCGACTATTTCCCTTACATATGAAAAAGTGGAGGAAAATAATAAAATGCCAGCGACTATTTATTTGCCCGCTAGCCAGGCGAATATTGGCGAACATCTTATTTGCAGATATTAGATACTTGGATTTTTTGTTTGTCCTTATTAATCAAAAATGTTTTGGTTGCTAAGAGTAACGATACAATACAAACAAAACAAAGTTTGGCGTCATTTTTTGCCGTCAATTTTAAATTTATCAAAAATGGAGCGTTTGCGAACGTATTCATTGGAAAATATAAGAAAAAATATTGAAAAATGCGTTTCAGTAAATAAAAATAAGGCAAGGGAACATGTGTGGAGACAATTCATGACATTTTGTTCTGAACGAAAGTCTGAATTTAACGCTACCAATTTAGAAGAAGATTCGGTAAGAAATTTGAAATATTGGGATTACAACATGCGGAAAATGAATGGAGAGAACTACAAGGAGATATCGGTAAAAAAATTATAGAATACTACTTGTAAAATACTAATGAATAAATATTTTAACGAATATGGTCCCTTCGAAGACATCGTCTTTAAAGCGACCAGAGAGGCAAGAAATGCCAAGAGAAAGGAGCTACAAGCAATTCCGGCCAAAAGAAAAGAAAGTTCTGCGGCTCTACTTTTTAATGATTTTCTAAAGCTGGTTAATTCGTGCGACGAAGAAGCCCCAGAGGGTTTGATAGAAAAGATTTTTTATATTATTTTCGTACGAGCAGTTCGACTTTTTAAGAATTATATGGAAAAACGAAATCATCTTATGGAATGTGACAGGTTTTTCCTTATTCCGAACTTCAATTGGCCAGTAAGTAAAAATTGGTACAAAATCACCCCCACTTGTGTTTTTAATAATTATTGAAACACGCTAAATTATTCTAAATAAATATTTGTTTTTAGAATACCATGTTTTTCTTTTTTTTTTCTATATGTCAAAAAATTATTTTTTGATTTTTTTTTGCACTTTTGTTGTTTCGGAAAATAGCCCATCTAATATGTGTCGGACATTTGAACTATATAGAACACTAGCTTTCGCCCGCGACTTCGTCCACGTGGTATAGGTGCTAATAGTGTAGTTTTGAGGGCATGATTATGAATACATGAAACATGGGTTATGTTAGGTTAGTTATATCTAGAGCCCGGGTTTCAATATTTAATATTGCATGACGCAAAAATGGGGATCTGACTCAGGTAGCTGTTAGAAAAGGTACGTAAATGGAATGAAATTAATATTAGATTTTGTCAGGTTGTATTTATGAATTATTATTTCTCCTAAAAATATTCCTTTTTTTTTCAAAAAAATTAACCATCTTCAGAAAAGGAAAAGCACTGAAAAGTATAAAGTAATTGTTACGTATTTATTACTGCGGTAATGGTCAACTTAATTTTGCTCATTGAAATAGTATATTACATAACACGTGTTGAAAGTGACATTTTTCACACGAGTGGGAATGTTGTCGCACGAGGCGACAGCCGACTGCGATAATCCCACGAGTGTGCGAAAATTACTTTCACACGAGTAATGTACAATATTTTTCCTACGACCACAAAAATATTTACAAAAAAACCTCAATTTCTGTCTTTTAAAACCCTCACTTTCAACACTAATATTTTCATCAAGTGTGCTGAAAATAAAACAAATGAAATTGGCACCATCTATTTAAATGTCATGTTGACAAGTACTTTTCAACACATCTGTTGTAAAGTACTTTTCAACACGCGTGTGATATAAGACACTTTCTCGTCAAGTTAACCGTGCTTTTTTACACACTTTCATAGGTGGTCGTAGGAAAAATATTTTTTCTACTCATGTCAATAAAAACCTGTATTGTATGTTCAATAATAGATTCAGAACAAGGTACATTGTGGTTTACACCTATTCATTGTGCTTCAATCACCATGGTGATTGAACTACAAAGTTCACTTTGTGCACGTGTATTTTTTACAAAGGTGGCGTTGACAGGTGCCGCGTCAAAATTTTATAATTTCATTGACATTTTTTGACATCTTAAAAAGAAAAATATTACTAATCCCATTTTATTAACAGTAACATTCGTAGAAAAAGTATAGTGTAAAACTCGCATGGAATGACCATTTCCTACTCGTATGATTTGCAGCACTCGCCTGCGGCATCGTGCTGCAAACGTCATACTCGTAGGAAATGCATGTCATTCCATGCTCGTTGTACAATATACTATTTTCTACTCATGTCAATAAAAACCTGTATTGTATGTTCAATAGTAATTTCAGAACATGGTACATTGTGGTTTACACCTTTTCATTGTGCTTCAATCACCATGGTGATTGAACTACAAAGTTCCCATTGTGCACGGGTATTTTTTACAAAGGTGGCGTTGACCGGTGCCGCGTCAAAATTTTTATAATTTCATTGACATTTTTTGACATCTTAAAAAGAAAAATATTACTAATCCCATTTTATTAACAGTAACATTCGTAGAAAAAGTATAGTGTAAAACTCGCATGGAATGACCATTTCCTACTCGTATGATTTGCAGCACTCGCCTGCGGCATCGTGCTGCAAACGTCATACTCGTAGGAAATGCATGTCATTCCATGCTCGTTGTAAAATATACTATTTAGTGTGCCTATTTTTATCCCCTCCCTTCATCTTATCTCCCCCTCCGTCCTTTTTGTAACTGCCATGATATATGATTTTCTGACCTCAATAACTCCAAAAATGACCTTAGTTAACATTTTAGAAGAAATCCCAACCCGTCCCTTTAACCCTCAGCCGTTTTTACTGTCATGAAAACAAGTATTTTCAGTTTTGCTAGTTGAATTTTGTCCGTATTATTGTTTTCGTATGTCACTTTCGTTCTTCAAAGTTAGTGTTATCACGTTATCACAGAGAACAGTTTATAATTACAAAATGTTTTTTCTTGATAACTTCCAGGAAAGATTAAAATTTAGTCTCCATACAAAACTTGACTTATTCGCACACCTTACAACTCATAAACCCATGATTGTTAATTAAAGCGGATATAATTTTATGAATGTTAGAACTAAAATCTTTAGACACATTCTTGATAGCAGCAATTACAACGAAACCTAAATATTATATTGGAAATTTACTAATATTTAAGATCGGTATATTTTGACAAAATGGAATAAAACAACTGACTTTTGTACTAGTCGCCTTTTGGGTGTTATTTTAAATTTCTGAAGAGAAAATAAAAATAAGCATTTTTGTTTTCATAAAACTCTTTATATTTTCCCAACATCATGCTACTGGAACAAAACATTCAGGAAGCAAAGACAACGCAAACAAATGATAAAACTAGAGGTTAGTTTCAATAATGAATGAAGGTTTTAGGGCAACAACGAGCTGTCGAACTATAAAGCTTTATAAGTGCCGGAGCAATAAAAACTGGACTGAGTGATTCTTATGACATATTTATATAATATGTGGTTCAGCAGGGAAGCACGAGAAAGCAAATTTTGGTTGTCATTAGCAACAATCTAACAATATTTTAAGCACGCAAAGGGTTCCGTTTGCTAATTTTAGCACGGAACACAAAACAACAATAACAAACCGAATAAAGAGGCCACAGAAGTGACGTAGTTTGACCAGCTTCCGTGACAACCCTATTTTGAAAAACTATAAATTTTGGATCAATTTTTTAAGAAAAAAAATACGTGGCCCCTGGGCTATGCCTTCGTAATTCTCAGTCACGTCTTCATACATGTTTCTTCGGGTGTCAGTATAAAAATGGTTGTACATATTTAAAATTTCGTTTTAATGTACAGAAATAGTACCAATCATTATTATAAACTACGCTTGAAATCTACCAAACACAAAAATCTTGACTTAAGGTATTAGTAGTGGTTCCCATTTTACTTCCTCACATCCGAAATGTCTTAAATAAATAAATAACGTTTTAATTCTTTTTGGAATTGTCGTCGATTTCCTAAGTAGACATATCAGTGACATTTTGTAAGCAGAAATTCTAGACACGCTAACCCCTAAACGCTAAACTTCAGAGTAGTGTTTTAATCAGATTTTTTGCTACAGTTACTAATTGAGTTTCTAAACCGACCACAGATGGGGAACGGTTTTAACATTTCTTCAATTTTTATGGTTTTTATAAATCCCATATTTCAAACATCACTTTGTATTTTAGCTTTTACAGATTAGCGTGTCTGGAATTTCTGCTTGCGAAATCTCCCTATTATAAACTTTTAACGTCAGTACAGTTTAGACAGGAAGAATATCAGAAGCATTATTTTGCACGGTTTAAGCTTATTTGCGTTCTGTTAGTTATTTCAGATTCTCGCATCGGTGAAGAGTAATAAAACGATAAATGAAACGTGGAATAGATAATTGGGCTAAGTGCTAAAGAGATAGTTTTGAGCCGGGTGATATAATTTGCGCCTGATTTACCTGAACCTTAAGGGTCGTCAATTTACCTTTAAAGATCTACATGCACACCTGTTTCGGGTTGTTGGGACTTTCCTGTATCCAGCAATAAATTGAATGGATTTTTCCCAAAAGTATGAAACGATATCAGTTCCGTATACTCTTTATTTCATTATTATTTGTGACACTGTGCGGGACGGACCAAAAATGGAACCAAAAAGTTGCAAAAGTACGATAGGATGTGAAGTTATTTTTGTAAATAATTTCCAACTCAGAAAAGAAGGAGTGTTATCGAGCGGAGAAAAACGGTGGAGATGTACTATTAAAAGTTGTAAAGCCGCTTGTTACACTATGCGGCGGAAAATTTAATAACCCGTAAACATAAAAATTTCAGCATATATGCTGTGTACCTAGTGCTGTGAAGAGAAAAGCTGTTGGAGACTGTTTTGATATTTTTGAAAATCTACCCACACATGAAACACTGCTAAAATACTATGATTATATAGTTGACAATTATATTGATGAGAATTCTTCTTTTCCTCCCACACTGTGGGCGGACAATTTTGAAACAATATTCAGAACTACTAATTCAGGCGAATCCTTTCATTCTACACTAAACTCAGAATTTTATCATTCTTATCCGAGCTACAAGTTTTTAGAAGTTTTGAAAGGATTTTAGATTGAAACATATAAAAATTCAAAGATTCAAAAAAGAACCAAAAAAATATAATAATAAATTGAAGAAAAATCAAGACACTTTAAGACGTCTTATAAGTAAATATTAGGGTGTCCGTTATTTACCAAGTTGATTTTTTTTCTTGCGACGCCCCCTAAATTTTTAGTTTATCGTCTAGAAAAAAATGTCAGACCAAAATAAGCCCTTAATATTCAGAATAAACCTTGCCCTTAAGACGATACATTTCCCATTTAAATTACATGGGATTTTGCCACTTCTTACAATTAAATTTTTTTTCTCGGACAAGATGACTTATAGCAATGGGACATACATATTCTTATAGGAAATTGAACGCTCTACAAAAAAGGTATCTTATTATTTTTCGATTAATTCACTCCTTCAAAAGTTATTCAAGGTACTAAATGTGACGTAGCGCGCTTGCGTGAATAGAAAATCCGTGTGTTGGCGGGAATGCTTGTACTGTAATTTTGAGTCACTTACTGTATTGAAGGGAAATTTCATGAAAGTATATAAAAATTTATGAAATTCAATAAAAATTAGTTGACTGCGTGTTATAAATGAATGGTCTCAAAAATGATCCAAACTAGAACCAGCTACCTGTTATGCGGTATATTATTTTCCATGTTTAAAATTTTTTTACCCTAATACCACCAGAATTATCTATTTTTAGAAATAAACTAATAACTTTTATCGAAATAATAATCACTTTGTCGTAAAAGGAAAAAATCTGAAAATTTACATAGAGTTCAAATTTCACCTTGAATAACTTTTGAAGGAGTGAATTAATCGAAAAATTATGAGAGACCTTTTGTGTAGAGCGTTCAATTTCCTATAAGAATATGTATATCTCATTGCTATAAGTCATCTTGTCCAAGAAAAAAAAATTTATTGTAAAAAGTGGCAAATCCCATGTAATTTAAATGGGAAATGTATCGTCTTAAGGGCAAGGTTTATTCTGAATATTAAGGGCTTCTTTTGGTCTGACATTTTTTTTTAGACGATAAACTAAAAATTTAGGGGGCGTCGCAAGAAAAAAATCAACTTGGTAAATAACGGACACCCTAGTAAATATAAAGATGACTAGAACTAGAATGCAATTTTTAAAAGGGATTTCATATTTTAACACACCCCTTTGGTGAACACAAAATAATGTTTTGGGCCTTAGAGAGATTATTATATAGATTATATAGATCAGTTTTATTTGGTTCTCTTTAAATAAATTGTATAATACCTCAAAATTAGACAAGGCTTAGTACCATTTCGGCATTATTTAAAAAGCGTCTCTGTCTGTGACATAAGATGGAAATTTAAGAAAAAGGTAAGTGCTGCAGTGCCCAAACTCAAAAAAGCTGGTTCATGTGTTCCGTCAAAAAATCAACAATGTTGCAATGAATAACGTCCTGGTTCCTGGTGCACATGGATTGTATCTTTGGCATATATCCGATTTTAATGGAAAAACCTATTAGGGCGCTATCTAGTAGTCTTTCAAATTTTTAAATTTGTGTTTATCACATTGTACGTTTTAAAGCACAAACGCTTTGGCACTTGGACAGTTACTACGCGACAAACAAGTAAAAAATGCTTGGCACTTAGCCGACTTATGTATTAAACTCCTAAATATTCTTCTTTGGTAGATACTTTTACACATGACATTAAATGGGATCATTACATTCACTATAAGCAAAAAATATTTTTATTTGTATTTTTTAGCGCTAAAGGCGCCAAAAATGGTAAAATTTCTCATATCCGTGAAGTCCATTACTCACCTAAATTCGAAGAGAAGATTTTTGATTATTTAACTTATTCAAGAATTCATCCCGTAACGAGAGGATAAGCTGAAATATTTCTGTTATATTACTATCAAAGGTATATCATGCTCTGACATGAGTTTTGATTATGTTTAAAAAAGCCTATTTAATTCTGAAATTAGAAATAAAAGTGTGCAACAACACATACAGTTTGTTAGAAGCATTAAGTAACATACTACATATTTATCTTAAACAATATTTAGTTTATTTTTGTCCAACAATAATTCAAGATTTAAACAGAGGAATCACAAGAATCAACCGACCAAAATAAACAAAATAAATGAAACAAAATATTAGTTTTAAGACGACTCCGCCCTGCATCCGGAACTTTAATATATTCCTAAATTCTGTGCCGACCTAGTTACATATTTCACAATACACGTTTAGGTTTAGTCATATGTGTATATGGGCGTGCTGATGCGGATTTACTTTCTACATTAATATTTTATGAAATACAGCTCTTTGGAGACTTTGTGTGACGTTTCAATATAAAATAAAATTTCATCTAGATATTAACATTTTTGCTTTTTAAAGCCAGCACTACAAATAAATAAATAATGTTACAAAAGGTTGAAACCATCACAAGGATCACACCTATCTTTTACAAGGTGTCCATTAATGGATTTCCCTTTTTGAAGGCCAATTTAAAAAGTTTTAAAAACAATTTATTAAGGCAAAAATATACAGAATATATCCGGATTTTATGTTTTAATAATGATATTGTCGAGGTGCCTTCCATTTCGGTCAAAACACTCTTGCAATTACGCCTTCATGTGATTGAAAACTGCTAGACACATCTCAGGTGGTATTCCATTAATTTCTTCCCGTATTTTTGATTTTAATTCTAGTGATAGGTCTATTAACACAAACTTTACTTTTGAGGTATCCCCATTAAATCAAGACCAGTGGGATGAGGCCGGGAGACTTAGCTGGCCAGTTTAGATCTCCAAAGCGAGAGATGACTTTTGACGGGAATAATTCTCTAACGACTTCCATGGATGCTCGGACTGTATGTACGGTGACCCCATCGTGCTAAAACCATGTATCCTGATTAAAGCCATCAAATTTGTACCTAAAATACCAAAAAATCCCGAAGCGAATAAAGATCAGTATTTACTGTAGGGGTTACGTCGAGTCGGTTCTTAAAGAAATACGAACCAATAACCACTTTGTAGGTACCTTTGGGCTATCTAGGAGCTTTTCATGTTTTTGCTTTGGGTTGTCTGGAGACCTATAGTGGTGCCCCGTACTGCTAAAACCATGTATCCTGATTAAAGTCATCAAATTCTTGTAGTTAAAATAAAATAAATTATTTTTTTTATATAATTTACTCACCTTTTATGTAGTTAAATGTATTTGTATATCAAAACGATCCCTCATGCCTTCTGTTGGTAGAAATCTTCAAGCTCATTAAAATTATGGATACTTATAATGAAAGGTTTTTCAATGCTTAACACAGCTAAAGCGCTTAACCTTGACTTCCCCATTGTATTTCTTAAGTAAGTCTTAATCCCTTTTAGTGTCGAAAAGCACCTCTCAGTTTCCGCTGTCGTCACGGAAAAAGTACATAAAATCTATAATAATTTTACGCTTTCTGAAAACGTTTCACTGAGGTTCATTTCTAACAAGAGCTGTAAAATTATAACAGCACCCGCACTATTATAAAAAAGTTCACGACTAAATAAAACTTGCATCATCGCATAATTATCATTTAAATGTTTTATGTCAGTAACACCAGTTTTAGTCCATAACAAATCATTGGTACATAACAAAACACACGGAAAAAAAATGGATTTTTTACGTTGCACCTGCAAATCCTGTCAGAAATATTGCACATACTTGGCTTATAATACTTGTTGATGTCTTCCTTCTTTCGTGGTCTGTTTTAGATCCAGAAGAGGTTTGGGGCATCCTTTTTCTTTAATTTCTAAACGTTTTGCAAATGTTAATGCACTCCTTATTTTACATTGCAGTATTTCATGCACTGTTAAAGTTAAAGCCATTTTTAACATAAGTGCTCAAGTACTAGTACTACACAAAGGACACAACAATATGAAATAATATCCAAACAAAACACAACAAAATTAGGTCGAACTTCTTCAACTTAACAAATGCCGGCGAGTCCGGCGACTAATAATGTTGAACGATGAACAAGAGCTTGGTGGCAGCATTCATACAATTCTGAAATATTAATGCATCGAGTGCTGCGTTGCTAAGTTATTGTCAAAGTAGTAATTACTGTAGGTTTTAATGTTTTATAGGCATAGTTACAATTATTATTATTATAATTAGTAAATATCTTAAAATAAAATTAGGTAAGCTTATATATGTATGCAATGTATAAATGTTTCGCAAAGATTATTCTTATAATAAATTGGTCAGATTTAAATTAGTGAGCCAGAATTTGCGACAACCCGACAACCGGCACACCGGCACGGTGGCGTTGAGGGCCACGCGCGCCCCGAAAGCGATATTATTGGTGGGCCGTCGACAAGTTTTGTCTCTTTTTAACTTCCTAAAGCGCGTATGATCGATTGTCTTTCAGCTTTAATGCATTTTATATAGTCCATATACATCTATAAGGCCAATTTAAATACGGTGAGTCCGGAGCAAGCTTGGCTTGATTATTTCTTGGGGAGTTTTCGCATGGAACTTGCACTTTTTAGAAAGAAAAGATTATTATTTGGTTTTAAAAAATAAATTGTGAGGTAGATCATTGAAAATAAATTTAGGTGGGCCATTGACCAAATGACGAGCCACGCCTGGTATTTTCACAACAAAGAGATGCTTGCAAATGCTAAATTTTTATTAAAAGTCGAATTATCTTAAAAACTATGACTTTTTCGTACATTAAACCATAGTAAAGAAAGTTATAAAATTATACCTAGAATTCAAAAATCCATTTAAATACAGGGTGTCCCATTTAAAAAATCTAACTTTGTGACACCCGGCTTTTTAAATGCACCCTTCAATTCAAAATATTTTTAAAATGAGCAGAATATCCAACCATACCTTAACACAAAAGCTTATTATCGGCAAAGCTTATCGTCAAGGTATAAAATTACTCCGCGGAATAGTTGACGCACCTGGTACAAGCATAGACAAAATATATTTAGACGTTCACAACGTATTCGCGACACCAGCTGAATCCGTCCAATGTATGGGCGAAAAAGTGCGTTTGTACTCATATGGCGCCAGTCAGGTTTTTAGACGACGGTTATCTAGAGGCAAGCGCACTGGGGACGTCTCGCAAAAGTGGTTGTTGAACTCAATGACGCAACTCGGCGATCAGAACCGGACCGAAAAAATCTCAGTCATTTTTATGTTATGGTATCTTTGGTTGGGGTGGCGAATATAGCGAACCTCTGAAGCTTGTTATTTCGATACAAAAATAGTCTTTAGAAAGTGTTAAAGACATTTCATATGTTTCGCCAATTATGTATCCAACTTTTAAATATAAGGAAGTATTTCGTAGTCTATTTCTTACAATTAGTGCATAAATACAAATAGTTTAATTCCAAATTTAAATTATATCAATATGTGAAAGAATAGCAGGTAAAAAATATAATTTATCTTAAATGCACTCCGGTGTTGAAGTGAATACACACACGGAGAAGTAGAAATATTTGTCAGTGACGTATATTGAGTGTGGTCAAGGTGTCAGAAAGGCACTGCTGGGGTGTATGTGTATTAGGGGCATTGTCTAAGGGGTAAGATGGTGTAAGAAGGTCAATGCCTCCTTCCCCTATATTGCATAAGGGCGAGTGAGTGTCCAAAAGGCATATTTGCGCTTTCGCCAAAGGGGCACTAAAAATACTAGTGGATTAGGGTAGAGGGGAGTATTTTAAAAGGGATGGCGAAAGAAAAAAGCGCTTTCGCAAAAGGATCGCTAAGATATCAGTGGATTAGAAGGGTGAGTGTCCAAAAGGCATATTTGCGCTTTCGCCAAAGAGGTACTAAAAATACTAATGGATAGGGGTAGAGGGGAGTATTTTAAAAGGGATGGCGAAAGAAAAAAGCGCTTTCGCCAAAGGATCGCTAAGATATCAGTGGATTAGAAGGGTGAGTGTCCAAAAGGCATATTTGCGCTTTCGTCAAAGGGACACTAACACTACTAGTGGATTAGGGTAGAGGGGAGTATTTTAAAAGGGATGGCGAAAGAAAAAAGCGCTTTCGCCAAAGGATCGCTAAGATATCAGTGAATTAGATTGACATGGGGCCGTAAGTAAGTAGCGCTTTCACCAAAGTATCAAGTACACACATTGTAAATAGGTGTAAAAATATTTACATCTTACCATAGAACTTGGTTTGTTCAATAATTATACAGGATGGGATGCCAATCCAATAAAATATACAAATAGTTTTGGTAATTTTTGTTATTTACTATTTTACTTCTTAAAACAGTTGCATATTTTATTTCTATTGTTTAGAATACTATGTTTATATTTTATTTCAACTTTCAATTTTGTAAATGTAATGTTTAAAAAATTAAAGAGATGCACTGTATATGTATAAACTGAGCTATTTTCGAGGAATTATCGACAGTTTTGTATAGCAAGAAAGCTCAGATTTAAGCCAACAAACTATACAATTTTTGTTAAAATCTCACTAATGGTTACATTTTTATCATTAATAAAAAGAATAATTACAAGTAATATATTTAGCATTTATTACTCGATAAAAGATTCACGTCATGTGAAATAAATTTTGAAGTACCGTCCTGTCTATCACAAGGCAAACGTTCGACAAGGCGCAAGCCCGCAGAAGACAGTCTTTGTTTATGGATTCAGCTTTGGTAAATTTGCCACATTCGCAAATGACATTATGTATTTCTCTATTATATATTATTTTCTCTATGGGTACCTATAAGTCTCATGAAAATAATATACTTAAACGGGTTACGCATCAACAGTTCCTAAATGAAATCGAACTTCTGTTACATGCGGAACGATTTAAATATACCATGGAAGTTTTGCTGTCAAAGTCTTTTATTTTATATACTAACTGACAAAGGTTATTAAATTTTTTTGGCATGGAGGCGTTAGCTGGATGTTAGTTCTTTATTATTCCAAATAATTAATGGGTTCTGCTTGTCTTTTATTTTACAATAAATTTTTGATTTAGTGTTGTATTTTTAATAATAATATTGCGGCATGGAAGAAAGAAGAATAGGGCAAAAGTTGAGTCTCACTTTGTCCCTTGCTCATTTTTGTAGTATTTGATAGCCGCGCCTGGTAAGAACGACGGTTTACAAAATCAATTATTGTACCATTTAGATCCTGTATGGATGAAACTTTAAATTTTTTCCTAAAATTGTAAGTACAGATGATTTGTGGATCAACTTGAATTTCGAATAATCGCGACACGCACAGCTCCAACATTCTCAGAAGCAGTTGCGGTCCTCGGGGGACCACAAGGTTTCATATTTACAACGGACAATGTTTCTCTAAACCTCCGTACCCCTGATTTCACCAAATTTTAACTTGGGGGTCCTCCACACGCCTAATGTTGAAGTGAGCACAAAATCTTCGTCTTGCAACTCTGTGAGAATCGTTACTCTTGAAGTATGCCTCAATAATGAACGCACGATGCACACCTCAACAATGCTCTAGTTTTACTAAATAATCCGCATCGATCCACTCTCGAACGCCGCTAATCCGACCCTGCTATGTTATACGGTTGCCAAGTTATTCGACTTTGAATAGGGACATCCATTCCTGGACACCCTATTTAATATAATGCTATAATAAAATTTTGGTATAAAACGTATATTGACGAGCAACCGAATATAAAAAATTCAATTTCTAATAATAAAATTACTTTGAGCTTACAGAAAGTAAATAAGGGTAAAGTAATAATTACCTGTTATTTTAAACCATTTTGCTACAAATACAACACTAAACCGAATACACTAAAATTACCTTTAAATAGAACCCATCAGAGCAAAGCCTGCGGGAAGTCCAGTGTTAATAATGGTGGTGAAAGGCCGTCGAAACGCCCCTGTGATAAAGTTTGATGTTTTAGATCTTTTATAATTTAATTTTTTATAATTTAGTTACACTTTCCATTGAAAATCCGCCTCCTTGAAAATAAACAGAATCTTTATTCGTAACTTATTTAGATGTACTAAAACGAAAAAAATTAGTATAGTTTTGTCATTGTGGCAATGCTAAATGCTATTTATAGGTGGACGTAGTTCGCGTGGGTGGATCCTAATAAAAGTAGTATCAAAGTTATCACTAAAACAGATATAATTTATGATGTTATATTTATTGTCTTAAACGCTTGATATTATCTTTAAAGAAATGCTAATTAATCCTACCTAGCGACGGCTTTCTGCGGAATCAAAATTTATCCATTCGTTTTCCAGATATAGGCCCTAGGAGTTTTATTATAATGGTAAACGAACTCTTAAACCATAAACCAGTAAACCCACCCAAATGTCGCAAAGGCCAGCTATCGCTGCCATATCGGTGCATGCCAGTGTTCGTCTATATTCTTTATAGTCTCTGCAGCTATACATTAATAAAACATTTGTCCGAGATGTCAAACATTGCGGACTGGATTTCTTTGACGGCATTCAGGAGTGAGGTCACACATCTTTCAAAAATTATGGCTGAGTTGGTAAATTTATGCTTTTAATGTCCCCGTAGAAAGAAACCCAATAGAGATAAGTCGGAAAATCGTCGATAAATCCTTTCCCGTCTTCCCGTCCAAAAGCTGTCGTACCGATAATGCGTGATGAGGAGGAGCACACTGGTTTTATCAAAGGAAAAAAGGGTTGCTTGTTGACAATACATCTTTATTTTGCTTTTCTTTTCTATAATGATTAATTAAAGGGTATTATACAATGAAAAAAACTTGCCAATTTTTCTTTTTCTGTTGAAGGAATTGGAGCGCGAAGTCGGCAAAAATTATATTTACCATCCAGACTAGAAATTTTGTTTCGAAATCAAGGCCAATTACTTAAAGTACATGTAACTTAGAATTTGGAAAACAATATTTTTTAAAAGTACAACTATTACTAGACCATTTTTATAACAGATCAAAATAAATAATTATTTCTTACGGGAAGCACCTACAGAATAAACGGTTGCTTAATTTTTTAAGTTCTTTATAATTCGTCAAGCTATAACTTTGAAGCTTTAATGTGCACCACGTTATGTTAAGACAACCATTGTGTACAGACTTATTTAAAACTGACGTTCCCATAGGATATCAAGTACTCATGAGAATAAGCGCTTAGTTTAATAATTTTGTTACTGCGATCCCAAAGGCATTTTCATGTTTGAAATCCAATTTACTACAAACCATTAACTAATTAATAATATTACAGGATGTCAGTACTTAAATATCTCACGCATTCGACAGAGACGAAAAACAAAATACCTCTTACTATGTATAGTTTGGTACATGGATCTAGAGGTCGCAAGAAATACGGCTATAAAATTTGTATGTTTTTCTGTAGTTTCAGATATTTTCATAAGTCTGTCTTATCATTTCTAGACTGGGAGAACTAGCGACGTAAATATGTATTGTATATACTTGCAAAGAGTACTACTACTACAGAAAAAGCATATGAATTTTCTGCCTGCATTTTTCTGCAAGCTTATCATCCGTGTCAGATTCTATATACTGCGTTTAAATCGTAAGTATATAAAGAAATTTTTTTCTCTAGACGTGTATAAGATGCATACGATTTTGTATATAGTTTGGTTTGTACATACAAATACTATGTATAGCAAATACGTTAAGAAAATATATTTGTTAACAAAATTTCTATTTATTTGAAAAAAATTTTTTTTTGTTACTTATATTTTTGTTTTCGCCCTTGACATCAAGAAAATACCACCAGTGACTCTGTATAAGTTAAATTTTAACAATTCTGGTAACACATAGTAATTTTTAGTTTACTTAAAAATTATTTTTGTTCGGATAAAAAAGTTATATTAGAAATGATAGTTTGTATGTACATAATCTTTTAACAGTCAATATTTTTCCAAAAATGTTGTAAGAAAAAATAGCATTTAACACCATTCAAGCAAAAAATAATTAAAATCCATCTTTACTAAAAAAATATTTAATTATTTCCGCAGCTCTATATCAGTCGCACCACTGTGCGCCGTCTTGCTGAAATATCACATTCTCTCCTAAGTAAAGCTCGTCGTTTTTGATAATTTTGTTTAATTAGTGTTGGATTAATTGCATTTTACAACAAATCTAAGTATATTTCTCCATTGAAACTTTCAAGTAAAATAAAACCCCCAAAAATACCGAAATTATGTAAAACGACGACCGTTACAAAGGAAAAAGTAATGTTCCAGCGAATGCCACATTACGCATTATCTGGACGAACCGTTTTCTGGAAAATTAATTGGTAAAAGGGAGTTAATCAAAAATCACCCAAAATTTTTTTATGGGGATATTTAGAGACAAAAAAACGTCCCACAGTATCTTGGGTAACTGTTTTAATACTGTATAGAGGTAAACGGTGGAATTAGTTAACACTTACATACGTATTAACAATCTTGTTTCGTTCACTTTAAAATGAATTTGCTCACTAACCAATGGCCCTAATTTAAAAGGTAAAGCGGCGTTTTACAAAGAATTTAATAAGCTTTAAAACAATGTGTTATAGCGGTTCCTTTTTTAAAAGAATAGTTTTACCTTTTCTTAATACTCCCGTATTATTCCTAACGCCATTGAATTGCTGCCTACTTCCTGGAACCCTCTGTTTTAATAACGTTTCAGACTTTGATCATCTTGTTTAATTTTTATGGTGTTACCGTATATTCTGGATCCTGCCCTTGCTCTTTACAGTTCTGGATTACGTATCCCTAGGTGAAACTGCATTTGGATTTAAAGGCTTTGTTTACTTTCCGAATTTAAATAACTGTAGATTGTGAGTTACAATTACGTAGCACTGACTGGCATTTTAATCACTTTCCTTTTACAAGTTTCGACGATCACGATTCACTGTTTTTAGTATTTCGTATTTCGTAGGTTCCAATTGATACGATCGTTTAGAACAACGCACCCTGGCGGCAAGTAAAAGACTGGCTGCTCATTCCAAGCTACGGAAGGATAGAAATCACTAATTTGAGTTCGGAATCTAATTATCATTATTTATTATTGAGTTTGCCTCCTTGGTTGAGGCTAGTTCTGAGATTCTGGATCGTTTAATTGAGGAGTTCCTAATTCGCGTTTGAAATTGGATGGAAGTTAGCAGTTCTTGTCAGTATGACGTACCCTTTGCCCTTTGGGCTGGCGCCATCTTTGAAAGTTCACATAAGTATTACTATTATAGCCTTTCGTTAGAAGTTATTGATTTGTGTGATGCCGAAACTGCATAGCCCCTGTCGAGTTTGGCGGTTATGAGAAGCAGGAAAAGTATTCGTCGATGGTACCCTGAGACAGTAGGAGTGGTTATTCCAGTAAGCCTTATAGGACACATGTTAGATTTTGGGTGCCACTCCGAATATTTCTTCCGGTTTTTGTGTACCTTACGTTGTGTGTCTTTTTTGGGCCGTTTTGGACCGTTTTTGGTTATGAAAAAAAACTCATTTTTCTGGATTTAAAATTCTAATGGTTAATATGCCCGGCCGCTAACTTTGAGGGTTTTTTCTTCTTCTTTTATTTGCTTTTCCTTTTGGCACAGACACCTCTTTATGCTCACAGGTTTTAACGGTCTTAAAACTCTTTTAGTTATTATGGAATTACGGCACTTATAATAATAATTTTTAGGCATAATTAAGATTGAGGGAAATAAAAAATAGTTGATGACAATTTTCTTAGCCGTGAAAATCTAGTATTCATTATTTAGCAATTACAAATTTAAAAGGCAAAAACTACAAATGGTTAATGCTTACAGCATGCTATACTTAAAGTTAAAAAGCAGAAGCTTCACTTTTTTTTATTACATAATTACGTGAATAGAAATCTACGGAATATTGTTAATAGTTACGTATGTAAGTAATGTCAATAAATTAATTAATTCGCTTTTTAGCCTTCGAGCGCCAATAGTACGTATAATGTTAAAACAAAGCAAAAATGGTTCAGTCCTGCGCTGTGTGTGAAAATCGCCCAAGAAGAGGTCAAAAATAAGCGTGTTACTAAAACCCCAAACACTTCAAGTTTGGCGTCAGTCTTTTCAGACGAATACCTTAGTGAAAATTGTATTTTTCTTTTTTTAATATTAGGTGGATGGTATACTTTGAAAATATGTAAATTGTTTCAAATATAGAACACATCGATTTTTTGGTAAACACAAGGTGGATAGGTATTGTAGGGATATTGTATGGAAAGTAATATCCCTCCCTTGTAACGTGTTGTAGACAGCGGCACTTAAATACATTTAATATGTAGTGTGCCAGGAAAAACGAAGTTTTAAAGACTTTACGTGATAATAGCAGTAAAGTTAGGTTTTAATAATATGGTATCCACTCTTAATATTATTCTTTTTGATTGAGCTCAATATGTGTGTATTCAGAGAAGACAAAATGATTTAAAGATAATTGACAATTTCACACCATTTTAAAACCAACATCTACAGAATAAAATTAGGTAATACAGCTACTTCTTTCTGTTTTTCGTTGGGCGATATTGGATAATTGCCTTATATGATTATCCAAACATTGATAACCTGTCCGTCCTCGGGGACATTGTCGGGCAAAACTTAAAATTCAACAATATTCGCAGGCATACTAAGCAATGAATAAACAATGTAATTCAGTAGCGGAGCTGCCACACCCGGAAACCTCGCGGCGCGGAAAGGGTTAAGAGGTCTAGTAAACCCAAAGGGGTCTGCTATAAAAGGACTAAGATTGTACATGCCGAACCCTACGGGGAGCTTTAAAAGCATAGCTACAATAATGTAATAAATTTAGGGTTGTTACTTACTGTTGTTTCGGTAAAAAGTAAACAGTGGATCTTAATGTATATCCAATTTTTTTAAAATTGTTTTTAAAATATCTTAAATAATTTAAATCTCTTAAAAGACAAGACAAAGAATAAGTAAAAAAAGTAATGTTAAGGATAAACAAGACTTAATACTAAAACGCACTGAAAAATCGCTTTAGGCGTTGATTACATTGAATCCATGTGAGCACGATTTGTTAGTCGCGAGTAAACGTACGACAGCTTGTCGTAAGACTTTCTGGTTACATTGTGTCCGTTGTTTACGCGTTGTGTACTGCGTGTAGTCGACAGACTGATTTTAAAATTGACCAAGTTTTTGATGATTTTTATTTCGTGGAAAATACTTGTTTAAAATTTATAATTTTAGATAACAAAATGCAATATTATGAGCATCATCTGGATCAGGCTGTTCGTCCACTGAATGCGTAGTTGTACCGACTAATTAGTCACCGGGTTTGTGTGGTTTCTGGGTTGTTATGCCGTCGTCGGTTGTCTCTTACTCTTGACGTTTCGCCAACACGAGTGGTTGGCATCTTCAGAAGCTGCGCTCAGTTTAACTGCTCGCGAACTACTGCGTGGCCTCAGGTCATATTTATGAGTCACTAGGGTGGGCGGAGCCTCATGCGGGGCATCACGTGATTGGCTGGTTGTTACGTTAGTCACCTTATATTGTACTTTGCTGTATGGTACGATTTTTGTATTCTTCAGTATCGGGATCTATGTTTTATGTATTTTTACTGCTTCCTCTGTTTTGTTGAAGTTGTCTGCATGCTTGTGAATTTCAATGGCTTCCCTGTAGAGTCTGGCGTGATAAGAAAAAGTCGATGAGAGGACTTGTTCGCGAGCAGTTAAACTGAGCGCACCTTCTGAAGATGCCAACCACTCATGTTGGCGAAACGTCGAGAGTAAGAGACAATCGACGACGGCCTACCAACCCAGAAACCATCCAAATATTGGACGATGGCCGCGAAAGCCTTTCAGAATTCATTTGTCGTCCGATTATTGAAAGACCTAGGTCGTACGACTGAATACTATCGTACATCGTCGACTGTACTATAAGTCACTAATCGGTTGTTAGTAAGTACTGCTTTGGAGTGTTTGAAATGGATTTACACGATATACAGTCAACTTTAGATATAACGAACTCCGCATGTTACGAACGACCGGTTATTACGAATAAAATGGGAGTTCGGTTATAACGAACTATCGAAATTTCACGTACGTATCCCTTCCACATTCGTAAGGTAACGGGTCGGGTAGCGACCTGTCAGGCGTCATTTCAATTTGTGGCTTAATTTTGGCAATATGCGAGGGAATATTGGTTTAGCATGGAGCAGAGCGCGCCAAAATTCAGCAAGCGAAAGGCTATAACACTTTCAGAAAGGTAGACAAATTACAATACTGCAAAATGGGGTTGCAAATGCCTAAATCTGTAGGGACTATAAGTTACAGAAGTCAAAGACTATTAATATTCATAAATTTTAATAATAATAATTTTGACAACAGAAGTGTTTAGTCTGGTGATTACTTGCAAACTAAAATTGAAAAACACGTACTAGAAAAAAATGAAAAATTACTGATATTGTATAAATTATACAAATATGTACATATTAATAAGTACATAATTTTAAAATACATATTATGTATATATCTATGTTGATTATAATAAACGACTCGCAAAAACACTTATATGTATGATACTACATACTTCTTTTTTTCTCTGCACTTCGGATATATAACGAACGTCCTGCTATAATGAACTGTTTATAGATCCCCTTGGTGGTCCGTTATATCCGAAGTTGACTGTATAATTTTTGGAAAATTCTAACATTACAAGGCGCCTGGCAAAACAAAATAGACGAGGGTGTAGCAATTTCTTCGGCAAAGCATTTCCATAGTTACCTTTGAACATCTCGAGCATGATATTTCTTGTCTCGGATATCCCAGAGTGAACTATGCTCTCTTACGGCGATAATTAATTTCTCAGCATCCATTTTTCCAGTGAAAAACGCTATTTTTGTAAAAACACCGTAAAAATTGCCGAAAATAACACGTGGTAACTAACCAAACTTCCGACCACGGCCGACAAATCTCATTGAAATGGACACAGTCGTCAGTCGAATGAAGTCGGTTAAAGTCGTGTGGTCGGAGCCGTACGCACTCAACGCCTACTCCATACTTATTAAATGGGATTAGTCGGAGTTAGTCGGTAGATTATGCGAGACCAGCAGGTCGTACGACTACTCATCCAGTGTACAAGCGGAGAAAACGGACACAATGTAAGCAGAAGGTCGTACGACAAGTTATACGTTAACGTCCTACTAAAAACTCGTGCACACACGCATCCAATGTAATCAACGCCTTAAGTCTGTAGTTACTCCTCTACAAGGGATTCTACAGTTAAAGAAAAGAAAAGCAATTTTCTCGATATATGCAGCTACTGTTTTCTGAAAATTATATTACAATCGGTCGAAAGCTAAGGTAACAAACCTAAGTTGATGTACATTAAACTGCATCAGAATTTTCTTGACTCCTTTTTGTTTCATATATTCATGTTTTCTGGCCTATTTTTAATAAGGTAAAGTCGCCAACTGGTGCACCCCATTTTGTTTTATAGCTACAATATTGATACTTTTGGATTTCTATGGTAAAATAAAACACCAAAGTATATAATCGTTATTTTTTATCTCATCCTTTAGCAGCTTAGTAATTACATTACTCTCTTTATTATGATTAGTTTTAGTCCAGTCTTAAGCAGAATAATAAATGAATTTTCCGAGCAACTCGAGCAAATTAAAGTCGGGTCTGGGAATTTTATCCATTTGCTATCCTTTTATCTTATTATTGAAACCTCACCTTACATCCCTTATCCATAATCGTTTTTGGATGACCTTCGGTCATCGTTGCGGTGACCGTGAGCAAATCCTATAGGAAAACATGCATGTGTAGGGTTGCCATAAATCATCTGGTTCATTTCTGGACACAAGGCCGGGGGGGGGGGGGGGGAATTTTTTTAGTTTACCTAACTCTAAATACCAAACACAAAAGCAACTATATTACGAACGAAAAACTGATATTCCTTAAAACTAAGTTTAAAAAACTATTTAGGATTTGCCCGTTTTATATTTCTTCGATAAAGTGATTTCCTTTAGAACATCTTTCTGATCTTTAATGTACTTTCGAATGGCCTCAACGGACTCAGCTAATAAACGATTTCTTTCTTGTGACCACTGGTTGCACATTGAGGAAAAAATTCTTTCGCAATTTGGATTGTACGCAAGCATTGTGCTTTTTAAAAAATTTAACCAACTCTTTCAATCGCACTGTTTTTCCACTCTTCTAAAAAGTTTTTTTTTTTCATAAAATTCTTATGGAATAAATTGTGTTCAAAACAGTGATCTAAAATTATCAAACTGTTCGATTTAATATAATTGTTATATATATATATATATATATATATATATATATATATATATATATATATATATATATATATATATATATATATATATATATATATATATATATATATACATATATATATATGACTATATATGACTATGACTATATTGACTCAGAGAAGAGTACCCAAGAGAGAAAAATACTTGAAATGTGTTACATAAGCAGCTGTAGTAACTCTCTCAATTACAAAAAAGATGTAGACAGCTTAAGCTCAATATATAGTTTTCTTATTAATCAAAAGTCTACAAAACATAAAAAATATCCAGAATGTTATGTGGAAAAATGAGTGGAGTCATCTGTAATTCTCCTCTTATCGGCTAGAATAATGTTGACAGTGCTGTGAGCCATTTCTCTTTCTTTTAACTTTACTATGTTTTGATTGTTTGATTAATTACATACAGTGGATTGGTTGGTTTTAATTTTACCACATGAGTGAAAGTGGTATCTACTCCTTTTTAGTTCATAATTTTGGTACCGTTACTGTGACTGGAGTGAGAGCACAACCGACTTGTACTTAATAATAACAATAACACATTAACTTGTGAACGTCTGTCTTGAATAACTACATCTATTCGCCATATTTTTTGGTTGGCAGCCTCTCACTTCTGTCATTTGTCACTGTCGTTCAGTTGTCAGCCATGTTACTTCCGGCAATTTTGACAGCACCGTTAGTATTGTGTATTAATTTTAATGATTTTTAAAATCAATAATCATCGTATACATAAGATAATTGATTTAATTCGTTTTATTTTGTTTATATACTTTTAGACATTATTAACAAGTTTGCGACCTTATTTTGTAACGTTTGGTCATTTTTACATGTCTTATTTTTACAATTTTTTAATATGGGCAAGTATGAGGTTATGTTTCCATACACCTATTTTAATAACCAACTGAAGGAGATTTAATGCTGTATTCTGGTAGGTGTTACTGACTGTAGCCATTAGAAAGACTTGTAAAAGAATTTTCTCTTGTTGTTTTGTAGTCCTGATGAAGTCTATAATCATAGACGAAAGCTTGAACGTGGAATAAATTGCAATACTTTAGAAGCACCCAACATCTTTTATTCCTTCCTCCTTTAACCACTGGGGTATTCCCATAGTTATATAGTGAAACTTAGTTACCAGTACCCCGTTACTGTCCTTCCTCCTCCTCTATATATATATATATATATATATATATATATATATATATATATATATATATATATATATATATATATATATATATATATATATATATGGTATATATATGTTAATATAATTGTTTCTTCCAACTTTTTCCATTCTGGGTTTCCAGACAGTGATATCCAGTCGAAAAAGTTGAATTTTTGTAGAAATGACTTTGGCCATTATTAGTAACCGCTAGACGGTCAAGTGAACTGGTTTCCAAAGAATACCGACGCGACGCTACACATAAATCTGCAAGATAAATAGGGTGACCAGGAGTCAACATGACAAAAGGATGAAAAACAAGGCAAAGAGGATGATTTTTAATAAAAAAGAATGACAAATCTTGAACAAAAATATATTAAAGGTCTAACTTGTAACTTTGAGTGTTTTATTTTTTTTATAATATTCTATGGGTTTTCATACTTTTCTGAGGAACCAGTTTATCTTAAAAGAGATGGATTTTCCAGTGGTAAAAAAGTCGGCCGTAAAAACAAGTCTGTCGGACGTTCTAACTTTGGTCAGAAAGCAATGCAATGTCCGGCTTTATGCGGACGTCTGATCACCCTAAGAGAGAGTGAGAGCTTACTGCACCACGCTATTGTACTGCGTCATACGCAAAAGGTTTTTTTTTTAAAGTCTTTCAAAATTACGTTTGTAGGTGCGTGTGCCTTTTAAAATTTAATTAAAACCTTAAACGTCGATTGGGACTTTTGATACCTTCGTCGGTATGTCGGGACATGAACTCCAATAACGGTGACAGTCCCGATATATCGGGACGGTTGGAAACCCTATTATAGGGTTGCCAATACCGCCCCGGGGCGATGAATACCACAGAATACAATGCGTGCATTATATTCTGGATTACACATGTAAAATAAATGTGTAACCCAGAATATAATGCACGCATTGTATTATGTGGTATTCATCGCCCCGGGGCGATATTAGGGAAGCTGAAACGGAGGTATTAAAATTATTGCTATACATTAATCAAAACTCTTATTCAGTGCAACCCGTGGAACTAAGCTTAAAATAAAATAGTTGAAACGCTTATTTTCAAAACCTAACTAGTCCAAGCTGTGACAGGCCATTTTTGCCACATTGTCTGGGTATGTATGTGTTTACTAATTAATTTTATTCCCGATTGTCTGTTTAGTTTTACTTACTAATTTACCTTGATTGAGAAGTGGAATCTTCGTTCTTACACTGGGTGGGCTTACATTGCCCTGTGTTCCAGGTTACTCCCTGTCCATCTTTATTGCCTTTCATCTTGTCTAAGTCAGCTTGACATCAGCTTGTGCATCTTTCATGGCTCATAGTTCGGTTTAATGTTCTCTTTGTTTGGGCCCTGCTTGTTTGCGCCTGGCTTAAAGTCCTCCCTGTTTATAGACGAACACCCTTAGTCTATCTATGCTGACATGTTTAGATAATTAGTTTTGAGAACCTACTTACATGTTCCTATTGTCTACATTCTCTTGTAACCTTGGACCGCCCTTAATTTGTAGGGCTATTGATCACATTGCCTTTACTCTCTTGGATTCCTGGATTTAGCATTCTCTATTATTTGGATTCGTTTTCCAAAACCTTGTCTTTGCTCAAACATTAATTTTTAGAAATTCCGTTTTACTTCTTGTAAATTTTGTGGGGGTTAGATGACCGCTGTCATTGACAAGGCCTTCCAGCGTTGCCGCTTCGTAAGTTTAAAATTTTTTCTATAGCAACTAAGCGTTTTCGCGCGGATAGCATGGTTCGTTGTTGCTATTTCTTTAAAGCCACAGGCGTAGGTATCGCTTTCTGTATTTCCGTGACTTTATTGTTTCACACTAGGGGCCTCTGTATGATTTCTGTGTTTTTGTTTGGTAGCGTGGCGACAATAATTAGGGTTCTAAGTTTCTGTGGTTTTTGCGTTTGTTTCTCAGTATGGGGTTTAAGACTTGTGCAATTCCGCATTCGGGGTCATTTGAGGGAGCAGCTTCTAGTCCATGCTTAGAATTGGTAGAAATTTAGTAATTCTTGTCGATGTGCCGTGGCGACATCTTGAGACTCTATTAATCATGAGTTTCCACTCAAGGTCACCGCTTTTTCTTCCCCCGGGTCATTGGATGTTCTGTGCAGCCTTTTGGGCTTGCGCAGATATCAACCCTTTTGATTCAGTGGCAAAGAACGAAGAACGTCGGGCATTTTCCATCTTGATTTGCGACGAGATTGTCTGCGGTCTTGGGGGCCGGCAATTTTGGGGGCCCAAGTGTGTGGATTAAAATTTCTGAGACCGCTGTTAAATCCTTTTTGCTGGATTGGTGCCTGCTAGAGCAGGGTTTTGATGACAATTTCGATCGATATAATCAGCCATCAACTACGGCATGAATGATCCTGGCCCAAGCCATTGACAGCTGCCCATCTTGGTGTTTCTGTCTCAGGAATTTGGAATTTCGAGCCCTCTTAACCTTGAAGAGGGTCTTCCGTAGGGGCTGAAAAGCATCCCTATTGTCTCCCGTGGGGGCTACAAAGCATCCCTACTTCTTATCCGCTGGGTGTAAAGAAGCCACCCTATTGCCTTCAGTAGGGGCTAAGGAGCCAGCCTATATTCTTTTTTTTTTCATATAAGCACACGCTTTCTCAGGAAGTTTTTTTTTTCCTTTTTTATGTGGTATATTTTTCTTATTTTGCGGGGGCAAAAATCGCCCAATTTTCTTGATTTGTAAACACCTGTTTATTTTGCGGGGGCAAAAATCGCCCAATTTTCTTGATTTGTGAACAGCTGTAATTTTTATTTTTATCTGTAAAGATATGTACAGGGTTAAAAGTATTTAAGTTGTTTTTATCCAGCTCACTGCGCCCTATGTTTTTCTTTAACTTTCAGTTATGAATAGCAGGTTTGTTGTGTGAGAAGCAGGTTCCTAAACCATCTAGGCGACTTCCAGTTTGCGTCGGTGTTAAAAAAACTGGTGGCGTCCAATTGAACCTACTCGGCTAACTGAGCCAAGGGCTAATTTGCACGCGCTCTACTACACCTGCTTCCCTCAGGACACCCTGTTGTTCCTGTGTTTTTCTTTAGAGTACTTTTCAGAGTTATTTTTAATGTTCTTTCCAAGTTATAAGCGGTAAGTACTTGGTCAATGATACTCATCATAGTATCTTTGACGGATTTTAATCAAACACTTTTTATTGAACAAAGTGCGTCGCAAAGCATGGAAGAAAATGAGTTATTATTCGAATTAAGTTAAAAAGGTTACTTAGAAAAGGACGTATATCATTTTTGCATCAAAACTCTTCTAGTTCCATAGACATTAAACACTAACGACAGTGTTTCGCAGCAAAACTCAACAAGTTAGGTTCCATCAGAGTGGTGCAAGCTATTTTAATGTTTTATAACATTTTATATTGCTTGTATAATGTCATATCTTACGTTGTTTTATAATAAACGTTGACAATGAAGTTTAATAATAAATTATTAACTTTTTTATCAGGAACTCACAGGTTGGGTATCAGTGCAAGTCTTAGCAAGTCCACCATTTTTTAGACAAAATTCAACAAGTCTATATCATTTTTGTAAATACCATGGAAATTATTTATTTTTTTGTGTTCATTTTTTCTATAGTCCGTGGTAACATTGTCCTAAATATAATCCTTAAAATTTTTTACGATTAATTATTTCCACGAGGCGATATAAGAAATGACTGTCTTTCTCCGCATTAAGAATGATGTTGAATGACTTGTGAGGTTTTGCAAATAAGCACTTCAATTGTGTTTCATATTCAAGGCTGTGAAGTAAATTAACAACATGGCAACTTTAATGGATATAGCAAGCTTAACAATATACAGTATGTTCGCGGATGGGATTTGAAGAGGCCAAATGGTCACTCCTAATAAAAGTTTTTGGTTTAAAATAAATAAGACTCGCGTTATGAAAAATTTACTTTTGTATACATGAAGCATAGAAAATACGAAAATGTTAATTTGCGTAAGAGTAAACATACTTTGTTTGTTATTTTGTACCAAAAGAGCATGAAATATTTTGAATTAAACCATTTTTTTTTCGTAAAATACAATATTGTTCTCTTTACTGTATATCACTTTTGGGTTTTGTGTTTTTTTTTTTTGAAAAATGGAAAACGACCTTATTATGTAACATGTGCTAGAGATAGAAAATCTACTATATTCTAGTTCCTTATCATTTTCTAAAGATTCAATTACACATGTTTTTTGTTCTTGGGATAAATTTCCCGCTCCTTTTTTATTTCCACTTTAACAATCAAAAACAAAGAAACCAAAAATAATATTTAAAAAGCGAGGTTAGATCTAGTAACTACATGTACGTCAAATCGATGTAAATTTACGGTAAGTTCGACTGAGAATTTAAATTCAAAATTAGCTTATTTGCATAAAATCTATAACATAGAACGTGTTATACCACTTTTTTATAATTTTCGATAAGTATTAATTTTCTATGTGATTAATTGCCTATGTAGCTGCACTCTTTTTTTTACTAACGGACGATTACGTGTAATATTAAGTATCCGTACCTGCCGGCACAGAAGCGTACAGTGTTGTCAGACTGAATTTTCTGTAGACGTTATTCTTTTGTGAAATAGCTTTCGTTACCCATTCATAAATATCGAATCGGAGAGTTGTGAGAAAAAGTTTGTGTGAATGTTTTCCAATGAGAATATTTTCTAATAACTTCAATAATTGGGCCCCAGCACATCAGGTACTGGTCTCGAGAAATCCCCGAATTTAGAGTAATGAGGCGAAGACAATATTTTACAAAACTGAACGTGTGGTGCGCGATATCTGTCCATGGCATTAAAATAAGTTGTTTGTGCCACTCCAATATCAAATAAAAGGCAGAACTACCTAGGCTGTACGTTCAATATATCAGGAAGAAAATAGAAATTCCTTCAGATATCTAAGAAAGCAATTAGAAAAATGTGTTGAATATGACGATGGAATTTTTAAATTTTGATATATTTATTGTATTGCTTAGTTTATATCATATTCTTTTGAGAATAATTAAATGTCCATATTATTTAAAAACAGTTTGAATAAGAAGTATTTTAATTAAATATTACTTTACTTTATAAAAACATTGATAAACATGTCTATAGGTGACTTTATTGTTTAATATGTAGAAACTAGTACTCTGGTTAAAGGTGTGAGAGAGAATAATTGGGACTTAAAAAAAATAATGTGGTAAAATTCGTTACTTTGAATATTTAAATTTTTTAATAAAATCTTGTACTGCGACTTAGGGTTTAATTTAAAACATATTTCCTATTATTTGTTCTTTTAGAAGAAAATGATACACAAGATATGTTTTCTCTTAGGCAAAATAACGTTTACGTATTTTTATGCTCCCTGTATAATTTTTTTATAAAGTAAATCTTATTTATTTTACAAGCAAAAACTTTTATTAGGAGTGGCATTTTTACGTATCTTCCAAAATTTGGTTCATTTATTCACTTCTAAATCCCATTCGCGGACTGTATTTTTTAACAAAACCTTACTTTGAGAAACATTTTTTTAACTTTCTTTAAAACAAAGCGGCGCGGCGCTCTAGTACTCACACTGGCAAAATGACCAATGAGGATATGTCGCCTGAGCTTCACTACTGACCGTTAGGCGCTGCACATTCGTTTTTGACATACCAAGGGGTAGGAAATTGGGACCGAGTGCGGAATTTGACCTATTTGGCTAATTGACCTCATTGCTTTTGTCGTGTTCGTTTCATACGTTAATGCAAGTAGTATATGTATAAGGTTTCTATGAAAACATCGAGAATTTTTAGTTAAGTGACAGGTGTCCTAACTAGATGCTTCAGTCGTTCAAAGAAAAACAGTTTATTATTAGTTTATTTATTATGGTCTTCAGTCAGCAAGAAAAGGTTGATATATTTACAAAATTATGTATATAAAATGCAATAAACATAAGAGAAGCAAGAACATTAGATGCAAGACTGTATGCAAACCGGCAAGTTCCAAGCCTGAACACCTTTGTAAGGACCTACAGGAAAATAATAAATTTTCAAGATTTCAAAAAAAAGTACAGCACGCCAGCCTGACGAATACATTCAGCTAGATAGTCTGCTTTATTCTAGTGAAAACTCGACTAACTCTATACCGGTCGCATGTAAAGCATTAAACACTGCATCTTACAAAGTCCAAAAGTTCAAATATAAATCTTATAAGTTCTGTAAAGTCAACAGCTTTCTAAAAAACATAAACGCAAAAGACTGAAATTTTGTAATGTTTTGCTGGAAGAACTACACAGGGATGAGACTTTTTTTTGACAGGATAGAATGGACAGATGAGGCTTGCTTTGCTACAGTGTCTTTAATAGACATAACACCCATTATTGGGGTCAAGAAAACCCTCGTGTTGTAAAAGTCGTCAAGACTTCAGTGTTTGATGTGGCATGAAGGTGACAAAGTATTAGAGCCTTTTTTTACGAAGGTGGCCTAACTGCTGGGAATTAGGAAAAAATGCGAAAAAAAGGAAAATATGATAATATCTTTCCCACTGGAAAAAAGGGGAACTTTTTATATGAGTTGCTTCATAAGCTCAGACGAGCTATTTGGCAACAAGATGGTGACCCCGCACACAACAGGCCATTTGTGACTTTTAAATAAAAAGTACCAGACTTGGTAAAATTGGTAAAAATGGTTCAATTCGATGGTGTCCCAATAGCTCTGATCTGACCCTGATGGACAGCTCCTTTTGGGGATGCCTTAAAGATCGAGTGCATAACCAGAACACATTCATCTCTTTAGAAGAACCAAGGCAAAACATTGTGAAAGAAATAAATTTTATTAAAACACACCAGAAGGAATCGCTGCGACATGCCGTCAACCATTGTAAATACATGTTGTCGCACTTGCTGTGAGCAAAACGGGGGTCACTTTGAACATTTGTTAAAGTAAATATTCATCATACTTCTTTATGAATCCATGCATTTTGAGTTTAATATAAAGAACAATGTATAATATATCAACCTTTTTTTGCTGACTGTGACCCATAGTAGGAAATTTTCCAGTAAATCTCATAAGTTTTAAACAACTTACCCTATTTATATCGAAATCCCATTAGTAAATAACAATATTACCACAACACCAATAATTAATGTTTTAAAAGCCCATACGAATATCTTTGCTAAGCTCGTTACTAGTCTTACTTGGCTAACTTATTAAGTAAGTTATCTTGGTATCCCTGCCTTCATCTTTAGTTAAAGACAGAAAACTTTTTATCTATGACAGCCCACATAGACATTAAGTCTGAGTACTTACGTACTGTGGACGCCTTTTTATAAGTTTGTCACAAAAATAATACAAATTTATAATTTTTTTCTCAAATGTACCGAATTTAAGGAATCTCTTTTTACAGCAATTATTTTACATAATATATTTTTGTCTTATTTTTAAAACAAATAGATTAGATTCTGCCAAGAAAACAACAAAAAATGAATAAACAAGTTTATTATAAAAAAATATTATGGTCATAAAATTAAGAAAGGGAAAACAAAACATGCTTTATTCAATAAACAAAAAAAAAACATTCTATATAATAGGATTACAAACATTTTGTAAAAAATCAGTCTTTTAAACCGACTTCACAACAGGAGGTGATGAATTCGACCCGTGCATTTCTTTATGTATGTTCACGCAGAATTCTTAAACGGATTCACTGATTTCGATAAACTTTTTTTTATGCAAAAATTGAGAATAAATTCTCTAACCACCTGAAAATTCCTTATACAATAAGGATTTCAACAAATAATGGTAAAACAGCTATTCTCCGGGCTATATGCCCCTCCGAGCGCTGAATTACATACCAAAATTTGCCGTATTTTCTTCTAACACAGTTAGATAACAAAATACTGTTTCAAATGCAAGAAACTACCAGGAAGAAGGAAGCTTTTTCTTTAGTTAGGATGTCGTCACCTGCAGACCGGTTTCGAACTCGTTGGTTCTCATCAGTACAGGATAGACGAACATACCAACCTTCCGAAAAAGTAATCCCTTAAAGCTACAACTGTCGTACTGCATAAGCAGTGAGACACAGGCAGCGCCATCCATTAGCAGTTTCAAGCATTCAGAGTAGAGTGTACCGTAAGGTAAAATTATCAAACGTATGAATGAAAGTCTACTTGTCAGGGGTACATATAAATATGCAAAAATTGAGAATAAATTCTCAAACCACCTGAAAATTCCTTATACATTAAGGATTTCAACAAATAATGGTAAAACAGCTATTCTCCGGGCTATATGCCCCTCCGAGCGCTGAATTACAAACCAAAATTTGCCGTATTTTCTTCTAACACAGTTAGATAACAAAATACTGTTTCAAATGCAAGAAACTACCAGGAAGAAGGAAGCTTTTTCTTTAGTTAGGATGTCGTCACCTGCAGACCGGTTTCGAACTCGTTGGTTCTCATCAGTACAGGATAGACGAACATACCAACCTTCCGAAAAAGTAATCCCTTAAAGCTACAACTGTCGTACTGCATAAGCAGTGAGACACAGGCAGCGCCATCCATTAGCAGTTTCAAGCATTCAGAGTAGAGTTTACCGTAAGGTAAAATTATCAAACGTATGAATGAAAGTCTACTTGTCAGGGGTACATATAAATATGCAAAAATTGAGAATAAATTCTCTAACCACCTGAAAATTCCTTATACAATAAGGATTTCAACAAATAATGGTAAAACAGCTATTCTCCGGGCTATATGCCCCTCCGAGCGCTGAATTACATACCAAAATTTGCCGTATTTTCTTCTAATACAGTTAGATAACAAAATACTGTTTCAAATGCAAGAAACTACCAGGAAGAAGGAAGCTTTTTCTTTAGTTAGGATGTCGTCACCTGCAGACCGGTTTCGAACTCGTTGGTTCTCATCAGTACAGGATAGACGAACATACCAACCTTCCGAAAAAGTAATCCCTTAAAGCTACAACTGTCGTACTGCATAAGCAGTGAGACACAGGCAGCGCCATCCATTAGCAGTTTCAAGCATTCAGAGTAGAGTTTACCGTAAGGTAAAATTATCAAACGTATGAATGAAAGTCTACTTGTCAGGGGTACATATAAATATGCAAAAATTGAGAATAAATTCTCTAACCACCTGAAAATTCCTTATACAATAAGGATTTCAACAAATAATGGTAAAACAGCTATTCTCCGGGCTATATGCCCCTCCGAGCGCTGAATTACATACCAAAATTTTCCGTATTTTCTTCTAACACAGTTAGATAACAAAATACTGTTTCAAATGCAAGAAACTACCAGGAAGAAGGAAGCTTTTTCTTTAGTTAGGATGTCGTCACCTGCAGACCGGTTTCGAACTCGTTGGTTCTCATCAGTACAGGATAGACGAACATACCAACCTTCCGAAAAAGTAATCCCTTAAAGCTACAACTGTCGTACTGCATAAGCAGTGAGACACAGGCAGCGCCATCCATTAGCAGTTTCAAGCATTCAGAGTAGAGTTTACCGTAAGGTAAAATTATCAAACGTATGAATGAAAGTCTACTTGTCAGGGGTACATATAAATATGCAAAAATTGAGAATAAATTCTCTAACCACCTGAAAATTCCTTATACAATAAGGATTTCAACAAATAATGGTAAAACAGCTATTCTCCGGGCTATATGCCCCTCCGAGCGCTGGATTACATACCAAAATTTGCCGTATTTTCTTCTAACACAGTTAGATAACAAAATACTGTTTCAGTTCAGCGGAGCTCGGAGGGGCATATAGCTGTTTTACCATTATTTGTTGAAATCCTTATTGTATAAGGAATTTTCAGGTGGTTAGAGAATTTATTCTCAATTTTTGCATATTTATATGTACCCCTGACAAGTATTTCATTCATTCATACGTTTGATAATTTTACCTTACGGTAAACTCTACTCTGAATGCTTGAAACTGCTAATGGATGGCGCTGCCTGTGTCTCACTGCTTATGCAGTACGACAGTTGTAGCTTTAAGGGATTACTTTTTCGGAAGGTTGGTATGTTCGTCTATCCTGTACTGATGAGAACCAACGAGTTCGAAACCGGTCTGCAGGTGACGACATCCTAACTAAAGAAAAAGCTTCCTTCTTCCTGGTAGTTTCTTGCATTTGAAACAGTATTTTGTTATCTAACTGTGTTAGAAGAAAATACGGCAAATTTTGGTATGTAATTCAGCGCTCGGAGGGGCATATAGCCCGGAGAATAGCTGTTTTACCATTATTTGTTGAAATCCTTAATGTATAAGGAATTTTCAGGTGGTTAGAGAATTTATTCTCAATTTTTGCATATTTATATGTACCCCTGACAAGTAGACTTTCATTCATACGTTTGATAATTTTACCTTACGGTAAACTCTACTCTGAATGCTTGAAACTGCTAATGGATGGCGCTGCCTGTGTCTCACTGCTTATGCAATACGACAGTTGTAGCTTTAAGGGATTACTTTTTCGGAAGGTTGGTATGTTCGTCTATCCTGTACTGATGAGAACCAACGAGTTCGAAACCGGTCTGCAGGTGACGACATCCTAGCTAAAGAAAAAGCTTCTTTCTTCCTGGTAGTTTCTTGCATTTGAAACAGTATTTTGTTATCTAACTGTGTTAGAAGAAGATACGGCAAATTTTGGTATGTAATTCAGCGCTCGGAGGGGCATATAGCCCGGAGAATAGCTGTTTTACCATTATTTGTTGAAATCCTTATTGTATAAGGAATTTTCAGGTGGTTAGAGAATTTATTCCCAATTTTTGCATATTTTTTGACAAGTAGACTTTCATTCATACGTTTGATAATTTTACCTTACGGTAAACTCTACTCTGAATGCTTGAAACTGCTAATGGATGGCGCTGCCTGTGTCTCACTGCTTATGCAGTACGACAGTTGTAGCTTTAAGGGATTACTTTTTCGGAAGGTTGGTATGTTCGTCTATCCTGTACTGATGAGAACCAACGAGTTCGTAACCGGTCTGCAGGTGACGACATCCTAACTAAAGAAAAAGCTTCCTTCTTCCTGGTAGTTTCTTGCATTTGAAACAGTATTTTGTTATCTAACTGTGTTAGAAGAAAATAAGGCAAATTTTGGTATGTAATTCAGCGCTCGGAGGGGCATATAGCCCGGAGAATAGCTGTTTTACCATTATTTGTTGAAATCCTTATTGTATAAGGAATTTTCAGGTGGTTAGAGAATTTATTCTCAATTTTTGCATATTTATATGTACCCCTGACAAGTAGACTTTCATTCATACGTTTGAAACTTTTTTTTATTTCGTAAATGACTTCTCCCGAATGGTTTTATTTTAAGGATTTTTTGCTAAACTGAGTGAAAACCTAAAAAAACTATAACAAAATAAAAAGTCGTGAAAAATCGTCATTTTTGCGTGTGTACTTCGGAATGGCAGCACCGATTTCAATCAATCAATCAATCAATCAATCAATTTATTTCATGCTGTTTACACTTTTGTGTTTACAATCGTCAACAAGTATTAATAAATAACAAACATTGAATATAATACACTACAGTAGAGTACAAAGAATTGTAAAATTATAAAAATATAGGACCATAACAAAAACAGAAAAAAGCAATAGAATTCATAGAACCACGGAGATGTACCTGCCAAGGGACTACCACACAGGTGTGTCCATGAGCAGAAACTCGTCTATTCCGTAAAATGCCTGAAGAGCCAGGAAGTCCCGGATCTTCCTACAGAATGATGCTTTTGGTAATAACCTTATCTCCAAAGGAATTTTGTTAAAGAATTTTATACAGTAATAGTTACTTCCAAGTTTACTGGCATTTAGTCGATAGAAATCTGTTCTATAATGATTATTCTGCCGAGTATTGTGATCATGAAGGGAATCTGAGGTGACATATTGCCATTTATTTTCATAGGCATGAATTAAGCATTTATAAATAAAAAGACAGGGCAGAGTTAAAATTTTTAAATCTATAAATTTTTGTTTGACATCTTCTCGATACTTTAACTTGGTTATTATTCGGAGAACTTTACGCTGGAGACTAAAAATTCTTGATGCCGCTGGCGATTGTCCCCAATTTATCAGACCGTACGCCAAATGAGAAGCTATGAGAGCATGGTAGGCAGTTATAAGTAAAGGGATGCTTACTAATTTTGACAAACACCTAATAAGGAAAATATTTTTTGAAATTTTAGCTGCTAATTTGTCAATGTGCGGAGACCAGTTCAGCTTAGGATCCAAGTGTATACCTAGGAATTTCGCGCATTCAACATCTTGTCCTGTTTCTCTCTGTGAAAATACCATGCTTATAGTTTTATTTTTGTTTAATGCTAATTTATTCTGTGTGAACCAGTCTTCTGCCAGTTTGAGGGTGCGTTGGGAATTTTCTGTTGTGGTAGCAATATCTGAGTGCTCAGAAATGAGGGTTGTGTCGTCTGCAAAAAGTGTCAGTTGGTTGTTTGGTACTGCATTGACAAGGTCGTTTATGTAAATAAGAAACAGCGTCGGTCCTAAAACTGAGCCCTGTACCACCCCATTTTCGTTTATTAAGACTTCGGAGGGTTTATTATTGAAGTACACATATTGCTGCCTGTTGGTAAGAAAAGATTTTATTAAAAGTCTACTAGAGTCGTTAAAGTTATAATGTTTGAGTTTTTCTAAAAGATCTTTATGTGGTACACAATCAAATCCCTTAGATATGTCGCAAAAGGTTGTATTTATGAAATTACCTCGTTCTTGAAAGAAAATAAAAAGAGAGGCTGGATATACTTCCGAAAGTGTTAATTATTGTGTTATTTTCAGAGCTATCAAGGTCAGGAAATCTAATTTTGTCTAACCGATGTTAAAAAAAATTAACTTCGGTGATTTACCGAAACACCGGTCGCCTTATGAAGTCGAAGCCTCGTTCCGATATCGAGTTTGATACACCCCCTTTATTATTGCACTATATTATCAAAGAATGCGAAACGAACTCGGTTCGTTTCAGACGTTCGTATCCGAGGACATAGCAGAGCGGGCAGTAAGGTTATTTCACACAGTCACAGAACAACAAAGCTCAATGTGTTCTGAATCTGCTTTCTGGTAAATGGCAGCAGTGCATGTTTATTATGTGCATTTGTACATGTTCAGTACCTAGATATTGAGTAAACATTATCAAAATGCCCTGGATTTCGCAATACACATACCAAACTGACATAATTCCTGATTCTAACCCCAAAATAGTTCTTTGTAAATAATTTTGCGCATGTATATATATTGTAAATAGTAGTTTCTAAGCTTTTGTATATATATCTTTCCTCTTCTTTCTTCTGTTGTTATATCGACTTTAGGCCGAATTCACTAAATTTAAACATGTATTAGCGGCCTACTGTCTGGAGGGCGCGACGCTTAGCTAGCAGCGATTGCGGTTGCGAGCGTTCTCCAGACAGCCCAATTATAGTGCGTGTCTGTAATGCCGTGGACAGAGTCACGTTTTTTCACACAGTCACGAACTGCGACCCCTCCGGTCAGCAGTAAAATTAAATGTTAGCTCCAATAAAAACAGCACCCAATCTGTTCAACAACAGCTTGTCTCTTATTATTTTCTGAATCAAAGTATAAATTGTATAAATTTTTTCCACTAATAACTATCTTCTAAACACGTGTAAATAGCCTACCTTAACAGTAACCTAACTTTCTTTGAGCGGATGCAATTCCCCCATTATAAAACTTTATAAGGGTTCGCCTGAACAACGGTCTCTTGACCACCCTCTGCACTACATATGGTGTCCCCAGAGCTGCCACCAGCTCCCGGCCTGCCGGTCTACCCGCTGGGAGGAGGGCCACTACCCAAGTCCCAGTGCGATCATGTTTACCTTTTGTTTTTATTTACCATAACTTGTGTACACCATTGCAGTTAGAAAATATTTTAAAATAATAAATACCTTTCGAAGCACGCTTATTGGCCCGTAGGCGTTGGTTCGATTCCGGACCCGAATGGAACTTTTTTTTTTAATTTTTGTCATTTAAAATATACAAAATTAGGAAATCGCCTCTAAAAAGTGTATTGGAAATACTCCGTCCTCCATAAAAATTTTGTTTTGTCTTTTTTTAAAGGTCCCGAGCAAAAAATTAATCCTGTCTAGGTACCTTAACGTAAAAATTATGTTTTGCTTGAGAAATAATATGATGTCTTCTTGTGGCCATGGAGTTGAGAAATACGTTCTCGGGCAGGTTTGCTCAGTTCTAGGGTTGCTCGGGATCTTTTTTGACACTTTTTAAAGGTTCCGAGCAAAAAATTAATCGGGTCAAACGTCAAGAAGCGCAGCAGCCAAAGTATCCGTGGTCCCTGTAGCGACGAGTCGGAACACTAATTATCCAAGCATAGTTTGCACTTAACCGAATTTTTATAGATATGCGCCCACTTTACGTAATATTTAAATTTTAATATACTACGACCTTCTGGTGGCTCGGTGGGTAGCGCCACAGGAATGCGAAGCGGATTTCTCCGCCCGCGCTTGTTTCGATTCCGGTGCCGCACCATAAATAATAAAAAAGTACGAGTCTGGGGCTTGTGTTCGTCACTATGAATGAAACGTGTGTATGGTGTATGCTAGCTGTAGGAAGGGATGTGGTAGAGGAATCTCTTCCTCGACTGAAGTTGTACCACCCTACATATCCTCCTCGTGGGCTGGTGAAATCCTTATGGATGTTTTCAGCACTGAGCGTGTATCGGCTTTACACCATATACAACCCTCGGTACATTAGTCACGGCTGCCCTTAACTAGCTTTAAATGAGCCTAAGAACTACCCGCCATTTTTTTGGTCAATATGATAGAGGGAACATTTTCCGATAAAAATTTAAAAAATTTACATAGCCGTTTGTTTAACTCGTTATAAACAATTAAAAATCTAACCAACTCTAAATGAGCCTAAAAACCACTCGCCTTTTTTTGCCTGGATATGACAGAGAGACCCTCTAGGAACATTTTCCGACAAAAACTAATTATTTTTACATAGCCCTTTTTTACCTCGTTGTAAACAATAAAAACGGTATTTTCATATTTTTCTAACCAACTTTGAATGAGCCTAAAAACCACCCTCCCTGTTTTGCTGACATAATAGAGGGATCCCCAGAAACATCTTCCGACAAAAATTAAAATGTTTTACATATCCGTTGTTTTTAACTCGTAAACAATGAAAACCGGTATTTTCATTTTTCTTTTGATGATGTGAACGTAAGTATATTTTTTTTTAAATTGGGGTGTTTGTTCTTCCACGTGTTAATAATTTAAGGATTTTATGATAAAAAAAAATCGTGTATGAAAAATATTTCATCCCGTGTCGACATTATGTAGATGAACTATTGGTTATCAACATACTAATAACACATCGGTATATATATATATATATATATATATATATATATATATATATATATATATATATATATATATATATATATACATATATAAGTATACATAAAGAAATAAATAAAATAAAAAGTAAATAAAAAGATACGAACAATAAGCTATTCCTCAAATCTCAATAGAGTATTATTATTACCTCCTTAGCTTGTTATCTGAACACATTAATTAGATTGCGCATTTTATTTAGGGATGAAATATTTGTCAGACACAATTTGTCGTCATAAAATCCTTAAATTAATACCACATGGAAGAAAAACACTCTAATATTTAAAAAAAAATGTACATCATAAGAAAAATATGAAAATACCGTTTTTTCATTGTTTACGAGTTAAACAAAACGGCTATGTACATTTTAATTTTTGTCGCAAAATGTTCCTGGGGCGTCCCTATATCGTTTCCAGCAGAAAAATAGCGGGTGGATTTTAGGCTTATTTAGATTGGTTAGAAAAAAACTGAAAATACCGTTTTTTCATTTTACGAGTTAAAAAACGGGTATGTACAAAATTTTAATTTTTGTCGGAAAATGTTCCTGGGGGGTCCCTGTATCATATCTAGTAAAAAATGGCTGGCGGTTTTTAGGCTTATTTAGAGTTGGTTAGAAAAATATGAAAATGCCGTTTTTTCATTGTTTACGAGTTAAAAAAAAACGGCTATCTAAAATGTTTTAGTTTTTATCAGAAAATGTTCCTGGGGGATCCCTCTATGATATCCAGCTCCAAAAAATGGCGGGTGGTTTTTAGGCTCCTTTAAAGTTGGTTAAGAGCAGCCGTGTAGTAATTAGGTTTGCTGCGTTTGTGGGTTGTACGGAGATAAAAACTCATTAATAAAATAATTGCACATTTGGTGCAAACTTCCTTAATCCCCCTTGAGATGTGAAACTGGGCTCGCCAGCCAGACTATGATATTAGTGACTGGGTCCGGTTGTACAATACAAAGGATCTCGAGGCTTTCATGACACAATTATGTAGGTTTTACTGTCGCTATCTCTGATTCTATTACAAAATAATCTGAATATCAATAAATTACGTGTACCTATCTGTTGGTTTCAGATCAAGTCCCTAATTTAATATATTTCAGAATTCCGCGCCGGCGAGATGATTGATAATGTATATATTACGAACATAACATGTTATAAAAGCTGAATTGATGCAGATTTACCTGAAGTTATCGTATGAATAAATTTAGGGTTTTCTGATGTTCCAATATATGTAAATGTAATCTTATACGCGTATCTAAACCACCATACATAAAACCCCGATATGTGACCCAGTTTTGTTCTGTTAGCGCACGACGCCGACGTCATGCTTTCGACATAAATAAAACAATGCGATTGAATATTGGTTCGTTTGACTCTAAAAGTTCAAAAATATTTTAAAGGTTAAGATCGATTTGGGTTACTGAAAAAATACCATAGAAAAATAACGTAAGATAAAAAAAACTACCTCGCAGTAAGCTTTGAAAATGGTCCGCATGTCTTGAATTAAACCTAAAACTAAAAACAGGTGGCACTGAAAGGTATTATTATATATTAAATTACCCTTGTCAAAAATTTACATATTTGCATTTTCTTATGAGAAAACCTTAAATATGATTTATCGGCAAAAATCGTTTATGATAAAAAGTTACTTTAGAAATGGTAGGAGAGTTGCTGGCCAGTGGGTGTATTAAGCACATGAAGCCCTGGAGGAATTCCAAGATGAATTTCCTGAAGAGCACTAACTCTTGTAGTCCACTGACTACGACCAATTTTGTCATGTTTTATCTGCGTAAGTTTATGTAGAGAGACCAGTACTGTTAATAGGAAAGAGGGCAGTGGCCGACCAAAAGTCTGAACCAACGAGAAAATTGAGAAAGGGCAGCCTCAAACCCCAATTCGACATCTAAGTCAGAAAGTAAATGTTTTCCATGGCACTTGCAATACAATTTTGAAATCGGACATGCATCTTGTACAAGAGTTACTTCCTAACGATCTGCCCCGCGGAGAGTACAGTTTTCCCAATGGTTGATGAATAACCTACTACACAACAATAATAATGGATTTGAGAAGACATTTTTCAGCGACGCATGGATTCACCTCTCTGGGTACGTGAATTGGGAGTAGATGAGCAAGTGGAGCTCAAATAATCCACTTTTTTTATAGAAAAGCCTCTACATCCTCAAAAAATTGGCGTCTGGTAGCGATAAGTAATCGGAGGCTTTTAGTGCCAATATCTTTTGGAGGCACTCTTAATGCGAATCAATTCCTACAAGAAATTTTAACACCATTTATAGAGCAATTAGATGACGAAGAAGCTCGACAAGGTTATTTTTAGCAAGAAATCCAACAATCAACGTGACTCGAAATAATAAGGACCACATTATTAGCAGGAATATACCAGTAAGCTGGCCACCTCGATCAAGCGACCTCACCCCATGCGATTTCCTTTTATGGCCTCATATTAAGAATCAAATTTTTAAAACCAATGTCCAAATTTGGAGAAGCTGCAAGGGTGAAACACTTCAAATTTTGAGAAAATCAACAACTCTCCTGAAAAACTTAATACTCCTTTTGATTCTATAACCTGAGCAATGTGCTCCTTTAGTATAAGTAAATTGTTCATTTGGTATAAGTAAATTTTGTAAAAAATTAAAATTGTTTTTTAAAAGTAACAATGTAAATAAAAAAAATTTTTAAGCCCTGTATTATTAAAAGAATATAAACTGCCTGTTAGGAATCAACCAAAATTTTACAGGCAATTAGAATTTATGGTAACAGGTTAGGGGGTAGTTTTATAATAGTAGATTATACCACTAGTCAATAATGATAGCTATTATTCCCGAGGAATATTTACGAACCGAGCCGCGTAAGCGGCGAGGGAGTAAATATTCTGAGGTAATAATAGCAATTATTGTGAGTAGTATACTCTACTTTATCTACGACTAATTTATTAATTTGAGATTTTTAATGAACAACTTTATTTGTCAATAACATTAAAATTAGTAATAGTACAATTAATAAACTGTATTGGTCGAGAACTATGAATAAGTTTGGAAGAGTTTTCAATACAAATATTTGGAATGTCGGTTGCTGCAAAGGAAGAAGATGCTTCATTACTATTTATTTGTTTAGTAATAGTATCTGCTGTAGTTGTCTTGTTACTCCTAGACTGATCAATGTAACATTCAGCTACTTGTGTAGATTTCCAGCCCCCATGACGCTTTAATCCAGTTATATCGCCTCCTCCATCAATGTACAGAGTGGCAGATGATCTGCGATAACAATGGCCGGTATAAGTTTGAGGATTTGGCAAGTTTAAATATTTGGCAATTTGTCTACCAATGTCTGCAAATTTGTTTTTTCCTATACGTTGTATTGTACATTTGGATTTTTGATAATTTAGAAAGAATGAATTGATTTTTACATGTGACGGGCGGAGATCGATGTACTTCTTTATAATGTTGTAAAACGTACTGTTTATGACGAATGTTCGTACAATTTTGGTTTTAGTCTTGGGTATTGTTATTAAGAAGTTTGTTTGAAGATCCTTTACGTCTTCTATATTCATTTCATAAAGCTCGTTTGACCGGCATGCGCCCATAATTCCAATAATTAATATAACCTGAAGCAAATAAGAATATGAGTTTTTTAATAGATTAGATTAAATACCTATGTATATTTACCTTATGTAAAAGAAAAACTTCATCAGGAGCTTTGTCAATAAATGTCTTAATTTCTTTCGAGGTCAGAGTGGAAGATTTCTTTGCTTGAAATCCTTCAGATTTTCTTTTTAAAAACGCTCGTAGTTTTCCATATTTTTCCAGATCAACGTCATGGTTTATTCTTAACATAGATTTAATTATTGAATAAAATGACCATAATGAAGATGGTTTGTATTTTGCACTTAGTTCAGCGAAATAGGCTAGTAGAACATTTTCGGAAAATGAATTTGTGTTATTTCGAAGACGCCATTCGTTGAAGTTTGCGTATGTTTTATTATAAATAGATTTCGATGTTTCCGGTATTAAGGTAGATGTTGTTGCTGTAGCTAGTTGTACAATTTCTGGAGGTGTACAAGTAAAAGCCTCTTCATTTTCATCCATCCCAATACGAATACATAAACACTACGCGTTTGACAGTGACACTTTTGACTTGGTGTATTTTGTTTCCATGGTATTATTTGATTTGAGAAATTTTGTGATTGGAGCGGGAATAAGGACTATTAATCCCTTGTCATTATTCCCTAAGGGATTAATAGGTGGCATTATATTGCGAAAACTACAACTATAATACTTACATTATACATTAGTCGTAGATAAAATAAATTAATCAACGACAGGCGAATAAATTTCAAAGCTGACTGCGAGATAGTGTTTTTTATCTTACGTTGTTTTTATAGGTAAAAAATATCGCGAACTTCCGCAGGCAACCAGATATGTATAGAACTAAAATGCATTTTAAACACTGCAGGCGCAGTGTCAGAAAGAAGTACAGAATCCTACTTCAAACGGTTCTGAATGTCGTTATCCTTACATAATTTAAAAATTAAGGCACAATTCATTTTCGTTTTTAAGATCTATTTTATCTAAGACATCCCACGTAGACTTCAAGCCTAAGTATTAACGTACCGTGGGCGTCTAAAGAGAAGGGAAATATAGTCTATTGACACGAGATTTGAAGAATTGGAGGTTTGGACGGGAAGGGAAAACATCTGCTGGCAATTTGTTCCATAATCTGGAGACCCTAGGTATGAATGAGCGAGATAAGTGCTCTGTTCTAGGCTTTTGTAGCTGGGCAGTAGAGGGATGCATCCGTTACGAGCTTCTTGTTGTTCGTTAGGAACAGTCAAGGGGGGAATAATACCGGCTAGTTCCTCACAGCAAAATCCCTGGAAGTACCGATAGAAAAAGGATAAATAACCAACAGCGCGGCAATGAGCTAGAGAAGGGAGTTTTCTTGTCATTGATAAGTTGAATGGCACTCTTTTAGTTGAATCAAGGATGCTAAGTGTCGAAGGTGATGCCGCTCCCCAGATGTGGGAGCAGGATTATAGGTAAGGTCTTATCTGGGAAACATAGCGAAGATGCAAGGGAAGCAGTATTTTCTAGCTCGAAAGAGAAAACCAAGCTGTTTAGGTGCCGATGTGGCTACTGAAGTCATGTATTTGTGCTAGCTGAGATCATGTTCGAAATCAATGCTTACAAGATCGAACGTTACAGTGTTCTGTAGGGCTTGGCCATTCATGTAGATGGGGTAAATGTTGCCAGATTTTTTGCGTGACTGGGAGCAAAACTGGGTTTTGGAGGCGTTGAACTGAACAAGGTTCTTGGCACCTCGGTCTAAGATTAATTGAAGATCTTGGGAAAGGGATGATAGGTGCATAGATCTACGTCTATTATCCAGTTCTTGATTCAAGACTTGTCAGGAAAAATGAATATTGGAGTAAAGAGTACTATCGTCAACATAACTGTGGATGAGATTGGTAGCTGAAGAGAGCAGGTCGTTAATGTGAAGAAGAAATAGGGTTGGTGCCAGGACTGAACCATGAGGGACGCCAGCATAGGATGGAAGTTAGAAGAGTGACCGTCAACCACGACAGATATGCGCCGATTAGAGAGGAAGCTACCGATCCAGGTACATAGTTTGGTGGGAAGACCGTAGGAAGGTAGTTTGTTGGGTGCGGCATGCCATACTTTGTTAAAGGCCTTGGAAATATCAAGAGCAACAGTGTGAGAAAATGACTAAAAATTTTTAAAAGAAATACTGATTTTTAGTACGCAAATTGTTTTTAAAAATGAATGTGCCTACTTTACATTTTAGTTGCTTATTGTTGCCTAGAAAATACTAGCGCTTGTTTGATCCTGACAAATCTAGACTCGCAAACGAATTTTAAAGGCAAGCAAGCAAAGTGGTGCATAATGATTACAATTTCCATCTAAATCCTTTTAGAGTACAACGACAAAGAATGTTACAGTTTATTTTTTTATTCTTTTGAAAAATGAGATTAATCACTCAACAGCAAACGAATTCAACAAGCACGTTTTCTTAAAAAGATTTCTTTCATGTTTATTGTAAAATATAACAAAAGACTTGTCAGCATATATATAGTTTCTAATGTTCGCTATAATATTTACGAAAATGAAATTCAGGCTTAAAAGCGAGTATGGTATCCAAGTAAGTAATAGTCATAACCGCGAGTACTCATTTGACGTTTGCATATTTTGAAACTTATATAATTAATATAATTCGTATTTACAAATTGATAACCTAGCTTGATGAAATTTGTTAAATTTATAGATTAGGTGCAGTGTAAATATTACAATAATTGATGACACTTTGGAGCCAAATGACACACGGAAAGTCCTTAAAATCCTAATAAAGGATATAACCACCTTGGCAATTTACATACTCTGCAATACGCTTGGGCATGCTTCTAAGAAAATGATCAATATCCTCTATCTCCCATGCAACTTAAATTCCATTCTCCAACTCTGCTAAAATATGTGGTAGGTTAGGCAATCTGGTGTGTCTTTTCCCTACAATACGTGTTCTATTGAGGATAGATCAGGACAGCGTAGGGCCAAGTAAACACATTAACATTACGTTGTTCTAGATGAGCCATAGTTACCCCGAGCGCAGGGCCGATCCTAGACTTTCTTCGGCCGCTCATGTGCAACTGCCATTGGCCGCCCTTTTTACCAACCTTATGCTGTGCTCTAACTTCTTAAATTAATAATTATTATCTTATTAGAAGATAAGATTCTTAAACACCAATGACATATACTGTCAAACACTGGGAAAAGTCGTATGTACATAGGTATGTAAATCAATTAAATAAAAATAAAAGAGGGCAACATGTGAAAATATTTGTTTTATAGTCACATTCACAAAAATATAAACTACGATATTTGTTTGTTAACGCGCTTTTGATCCATCCATCCCGATATATCGAGACTGTCGTCGTTATCAAGGTTTTTTACATTAAATTTTAAAAGGCATACGTACCAACAAACGTGATTTTAAAAGGTTTTGCGCACAATAGCGTGGTGCAGTAGACCTCTATTTTGCGGATTTGTGCGTAGCGTCGGTATTCTTTGAAAATACCTGTTCGCAATCCCTGCGCACAATGCAAATTACGAACCAATTTTTTCCTAAATATCCATCCAGTCAGGTCAGAAGAAAAAAATCGTTTATTAGCTAAATCCGTTGAGATCATTCTGCAATGCCAGTATAATTTGAAATTATTATGGGCACAATTGGTACATCCAAGATCAGAAAGATGTTCTAAATATTATTTACCTCATATGTATAAGATAGAGCGATTTCCACCAGCTTTCAGCGAAAATCACCCTCCATGAAGTGAAAATCACCCTTCCCGCGATATTTGATGCTATAGTAGAGTAGAATAAAGAAGGAAAAAAAGAGAAATTAGTATTATTGCTCAAGCTGGAAAGCACCGCAAAAATTAATAGTATGGATAGAATGTATGGTTAATGGATAAGTTATTACATGGTCACCAAAAACTAATGGTATGGAATATATAAAATGGATAATAATTAGTGAATAAGTTAGTAGAAACTATACGTATAATGGAAAATTTTGTATATGTAAAATGTTACTGGAAAAAATATATGGTTATTGTCAATGGAAAAAATAGTGGTAATAAATATATAGTTAGCACAAAATATATGGATGATGGAAAATATGTTATTGGAAAAAATATGGTTAATGTTATAATGTAAATGAAAAAATATATTGTTAGTGGAAGAAAAATATGGTTAATGGAAAAAAAATCATAATTTAATGGAATTATATGGTACTTAGTATATAGTCAATGTCAGTCTGAATAGAAGTAAATATCTCCTACATTTCTGAAAAGATAACATAGTAACGAAGAAATAGTGTTAAGGTAACTACAAATAGTATAAGAAAGATAGACAGGTTAAAATTTAGTTTTAGTGGAATAAAGGAAAACTTTAATAGTGATGGTAATGAACCTAAATCTATAGATAAAGTAAAACGGTATGTAGTTGACTAGTTAAGATAAATAAGTATTTTGAAAATATCTGTAGTACTCTAAAAGAGTGGTTAAGGGTAGTAGAATTACAGCCTTTACAGCCTGTGGTAGATTTTAATTCCGATTCGTCAGACTGTGAAGAAAAAAAAATTAAAATGTCTGAAAAATTTGATTTGAAAGCTGCAGCAGGTCTGATTCCAGTAATGGATGGCTCAGAGGTTATAACAAAACAAATAATAGATGCTATCGGGTTGTATGATTCATGGTTGGATAATAATATATTAATAAAAAAATTATTAACAAATTATGTTAAAAACTATACTTTCCGAGAGGGCAGAAATTATACTTAAGCAATCTTATACGTCAAATGATCTTTTAATTGCTGACTTAAGAACTTATTTCATTGCAAAAAATCTGCTTCGGCACTCTTTTAGGTTTAAATATCTCTGGACAAAATTCTAAGTCTATTGATGTTTTTGGAAGGTCAATCGAACAATTGTTAGTCGATTTAACATTAACACCGGCCGACGGTAGCGAACAAAACGTTAATATTTTAAAGCCGGTTAATGAAAAAATTGTTATTAATTCATTTGCCATTGGATTGAATAATCCAACCTAAAGAACAATAATTATTAAAGCCAGAAATTATTCTTGTCTAAATGATGCTGTTAGGGGTGCAAAGGATGAGGAATTGTCACTGGGTGCTCCTAAATAATTTTTTCATTTGCAAGCAAATAATAACGCTAGTTATAGAGGTAATAATAGGGGAAATTTTAAAAATATCCAACCATTAAGGGGCTCTTCAAATTTTTACACAGGAAAAAATGATTATAGTGCTAGCAGAAGCTATAACAGTAATAATCACAGCTCATTCAATGCGAACCGCTAATCAGGGGTCTCAAAATCCTCTCTTTTAACAGAGGAAACTCAAGTAACGTCAATAATACCCGACGGGGTAATCGTTACAATAATAGAGGTTATTTTATGCAAGATGCAAGTATGAAAAATGGAAATCTAGATGGTTTTAGTTCAAAGACAAATTCCAGTCGTTCAGCACAAAATAAATCGTTTTTTCGAGACTAGGGGTCCTAGTCCCGTTTATTTAATTTTAAGGGTTTAAACTACATAACAATAAAGTATGGGGATAATTGCATTAATCTTTTGTTAGACACAGGGGCATCTGTAAGCGTAATTTGTAAATAATTACGAAAAAATTTGTAATTCACAAACAGAAACAATTCAAGGAATTGCTGGATCTATAGTTTCGCAAGGCTCAGCAAACATAAAGTTAAACGTAAACAATGTAAATGTATGTCATTCATTTTGCTGATTGACAGTTTTGAAGATAATTTTTTGCTACAATAGATTTTGAAAAGTTGAAATAATGAAAAAATTACAGTACCTATGCAGGCAAAAACCGAGGTGTTTACAGTAATACCCAAACGCAGCGAAGTAATTAGGTAAATATTTTCATGTAGAAACGGAAAAAGATTATGTTGTTTTTGCAAACGAAGCAAGCGAAGGTATTTTTACAGCAGGAACAATAGTAAGACCATGCTCAAACATGATTCCAATTAAATTTTTAAATGTGCGAAATGAAGATGTTACTAAAAAATTTTAGGCCAAAGATCAATTTTTTGGATAACTATGAATATTGATACTTTGGTTCTAATAATAGTCGTTCGGCAAATGGAGTTGAAAAATTATTTAATTCCCTAAATTTTGATCATTTAAATGATAAAGAAAGAGATTCTATACAAAAAGTATGCGCAAAATATTCTGATGTGTTTCTTTTGGATAGTGATCTTTTGTCAACAACCAACATATATAAGCAAAAATTCATTTAAAACCACAAGCTTATTCTGTTTATCTTAAACAGTATAGTTTACTTCACTCTTAAAAAGAGGAGGTAACTAAATAAGTTGATAAAATGTTAGAAGACGGGATAATCGAAGAAGCACGGTCGGAGTGGTCTTCGCCTATTTTGATAGTTCCAATAAGGGTTGATAACAATGGCAACAAAAAATTTAGGGTGGTAATAGATTACAGATCCGTTAATTCCAAGATTCAAGAGGATAAATGGCCCTTGCCCTGCATAGCTGAAATATTGGATTCTTTAGCGGGTGCAACATATTTTTCACATTTAGATTTATCACAAAGTTATGATCAGATAGAACTAGACAAAGCTAGCAGGCTAATTACAGCATTTACTGTAGGTAGCAGAGGACAATTTCAAATGACGCGACTTCCCATGGGTCTAAAAATAAGCCCAAATGCTTTCTCCAGAGCAATGACCATTGCAATGTCAGGTCTTAATTATGAAAGTTGTTTCGTTTATTTAGATGGCCTCATTGTTTTTGGCAACAACTTAATTAATCATAATAGAAATTTTGTTACAATCTTACAGAGAATCAGATATGTTAACTTAAAGTTAAATCCTAATAAATGGGAATTTTTAAAAAAGGAACTCTTATACTTAGGTCATATAGTTTCTGCTCTTATATTTAGGTCATATAGTTTCTGCTGAAGGCGTGTTACCTAATCCGGAAAAAAATTAAAACCGTTCAGGAATATCCTGCGCCAACAAATTCTAGCGAGGTAAAAATATTTGTAGCATTTGCTAACTACTATAGGAAATATATTATGAATTTTGCGGAAATAGCAGCACTGTTAAATTATTTATCAAGAAAAAATGTAAAATTTGATTGGTCGGCAGAATGTCAACAAGTCTTTGAAACCTTAAAATCTGTACTTGTTAAACCCCCTGATTTACAGTATTCGAATTTTTCGTCGCATAACACTTTTATTTTAAAGACTGATACTTCAGGTCACAGTTTAGGTGCTGTCCTTTCAAATATTGATGACAGCCCTGTAGCCTATGCAAGCAGAGCGTTTAATAAAGCTGAAAAACAGTATTCTACAATTGCAAAAGAACTTTTAGCTATAGCTTTTGGTATAAAACATTTTTCTTGCTACTTATATGGCAGAAAATTTATAGTTTATACAGACCATCGTCCCTTAATTTATTTATTTGGTATGAACAATCCATAAAGCAGATTAACAGAGTTTACACTACTGATAGAAGAATATGATTTCGACATAAGGTAAGAATAATGTAACTGCTGATGCATTATCCCGAATACCGGTTTCTTCGGATGAACTAAAGAGATGTCTAATACAATTTTGCAAACCGTGTTTGCTTTAACTAGACAACAAAGTAAGACAAATAGAGAATATGGTAAGTTCCACTAATTCACTTAGCGACAGGCTTGATCACCCTGGTGTTGTAGAATTATTGAAACGTCCAAAAAACTCTTATGCACTTAGTTCACTCTCAAAAATGAAGTTTATTCAATTATTAAAAGAAAAAAATTTGATTTTCAGTTAGGCGATTTTATTTATGATAAAAGAAAAACATAATTTACATGAAACAGGAGCCTCGATCGGCGCGGCGTTCGTTCTAGGCACATCATTGAGAGACCTGAATTCATTAAGTTTGAAATATAATATTCCGGAATTAGTTATTCCTAAAAATGAAGAAAGCGCGAGTTTAATAAATATTAAAATGAATAACTATTAAGACCTAATGAATAAGAATTTTAAAATATCAGTTATAAAAGACGTCGAAAAAATAGCAAATTTAGAATCTCCAAAAAAATAATTCTTAATGATTTACATATATTACCCACTGCAGGACATGCGGAAATAAATCGAATGTGCAACAATATAAAAAAATATTATTTTTAGTCCAACTTACATGCGGATGTTGAAGCTTTTGTCAGCGTTATAAACATTCTTCGTTATTCTCTTTATACCTCAATAGTTTGATAAACCCACACATCACAAACTTTTAACTTTATTATTTTAAATTATAAATTCCCCCCTCCCCAAAATATTATTCTTTAATAAAATTTTAAATTTTCTAATATTGTTGATAGATTTTAATTATCTAAAAAAACATAAAAAATACCGAATTATGACTATTCAATAAATTTTCCAAAACAAAAGCATTTTCTCCTCTTGTATTATGACTACGTATATTTTAAAAAGTTTGAAATAAATTATTAAAATATGGGGTAGTATATTCTTGTTTCATTTTATAAATGAAAACAAATACTTCATATTTTAAAAAATTATTAATGTATATTCATCCATTCCAGTTTTGAAATATTTATTACATTCTAATTTAATTCTCATTGCCAACCTTATCTATTTGTCATGCCATGTATAAAATAGAACTACAACAAATAAAATGTCAAAAAATAATGGTGTTATAATAGTATATTATTTAACGAGCGGTAATGTAGCTCATAACTCACGCAGATGAAGTTTGCAGCACGACCCGCAGGCGAGTGCTGTAATTCATCAAGTGAGTTATGACCATTACCGCAAGTTGAATACTATACTTTATCTACGACTATAACAATAAATACTAAGATACAAGTACAGAGAAAGAACTTTATTCACAAAAATTTACAATAATTAGGTATTAACTTAATTTGAAAACGTCAAAATTATTCGAGTGACATTACTTCCCTCAATAACAATAATGGACTGTTTCCTTTCGGCCACTCGGCTTGTACAGAGCCACCTTGATATTCGGTTCGTAAATCTTTTCCGATTTATTATAATGAGTTATAGCAGTGAGTTATTATAACTCATGTTGTTTGTTTATAGATACTATTATTGTTCAAAAGTAGTTGAATAATTAATATATAATTTAAAAGGAGTAGATAAACTAATTTTCTTCTATTCACACTTAAATAACACTGGCCTACAGCCAAAATGTATCCAAGGTCAAAATAACCGAATCTTGTACACTTTGCCACGCAAATTCATAATATACCCAACAAAAGTCCAAGTTGGCTCCAGTTGTCTTGATACCTTTTATAAAAGGTACCGGTACCTAATTACGGGTGATACTATTATTCATTCATATATATTTGTAAGTACCTAAAAGTAAACGTATAAATTCTTATCCAATTCTGATTTAACCATTGAATTAGTTAGAAGTGATAAGTGAGCTTTAAACAAGATGCTTTGTGGAAATAAACCAGATAACTTTTGTTATGTTTCTGGTGAAGTCACCTTTGAGAATCAGAAACGTAGTCTTAGTCCTATAATACAGAAAGTGTATGATTTATATTTTCGCTACAAAATTGATGACCAAGACAAAAGCTGGGCACCTTATATCTGTTGCAGTAATTGTGCAAACAATCTTCGTAGCTGGCTAAGTGGAAGAGGGCGTTCAATGGCTTTTGCTGTGCCTGTAATCTGGTGTGGTGCAGTAAGTGACTAACACGGGGAGAGATTTCACCAAGAAATTGTAAATATGGAAAGAAGGTACCAAAGTAAATGAAGTTCTGAGATGTTGGCCGACTACTGCTGGACTATTTTAAAAGATGCTCCAGAAGTAACTAAAATAGGCACAGAAGCGCAAAAAGAATGTTTAATTTACTAATATAAATATACTGTTTATTACTTTTTTATATCTAAATTGATTTAGTTATATTTTTATGTTCAGTATGCCGCTTCATAAATAAAAGTTATACAATAAACAAAAAGCGTTATATTTCTTTTAGAGCCAAGTAATAATTTTAACAGATATTTTAGCCTTACTTGAGCCCGATCGAATAAAAAAAATGTGAAAAATACAAAAACGAAGTTGAAATTTGTGGGCCTCTGTAATTTGAAACCCTTCCCAAAACACATATTTCTCTAGAAATTTTATTATAAATATAATTGATATGATCATTAAATTTTAATTGTCATCTGTTATTACTGCTAAATACCTAAATTTTTCTACAGTTTTTATATTCAAGTTTAGAATTTAGAATAGAAAAACCATTTCCAATTAAAATCTGATTTAAATCCGAATCTTCCCATAAAACTTGTCGAAATATAATACCATCTCGCAGCAGCCTTCTTTTTAGTTTTAAAACGCCTTTTAACGATATTATTCTCGCTGCGAATTGTTTTAGAAATGAAATTTTAAATTATTGCGATTTTATAAACCTATAAAGATGTTGCTATAACAACGGGAATAATTCACGAATGCTTTAAAATAATAAATCTGTCTTTAATTTAAAGGAAAGTGACTACTCATTTTTTAAAAGAAATATCAACAAATTTTAGTATAAGAAATAATGGTATTATTACCTTTGTTGTAAAATCCCTTTAAAATACACTTCTTTTCAAAATACCAGTATATTAAAAACACTGACAATAAAGTACAGCCATTAATTTAATGCAAGCAACCAACGCTTGACTAACACTAAAAAAAGGTCCAACGGTAACGCATCAAACACAAAATTTAAAAGATACCACCTTATTTTGTCACTACCAGCACTATTAAAAACTAAAAACTAATGTTTTTGTTACTTTTAAAGTAAAATCTCTGTAAAATTCACTTCCGTTATTATTAAAAGATGTTTACAATAAACTTAACACACTTATGTAGATATAGCCGTTAAGTAAAAAAGCATGCCACTAACAAATTATATACAATGCTCAAAAGAAGCCACGATATTTTTTACTATCAGCATTATTGAAAAACCACGGAAAAATAACGGGATTTGATATGAAAAACTGACAACTAATTAAAAAGGAAAAAGTTCTGGCGACTTAAATTAAGGAAGCCAGCTGCAATCAGCTGATTTTTAACGACGAAGAAGGGCTTACTTCTTGACGAGAAAATTGACAAAGATGCCAAATAATGCAATAATGAAGACAAAGACGAAACGAAAACATTCCTGTTATAAGTAGTTAGCAAATCCCCTAAAGTGGGCGGCACGTTCTTAATTTTAATCGCCCAAGCCAAAACACTTCATGGTGAGATTTTGCAACTAGCAACGCTAAACCGCAAACAATACAATTTGAAGTGGTGATTCTATTTCATATAATTTATACAAAAAAATAAAATTAAAAAAAAATCAAAATCTTTGGTAGGCTTATAAATTTATTTAGCAAATGAGGTGAAAACTCTGATTAAAATACCACTCTAAATTTTATCGTATCGGATTAGTGTATCTGCAATTTCTTCTTGCAAAATCTCCCTAATGGCGCAGTTGTCAAAAACGACATGTACGAATGTCGGTAATTTTTACATTTTGTTATAATATTGATGAAAACCGTTTGTTTATGCGAATAATAATTCCAAGGGCAGAAACCTACCAAAAAAATAAGAAATAAATGGGTGATTTAATTCCCTTTATGTGGCCCAGTCATTTTGAAGCGTCCCTGAAAGAATTTCCACGAAGTTCATTTTGAACTTGGTTATAAACAATTTATTGTTTTCTGAAAGGCAGAAAGTTAAAGTTAGAAGCATTTGTGATCATCTCATTAATAACTATCGTAATAGGAAAGTGACAATTATTTGTGTTAACGGTACAACATAGCCTGTTCGTTCTGGTTTCAATTTTAACCGATTTCACGATTTTCCCATATTAAGTAAATAAATTGCTGCCTATTAAATTAAAATACACATATTTGCTAAAATGCGTCTGTGAAATTAAAAATTCTTTGGATTATTTTCGGTTTTCACTAAAACTGATAAAAAAATTAGATTGTATTTAAGTTTTGCGATGCCCCGGCTGGATCATTTGTTTTTTATTTATAATATTAGATTCGCTGACATTAAGCTCTTCAGAACCTTCGGATAAGGGCCGATATTTGGGCATTTTTTAAAATAAAAAAATGTGCGATTTGAGGAAAAAAGTTATTGGGTATGTCTGTAGAGTACCCCAGGAGTCACCCATTCAAATATGTGCAGTGACTCTTATAACACCCTGTATAGTTCTAAATGATGTCGTAACCTAAACAAAAGCAATTTTGGTGCACGATGGATTTAAAATGTGATGTACGATTAATTAAGTTTTTACGAAAGTTAAAAAAAATAATGCGCCCAGGTCGTGCATTATTGTAACACTCCTTTGTTAGTGTTGCTAAATATTACTTGAAAAATTATACATTGAAGTAACCGTTCCTTAATATTTTTTTAGTATAACGCGTTTATCATAAATAAACAAATTGTGTAATTGTAGTTTTTTGTTTACCAACGGCATATCATACAACAATGTGTGCAACTTTGAGCTAAGAAGGTGTCATTAAAAATTCGCGTATCGCAGAGCTGATATGTTTTACAGCATTTTAACATTATTACGATGCAATGACGCAATTTAATCATAAGCGTTACCATCGATTAATTTCATAACAAATACAAAGTAGTTTTCTAAGTACTCTAAAAGCTTTTAGGAGGTGATTCTAAAAATAATATTAGATACAAAAACAATAAACATGTGGTTAATAACGAATAATTTTTGAAATATAGAGTGATATAGTTTTTTATTTTAATTTAAACAATTCAAATTTGATGTTCGGAAATAAGTCTCATTTAGGCAAAAATATTGAAATTATCAATTTACAGAACGGGGTGATACGTTCCAGTAAATTAAAATTTTTGGGCTAATTTTGGAGAGAAATCTCACCTGGGCAGACCACATTGAGCATGATTTAAAAAAATTGCAGTGCCAATTGGACTGCTTTAAATATTTAAATTATACTTTATCAAAAAAAAATTTTTAATGATTAACTTTCGTCTTAAATATTTGAACATTATATGAGGAAATACTTGTGAAACTCTGTTAAGTACATTACAGATTTTCTGGCTAACAACAAACGGTTATAACAAAAGTTATTGATCTGCACTTTTGTATAAGACTTTTAGTATCATGTCTATTATTGATATCAATTTATATCAAAGTATACTGCTTGCACACAAGGTAATAAGAAATTATGGACACAATAGGAATCAAAATAATGTAGGTTTACCTTATGTAAGAACTAAAGCTGGGGAGAGTTCAATTTGTTTTTGAGATATGAGAAATTATATTGGTATATGAGAAATTATAATTGGTTTCGGACGATATTAAAGGTTTTAATGTAATTATATTTAAAAGCTCTATTAAGACTCAAAGTACAAGAGGGGATACAATATAAGTAAGGAATAAAAATAAATAAAATGACTAAATGTTTGCAAAATATCTTGTGATATGGCTGTGATTATGATTGTGAGTAGATGTACTGTATATAGAATAAGTTTTGTAACAAAATATGAAGGACATGGGCAAAGTGTCCCTAAATAATGTCTTTTAGGTTTTTTGGGATAAATAAAAATATTAAATAAATAAACAGTAAATAAATAAAGGTACTCATCAACTTACTATTCAATGTATACTTTTATATCTTTGGTGACGTTTTACATCAAGGAGTTTGCTGTAATTCTATTTATATTATGCAATAATTTGCCTATGCAATCTTAAATAATTTGCAGGACCTTCTATTCTTTTGTTCAAGATTTTGACACTGTAAAATATCAAAATATCTATCTATTTTAAACGGAAAAGCCAATAACAAAATAAGTTATAAAAATACTACTTACTTTTGTAAAAGAAATAATAGTCTGAAAAAATAACGTTGGGGTCGGTTGAAACTATATCACGCAGCAACAGCGGTAATAAAAATTTATGAGACGTAAAAAATGTCTGGTTCAAAGAAGTTGCTGACCGCTTTAGATATAACAAGGGCTTTTGTATCGGTTATTTCGAGGCAACAAAAAATATCAGTTATGAAGTCGCGGCAAATACATAAATATTATAAGGTGTTAGTACATAGGTCTCTCAAAAAGCAAGAGAAGCTAGTTAATTTTTTACCAGCTTCTTTTAAATTAAAGTAAATTAAGTTTGTGTTATTTTATTACATAAGTATTATTATTTGTCTTAACTTTTTAAATCACAATATCGAAAATAAACCGTTTTACACTTATAACAGAGAAATCTGGATCTTTATACAAGGTGTTTGAAAAACATGTACCAATGTCAGCTCTTAAAACTTTTTATTTTGTTAATATCTTCGAAATAAAATTTAAACAAGTTTAGCAGCTTAGATTGGATTTGGCTTATCTTAAGTTTCCGCTAAATGGTTGGTGGCTATAGATATTTATGTGTAATAAACTTCAATACTATGTGTCATAAATTGATAAAAGAACAATGTAGAAGCACCAATTTATTACACTGAAAAATATATTTGTGAATATAATAGTTCTGATATGTATAATAACTTACTATTAAATATAAAAAATGATATGCTACTTTTCCAAATTATATTAGGTTCAATTAAAATGTCTCCTTTTGTGCTAACTGATATGTTATTATCACTACCAGTTCCAGTTATCTTATTGTTACATTTATCATTGTACTTCTTTAATTTACAAATCTCTATTTATTTATTTGTCGAACATAACCACAAAAATACATTTTTTCTGCAAACATCCCTTAGAGTACACTATTTGTAGATCGGTGAGTAAGTAAAATATTATAGGACTAGTACAGTAATGTTGACATTAAATGATATGCTTTTACGGTTCCACCAGGGGAACACACATTATTAAACATTTCTTTTTCTGAAAAAATATGTACGCCACTGGTGATTCCCCTGTAACTTATTGATCTCGTAGTCACGCATCCTGTTAAATGCCCGATAAAACTTACTTCTTGTCAACTTTTTAAATTAAGTCATTCTTAGGATAAGGATCGATTTGTAATTTTACCAAGTTATGTAACTAAACTTTAAATAAACCAAACATAAAAATAGGAAAATTTTTAGTGCAAGTTAGCTTGCCGTAAGTTGTGACCATCAAATAATTTTTAATTAAACGTGACAAGCACTTAAATTTTTGTGTATGTAACATACAAGGTTTGTTTCCACATAGAGTCCGAGAACTGTTTTCGATCAGAAATAGAGTTTCCCAGATAAATATTGTGTGACAGTCGTGAGTGTATGTAAATGTCTGATTGTTTCTGACGGTCAGAAAACCGTAAGGATTGCTTGTAGGAAAATACCTACAGTCATGGTAAAAAAATCCTACGGCGAAATCACGATCTTGTTTCTTAATGGACTTTTTTTAGTGGACTGGTACTTAGACTGTCAGCTAGATATAAGATTTTTTGTTCACAGGCATACAATTCTTATCTATTTACGCACATTTTATTTGTCGGTCAGTTCATGACGCATCGTGATAAAGTCTTTTACGCGTAAACCTGTCACCCATCATATATCTAGTTTTAGCGATAGATAACAATACCGTACAGCTTAAATTTAAATACATAGCACTACATAATATAAAATGCAAGAATAAATAGGAGTTTATTCACAAGGACAGTACTAAGCTTAATATTAATATATGGGAAGTGACTCCGTTGGCGGCGCCAGCAACCGTCATGGACTCCGGCGCCGACAGCCCTAACCGGCACCGGCAGCTGGGATGGGTGCCGCCAACTTCAGAAAATTAATGTCAAAATAAGATTAGAATTAAAATACCTTAAGTCAATCAAAAAATAATAATTTATTATAAATCTGGGTACAAAAATATGACAGTTATTATTATCCGCGAATTTATAAGTATAAATAGGAAAAATAAACATCAAATTTTTCTTACCATTAAGTCATTACTTTCTTTGCCCTTTTGCGATTCAACCCTAATACTGTATTTTCATGTCCCTTCGGAAGTCCTCGTTTTTTTACTTTTCCTAGCATCTGTAGTTTTTTATGTTCTGGCAGTCCACAAAGACCGAAGTCTAAGTACTATGTACCGTGGGTGTACTGGGGAAATCCGGCTCAGACATCCAGAGCTGGAAACATCCGTAGGAACTTCACCAATCCTTTAAGAGGATGTGTGGGGTGGTAACACCTCGGTCGAGGAGGAAATCCTCTACCACCTTCCAAGAAATCCTCTACCACCTGTCCAAATATCTCGTAATTCAAACTTAAGCTGTTCTTTATAGCTTTTTTCCCATTTCTGAACTTGGATGTTCCACTGAAAAAAATGTTAAACTTGCAACCTATTTTGAATTTAAATAGTGGTTCGCACCGATGTATTGTAAGCAAACTTTTCATACCCTCAATAAGAGTGTTCAATTGTCTGACATCAATTTGATTGAAATTATTGTTTTCTATCGACATATTGCTATTTTCTAAGGTAAAAATATCTGGCAAAGCATATGGATCTGTAACTCCTGCAAAAAAATAATACGCAAACACTATTTTTTACTAGTTACTTGTTTTGGGATGTTCACACTTTACAAACCTGTCCCGTTACCATCTTCAGTTCTGTTTTCATTTGCGTTATGTGTTGCTGAGTCTGTTACATTCTTGTTCTGATCTAACTGATTTGAGCTTGAATGGGATCAGTTGGTCATTTGCACCAACCAAATACTCTTCAGTCAATTCATTCTCTTCATGGACTTCTATTTGGTCAGTTAATTTTATTACTGCTATATCATGTTGTACGGCGTCATTTGTGACACTGGAGTCAAAACTATTATTATTTTTATTTGACAAACTTACGAGATCTAGATCCTGCTGATTAGATCATTTTGCTATAATATTACGAATAAAGTCTAGCCTCTTATAAAATACATTCGTTGATACTTCACAGCATATCTGTGCTATTTTGTCCCCTCTTCATTTAACATTTTAAATTTTTCATGACTACTTAGATATTTTGGCATTGAATTTGTCACCACGGATACTGTGATGCCACAAGGTTCATCGCAACATTCAGGAATAATATTATCAGATTGGAAGAGAGATTCGCAATCGTTCAATATTTTTTCACATTACCTTCTCGACCACGTAGCCAAATATAATTCAGCATCAAATGAAGGCAATGATGTTAAGGATTTATACCTTAGAATATGCCTGCATGGTAGGCCAGTAGATTTCCTGAAAAGACACTTACAGCTTGCTAAGGTTACTTGAAGTAGTCCCTCGGCTGTAGTGGCCAAAAAAATGTCATTGGTTATTTCTTTGAAATCTTTGCACAATATAACTCTTTTAAGCTGCTTTTTGACCTTTTCAAAAGCAGTTATGTATTGGCAGTACCGGTATTCTGCAGAATTTTCTGTATAAGGTTTAACTAGAGTTCCATTCAACATCTGTAAATTTTTCACATCTTTACCTACCCGAAGGCTGTTGATTTTCTATAACTATAAAATGTTCAAATGGACTGAACCTTGTAATAACGCTCTTCAGTTTGGAATTGATGAATTCTAAACGGTTGTTAGTTTAATTAGGCATGCATAAATTTTGCAGCGTCAAATACTGTACTCGCTGATTGGTTATACTTCCCCAGTTACTGTCATAATACTTTTTCACAGTGTCTGGTACGTTTTGCACCATTTCGTTATAAATTTCGGTGTAGCTTTCGTCAGAAAATGCATACGCAAGTTTTTGCAAATATTCCTTGCTCTTATGAACCTCTTTCATTGATATGCCCATCTTTTTACTTGATACTTCTCTATTAAATATTTGAAAAACATGGAATTAATATATAAATAGTTTTGCGTTCGGGAAGCTTTCCGAAATAGTATATTTCATTACCAGTCCGGAAAAAAGGATTTTTCTGTGCGCGCTTGACAAATTCAGTCAAGCAAGCACGGAAAATCCATTTCTGGACGTGTAATGAACGATATTTTTTATTATACTTTCTTCTGAGAACATTTTATTAGAATGAATTTAATTGACAGAAAATTAACAACGCTGACAATATGGTCTTTGGCAGGTATGATGCGTTTTCATGGTAACTTTCAAATCATTTAAAAGGTGATTTAAATTTGTCTATGTCAGATAAGATTGACAAAACGTCAAAAAATATTTCAGAAATTCATCTAAATATTCAAATATTTACGAAATAAAATACAAAATAGGTACATATTAAATATCAGATAGCATATAGACTTTCTTGAGTTTAGTTTATTTTCCTATACCTATATTTCTATTTTAAAGCCAAAAAATAGTCGGTATCTTCATTCAGCACACTGAAAGAACTGGAGACCAGGAAAATTTTTTCCGTGCGCTCTTTCCGTGCGCTAGCCCGAAAAAGCCCATCTTACATTATTACTAAAACAGATGAAAATAAGGTGTTTTCAAAGAAGTATAATAAAAAAATCTTTTCTGTTCTATCTTTATGAGACATGACTACCTCCACTTTTTCCCATGCAGGATTTCGGTATTTAAATGTTTCAATAAAAAAAATTATGGACTCTTCATACTCGTTCGCCAACAAGCAAATAGCTACAATCTCACTCAGGCCGCTTCCATCTTCTACCATTATTATGTAAGTCGCAAACCTGATCTACAAGGCAATAGGTACCATCAACAAAAATAATCTCTGGAAAACATTCCATGTACTTTTCTATTCTGTCATCTTGGAAAAATAAACCCTTGAAAAGCACATTTTGATCACCTAAAATCTCAATATCACTACAGTATGAATTTCTTAAAATATGAAAGTATTCTTCAAAATTCCTTTCCCTGTCTTGTTACGGTTTCCGAGATTAGTGAGGTCCATTAATGTTATTTTACAACCTGTTTCTCTAATTACGTTATCTATAATGAATTTGTTATTTGCCCCAGCCTTCAGGGCTTCTGCAATAGTAAGTTTGATATTTTCTGGCAAATTTAGTCTGTGTTTTGTTAAAGAATTAACGTAAGCTTTGGATGGAGTATGCTTGTGATTTTGTTCAAGCTCTAGGATACATAGAAATCGTTTACACTCACTTACTTTCAAGAAAGTGCAAGCCTGGCAGCCTGCTTTTACGTGGAACACTTCCTTGTTGACTTTTAATTTTTTGTGTTCAATGGTCCTGCACCTTTAATACAGGCTAACCGCAAAAAATAGTATTTCAGAGCCAGATTAATATCCACCACAGTATTAAGATTTCGTTGTCTTTGATTGTTGATTTCAATTGTTCTGCTATCATGCAACCAAATCTCATTGTTTGTGACTTTCTTGTAGTTCACCAAATAACAATTTTCATATGAAGAAAATTTATCACCTACTTTCATGTTTTATAGTTTTTACGCAAAATTAAAACAACACAATGTTTACATATCATTTAAAAGACCTAAGTATGAGTATTTTAGGTTAGAACTGCCGACATTCCGTTTGGGCCGTATCTGGACTACGGCGCCGGCACCCGAGAAATTTTGTACTCGGGGAAACGGCGCGGCGCGGCGCCGGCAGCGCAGTCACTTTCTAATATATATCCAATGTCCTATTGACACTGTTAACACAGTATGTCCGCGAATGGAGTTTAAAAAAGGACAAATGGGCCAAATTTTGCGAGAAATGTCACTCCTAATTAAAGTTCTTACTTGTAAAATAAATAAGATTCGCGTTATAAGAAGTTTAATTTTTTACACAGGGAGCATAAAAAATACGAAAACGTTATTTTGCGTAAGAGTAAACATCCCGTGCTTATCATTTTCTATCAAAACAACAAATGAAATATGTTTTAAATTAAACCTTAAGCCGAAGTAAAACATTTAATTAAAAATTTAAATATTAAAAGTAACGAGTTTTATGACATTATTTTTCCCATTTTAAGTCAAAAATATTTTCTCTCACACCTTTAACCAAATTACTAGGTTCTACATATTAAACAAAAACTAAACAATAGTGGCACCTATAGACATGTTTATCAATGACTTTATTAAATGAAGCAATTAATTTAAAACACTTCTCATCAAAATGCTATCTCCTGAACCAAAGAATTTTATAGTCCAGTGTTATGGGGATGGCCAACTATCATACCGTTACATCATGGAACAATTAAGTGAGAAATTTGTAGGAATCCCAAGAACTGAAATGAAAATCTACAACAAAATAAAAAAGTGTTAAAGAACAGGTTCGGTTTTGAATCTCAAGAAGAAGAAGGAATATGACCAAAACAATGCTGAGACAGTTTTAGTTCTACAGTCTAACGATTTCGTATTTTTATGCTACCTGTATAACAAATTATATATTTTTTGGCGTGAATCTTATTTATTTTACAAGCAAAAACTTGTATTAGGAGTAAAATTTTTACGCATCTTGCAAAAGTTGGTCCATTTGTCCCCTTCTAAACCCCATGGACATAGTATGTCGTAAAATTATACAGTATGTTCGCATACTGTATAAATCAAATCAAATCAAATCAAAATAGGCTTTATTGTCAAAAGACATAACATCTTTATAGGCAAAGCTAAAAAACTAAAAATATAAAACAGGTATATAAATCAATAATACTATAAATCTAATAATACTACATAATGATTTAAATAAATGATTATGACAAAGTATCCTCAAAATACTCATTTAATGAGTAAAATGTCTTCTCCAATAATAATTTCTTAACAACTTTTCTAAATTTTTTAAATACAAAGATATTTTTATTCATAAAGAAAGTTTATTAAAAATCTTTTTAGAATCATATTCAATTGATTTTTTTACAAGACTAGAGGAAGGTATAGGTAGACAAAAATTATAATTTTGTCTTCTGTTATATTGAATGCAATTATTAAATTGATTTATATGTTTTCTATGCATTAAACAAACCGTTTCTAGTATAAAAATTGATGGTAAGGTTAAAATTTTGTGAGAGATAAGTAAAGGTCTACAAGAATCTTTAAAATTTGCTTTACAAATGTATCTAATAGCTCTTTGTTGTAAAATAAATATAGAGTCAAACAACAAAACTTCAATCATTGCGTTCGTCGCGTCTCGCTAATCACTTTAGCATTATTAGATGAGTAAAAAAGTTATAATCATTCCACGATGATGATAACATGATTGACGAAACCTGCCTCAAGTCCAAAAAGTTAGGTTTTATTCTGTGATAAAACTGTTCAAACAAAAATATTTACTTTGTTATATAGAAAAATTTATAGCATCTGGAAAAGATTTGAGGGATAAAATTTTATATTTTTAAGTATGACAACTACTATGAATAGTTACTTACATGAACACTGCATTTATATACTAAGTATTTTGATTTTATTTTAATTCCAAAAAAAATATTGTTTAGATAAGGTTTACTTTTTAAGTTAATTCAAATTTTTTATCACAATTCATTATTAGTATGGCGTATTTTTTTGATTTTATGTTGTATTCTAAAAATCCTATGTTTTATAATCTTTTCTCTTTAACTATGTTTGGTAATTTTGTTGTTAGGGGCGCCTGCCAAGTTTATAACAATGTTTTGTTATTGCTATGTGGCAAATTATCGGTACTTCTTAACTGGAGAGTACATTAATAAAATGTAAAAGCTCTACTTAAATCACGTCTTTTGGCAAGAAGCTTTTTAACTTTACAAATAAAATAAAATAGTATATTTTATTTTAATAAATACTTTTTTATTACTTATATTTTATTTTAATAATTATTTTAAAACATATAAATAAAAACTAGCCTTCATTAATAATTAATTCTGAATTTTTACTGCAATAGCTATGATAAGACAATAGACCTTTTATGATTTGAAATTTTAAAACGGCTTATTAATTTACTGCACAATACAAAAACATGCTTCACTAGGTCATCGACCGCAGTCATTCACCCCTCTAATGTGAAATATTAACTTTACAAAAATATTATGTTTTACCATAAGAGCCTCCAAAATATACATAAATCTTAAAAGAAAATATTACCTTGTCTACGTCACCAAGACTCCAGCTGTTCGCTATCCGAAACGAACTTCTTCCGTACGAATACGAAAAACGTCCTGACTAAACACAGTATCGTAATTTGGTGTTTCAGCTCCTGCTGACGGCAATCTCGAAGCTATCGCGTTCGCGGAGGTCGACAACACTGTCGCTGATCTCGTGACGAGAAGCAGGACTCGTGTGAACCACCGGTGATCCTGCGCCCTAAAGAACTTGCAGGACGACAGCGAACAGGTGAACGTATGGCCGAAGAATGATGAAGTGGCAAGGTTAAAAGATTTATGGTTATTAGTAGAGGAGCAGATAATTGCAGGAGAAGCTTCACTTAATCGTGTAAGTATAGATGTAAGCTTAGCAATTTCCTATGCATTAACCTGAACCAAATTTGCTGCAAATTTTATGAAGCACTCGATCATTAAATATCCACAGGGGCCTTGCAGGATTAAGCAGGCGTGTTTTAAATTATGGAGAATGACCGTTGTACATCTACAGTGTTATTCAAAAAGTTTGTAATAAACGTAAAATTGAATTAATGAGTTTATCAAAATGTAAGTATTATGAAAGATTCTTGCACACCTTAATACCTGTATTGGTCTTTTTCTCCTGCTATTCGATGAATAATGGTTAGTATTTCTTTGATCCTCATGCCTAAATATCCTTTTTGGTTTTATACGATCTGCAATATTTACAGTGCCGTAGACAGAGAGCCTTCAGATCTTTCTTCTTTGGCTTATTAACGATTTGATAGACTGTAGAGGCTTATTTGAAGCTGTTTTGCGTGCCACTGCGAAGAGCCAGGCAGGTCCAATTATTTCATAATCAAACGCATAGAACCGACTACTGTCGCAGTGCTTTTATCGAGAGGCTGTTACACAACTATAATAGACATTTTTTAAACTGTGATATTTTTACCATCAGTCTTACTGCACTAAAGAGAGATTTACTTTTGTACCTTATTATTTAGGATTTATAATTTATTTTATTATACTGTACCATTTAGATGTAAGTATGTACTATACTACTGTGTTTCAATAAATAAATAAATGTTATGTTGACTGTTTTCTTAGCTCCCCTAATATTTCTGTGTAACAGTTTAGTACAAATTTCGGATATTATAACGTATTTTTATAATATAGTTTGATAACATATAACATAACCCCCATGACCAGCCCACAAAATTCTTGCAGCGGTACCTACGCTTAATTTATTTCTTAAATTTGGGTCGCTCATCGTGGGACAACGTCATCAGAGTCCATTTCCCTGTTTTAAAATGACCGACGTTTGATCGCTATTTTGAGGGTGAATTTATCAGAAAAAATTCTGATTGTTTGGGTGAAGTAAAAGTAGAAACCTCTATGAATTTCACGTGTCTAGTTATTATTATTTTTATTCGACAGATTTATTAAACATTGCAGTATAAGGTCACTATCATACATTCCTCTATCGAGAGTTTTATAAAAGGCCTATCACATATTTTTAAATTGAGGAAATGCAAAGACGACAATAGACCAGCTGCTGGACAATTTATTAAATAAAATACTTAGGCATTTCGTAATTAAACTAACCTAACTGACAAACATGGTGACTGTCTGATAAACTTGACAAATTCGTACTTGGAAAATTATGTTATCATAAAATACAAACTATTTTATATCGGCATTCACAGTCTTAAATAGTTTCTATTACGTTCACAAAGATGATACTGGTGAAGTAACAGTAAAATAAACTGTAAATATCAGTGATTATTTATTATTATTTTTAGTTGACAAATAATTTCATTAAACATTACTTATACAGGTTGAGTAACGAGTTTGTTACATGCGATATCTCTAACACGCTCTAAAATAAGTTCATGAAATTTTGGTGAGTTAATAGAGAGATGGGGATATAAATAAACATATTTTTGACTCTCTACTTTGAGGGATGGAGGTAACTTTGGAATTTTAAATGAAATGATGTATTTTGTTTGTAAAATTCGAATCTACGTAAAAAACTACGTTTGTGCACGAAATTTTTTTTTAATGCTCTTTCGGCTAAGGAATTATAATTTATTAGGTTATTTGCCATTTAATTTAAACTTATTTATCGTCCGTCATACTTGAAAAGTTGTTCGAAATGTCTCCCTTCAATTTCCAAACACTTTCTCACTTTTTTCTAAATGAATTTCGTACTCGCTGTAACATTTCAGGTGTCACTAATAAGCAGCCAAAGTGGATTCGATCTATAATATCATCTAAAGTTGTAGGTGCAGTCACCATCATTTTGTCCTTTATAAAACCCCACAATAAAAAATCAACGGGGGTCAAATCCGGGAACCTAGCAATAATCTGACAAATAATCGTTAAAACGTCAAAATTCTCAACTGACTTAAGTATAAATAATTCATTTTCATGGAAACGAATAATAATTCTGAAATAAGTGAATTTGATTTATTGGTAAAATTTATTTATTTTTTAAATTCAATTAAAATTATTTAGTTAACCATAATTCCATAACCGAAAGACCAAATAAAAAAAAACGTAGTTTTTTTACGTAGATTCGAATTTTATAAACAAAAGTATATCATCTCATTTAAAATTACAAAATCACCCCCACCCCTCAAAATAGACAGAGGGGGTAAATATTAAAAAAATGTTTAAATATATCCCCTGTCTCCCTCTTACCGCACTAAAATTTCATGAAAATGTTTCTAACCGTTTTCAAGATATCGTCTTGTAATACTTTAAAGAACTCGCTCTGTATAAGGACACTATTCTACATTCCTCTATTGAGAGTTTTATAAAAGGCCTATCACTTATTTTCAAATTGATAAGGTGCAAAGACATGACCATAGATCTCCTACAGGACAATTTATTAAATAAAATAACGCATTTCGGGTTCAAACTAACCTAACTAACAAATGTATTGACTCTCTGACAAGCTCGACAAACTTGTACTTGGAAAATTATGTTATCGTAAGAGCATCCACTTGGAAAATGCAAATTATTGTATACAGGTATTAATAGTTTTTATTACGTTCATAAAGTAAAGTAAGAGTAAAAACCTCTATAAACATGTCTAGTTATTATTATTTTTATTTGGCAAACAATAAATTATATAAGATGACTATCATACATTCCTCTATTGAGAATTCGATAAAAGGCCTATCACGTCTTTTTAAATTGAAAACATTTAAGTTACGCTGAAACCTTGAAATGGTATGATCGATACTTTCTTTCTAATATTATATTGAGAACTGTACTATTATGCCAAAAAGTCTAGAAAAATATGCGGTAAATAGAAAATCCCATTTATTTTGCTATTTCCTAGTAGCAAAAGAATGTGCACGTATTTATTTAGAAATAAATATATCTTTTGACATAATGTTTTCATTGGAAAAATCTTACCCCCAATACAATACTAGCACAACTCAAAAAACGTCAATTTTGAGGTGTGTTGAACAATAAATTGCTTACAATTTATATATTTTATTGTAAAACCAGCATAGCTTAAAATGCCGCTAAGGAAAGGAAAAAAGGTTTTATGTTCGTTTGATTCAAAAATACTTAGTTGTTTAATATATGTATAAAGGAAAAAGTAATAGATTCTGGCGAGAGGTGTAACGCCGAGCGCTAAAATCTTACTTTTTTCCGTGTATAATACACTATTTTTTCTGTGACGGTATAATGACGGCTGGAAAGTATTAAAAACCTTATAAAATTGAAAAAATAACAGCGGGTTGCTCAAAATTTGTAGTCAAGTAGTAAATTTAAGGCGGGTTCTAACAGCAATTTAATTTAATTTTAGCCTAAGGTAATTTAAGAGGTAATTTAATTTTAATTTATGGTGTTCATCCAGAAATTTAAGCCATGTAAGATTTAATTTTCAGCCAATGAAATACATCGTTCTGCGCCTGCGCCATTGCGATTTTCAAGTGTTCAGTTTCAAGTTTCAAGTTTGCAAAAACAAACTCACTTTAACTTACACAAGCCAACACAAAGAATGGGAAATACACAAAAATGTAAAGGTTTTTGTTTACATTTTATGAATATTTTTCTTTCAAAACTGTCAATAGTGTCAATGTCAATTGCGTCATCTCATTGAGCTTGCGCGTTAACCCTCATTTAATTTAATTTAATTTTAAAAGATAAAAGTTGGTCAACTTTTAAATTAAGTCTTAAATTACATCAATTGTATGAACGCTATTCTGGCGTGTCATCTAACCAACTTTTTAAGTTACGCTAAATTAAATATTAAATTAAATTAAATCGCTGTATGAACCCGGCTTTAATTGACGTTTGGAGTCATCTTTGGCAATGACGTTAACATGAGTTCTGTCACATTACAAGTGTCTAATTAGTTTAATTTGTGATTAAATTGTTTGTGCAACCGGGCGTTAGTAATATGAAATATGAATTTTAGATTTTCTATCTTGTGGTAGTGACAATTCATGTTGTCTTGGCAACAGTTTCCATTGTTTATATTGGCATTATAAGTCAGCAGTTTTAATCTTTGTGGATTTTGAAAAAGCGCATGAATGAAGAGAGATTTTGAGTCTTCGTGCACGATAACGACATTGGATTTTTGATCGAATTGCATTGAAGATCTTGAGTGCAAAGTTGCCCAATATAGCCATCTTTGATATCTTGTTCGCATACTTTTCCGATGGACTATGTTACAAGTTTTACGCCTCTCAAACTGCTTGGATGTAGAAAGTTGTGAAAAGTTAAAAGCTTTAAGCTCAGGCATAGTTTTCTTTGTAGAAATAATGAAATATTCTTTGTTGTCAAGCTCTCCATCATTTTTTTTCGTCCACTCAATCAGCTCACTGCAATCCGTGGTACTTATTGAGGTAGCCATAAAAGTCCTAACAGATTTATCTGGACCTGGACCTCTCAATCATTCGAGATGGTTGACATGTGCAAACCGAGTCTTACGATTGTTCATTTCCCAAACGAGTCCTATGAATGAACTGAAGATACTTTCCAGTCATATTGTGAAGACGAATGCTCCTGTCTGGTTCGTCGTATAACATTAAAAAAAATTATCGATCCCGTTGTTTGTTATTATATTGGATGAGAGACAGTACAGACGAGAGTTGGGTTACAGGAGGATACTGAAAACTATAAATCAACAGCCCAAAGATAAATCTGTTAGAACTTCTATGCCTCCCTCAATAAATTTTGGTGCCACGGACTACAGTGAGCTGACTGAGTGGACGAAATGTAAGCTGTCGCCCCCTCCAATGATGAACAGCTTGACGACAGAGAATATTTCATCATTTCTGTAAAATAAACTCTGCCCGAGTTTGAAGTTTATAACTTTCTCTGCCACAACCAAGCAGTAGAACTTGTGACAGAGTCCGCTGGAAAAATGTGCTGACAAGATAACAGAGATGGCTATGTTAGAGCAACTTTGCATTCAAAATCTTCAATTCCAAAATTCGTCCAAAAATCCGATTTCGAGATAACGCCCTTGGGTGGTGAACCAAAATAATGTACCATGTCCTGAATGGTTGAATGGTTGGGAAGGGCGTGGATGGAACTCGAATTTCAGCCGCCTCCACGTGGTCAGTTCTGGGCCATTAGAGCAAAAATAATTTGGCGAAATGGGCCAAAAGGTGCAAGCTGATGTTTTCGGATCAAAGTTAAATATATAAAATCACTCATAGGACCAAATTTATCAATAAAAATTGCCTTGTATATATTTTTAATACAACAGTGCGACTGTTTGTAAAACTGTTAAAACATCAATTTTTCACTCAAATTCGCAAACTTTATGCCTTATGCGCGAACTCAAAATCTAGCGCGCGATTTTTAAAAACATTTTTCATTTTATCAGGTAACTAAAATGAAGAATGTTGACGCTATTAGAAGTCGAAAAACTTAATCTGTAAAATTTGAGCGTTAACGTAATAATTGGTGTTTTCGACATTTTTCTTTTCAAATTTTAGGCCCTTGGCGCGAATTGAGGATTAAACATAGGAATTTTTTTCAATATTTTTACGTAGGCATGCGAATAACTTTTCCGCGCTATTAGAATTCGATTCTCGAAAATTCACTTTTTTCGACCCACCCTATTATACACCCGTGCAAAATTTCAAAGCACTAGCTTAATTAGAACTAGTCGAAATTTTGATTGCAATATTTTACCTAAACATACATACAAGCAAACTAACAGGTGAAGTGAAATAAAAGCTTGTAAAAAAATGCCAATATTAATGCGACCAATCAACGATCACGCTGTCGTCAACAAACATTTTCCTGTGAAAGTCACTACACTGGACTTATACATTTTCCAGAAATACGTACATATTTATTGCACATCCCTAGAGAGAAATCATTCAAGACACGAGTGGATAAAGATGATATGTCGCATTTTCTTCATTTACGTTTTTTGACATTGAATGTCAAAGTTCAATGTAAATTGAAATATTTATAAATTTAAAAAATCATGTCTGTATGAAATTCACATAATGAATATCATGTATATTGCCTGCTAGTTTCTAGACAAGTAAAAACACTTTTTTGCGATTTTCTCAAAACTAATTTTTTCATTTAAGAAAGCTTCATCAGTGAAACTTTTAGTAAAGTGCTCGTTAGCTTAAAATTGTGTGTAAGCAACTATAAAAATTCGGTTAACTGCAAGCTAGACTTGCACAATTAGTGTTCCGTTCCATCACTTAACCTGAGAAAACCTCGGCCACCCGATCTCCTCCCATCTGCCGCGCTACCCGTCGCCGACGATACCAATGCCATATCACATCGCGTATGCGCGGAGCTGGGTGGGTTTGCTTGGGTTGCATTTCGACTGAGCCAAATTGAAAATTTTGAAAAACGTGTAAAAACAAAAACCTTTTTCTCTAAAACCAGTGGTTCAGCAGTTACAAGGAAATAGACAATTAAATAGTTTAGAATAATTAATCGCGCGAATTGTTCAATACTCATAATTTTGTCTAAATCGATACCTAACTCTCAATGTTCATGATTTTTTCAGAGTTTACTGAGCGACTCTTTTGGTGATAAGAGTGGGGGACAGGAATTTTTGAGCGTTTTTCTAGAAAAAATGCATAAAAAATATATCATATTATATACTTGTATATTGGGGAATTCGTGCTTCAATAAGCTATCATTTGACACCCTACACGATGCTCTTGAATTTTTTTTTCATTTCCCAATTTACCCCCTGACATTAACCCACAGAATCCAAATTCAACTTTTTATACTTCACTTCTATAATTGGGCCCCTACACTCTATCTCTAAATTTCAAATTTTTACGTCGAATTGTTTCAGAGAAAATCGCCTGTGACAAACGGACAGACACCGAAGTGATTTCATAAGTGTTTCGGTTTTGCTAATTTTAGCACGGAACACTAAAAAGTGTTTAAGACACCACTTGATCTGAATTATTTGGAAATCATAATATGATATTTAAATTCAGTAAACCACATTTTTGTTAAATAGAAATATTAATATATTTTTTTAAATAGTAATTTAATATATTAATATATTCCTTCCCCTGTTGTATTTTTTCTTCTTGTATGGGTGAATGAATAACTAACATGACATACAATAATTAAGAATAATATAGAAATGTATATTTTATTTCAGCGTGTATATATGCGCTTTAAATATACTCCTTGGGCAATACAAATTGCTGCTGGATAGAAACAAGATAGATCGTTATATTGTCATCATTATCGATTTTGCCACTAGTCATTTATTAACTTGGAAACTAATCGGGAGCTGTAATTAACAATTTATCTTAACTTTGATAGCTTTGCTCATCACCTTTAATTAACAATTTACATCGTTGGGCTAATTTTCATCATGCAATTAAATCGAATCACTTGTGGTGTAAAAAATAAATGAGAAAATATAAGAAGATAGATATTTAAATAAGTGATTCAGTATATAGTTTGCAATAGGGAATACAGGCAGCTTCCATCTAATTAATGCTGAAGTACAGTAACAGTAAAATATATTGGAAAAGCATTACTCTACGTGGAATTCAGAAGCTAAGGACAAAACAATTGTTTCCATGGTGTGACGTTATTAAACATTAAACTTTATCAGTTTAATATATTTTATTCGTGAGTGTAAAATTTAACACCCTATATTCCTTGAGACATTCTTTTGCATTTACGATGGGCAAGTGGATACAACACACAGAAAACGACGCTCACACAATTATCACAACATTGTCGATAGTCAACAGTTGATAATGCGATCAGACTACTTGACACGTCACAATATTTCCAGATAGCTCTTGAAGCACTGGAATCTTACCGCACATCTTCCAGGGTGACAAGGGAGTGCTTGGAAGACGTAAAAGAACTGCCCATGAGCAACAGGGTTGAGCTCTAGTTGGCAATGAAAAAGCAGACGAGATGGCAAGAGCCGGAGCTCCAAAACCTGTTACGAGTCCAGACAGAAACGGTCTTATACTCGAGGCAACTCTTAAAACACTGACATTCCACCACACTTCTTCCAGGGTGATGAAGGAGTACTTGAAAGGCCTAAAGTAACTACCCGTGAGCAACATGTTTGAGCTATAGTAGGCAATGAAAAATCAAACGAGTTGGCAAGAGCCAGAGCTGCAAAACCTGTTACGGGTTCAGAAACGGGCTTTGAAGTATCTAGACAGGTGGTAAAAGCAACATTAGACAGATGAGCTGACAAACAACATCTGGGGAGCCGAATCACCTTAGACACTGAACATTCTTGATTCTATCCAAAAGAGAGCCATTCGACTTATCAATCACCCGGTCCTCACAAGACAACTCCCTTCTCTCACTCATCGCCGCGCTGTTGGGGATTTTTCCCTTTTCTGCCAATAATTCCACGGATTTTACTCAGAAGAACTAGCTGCTGTAATTCCCCCACTGACTGTTGTTAACAGAATAACAAGAGGCGCGTTACCTATGCACCTCTTTACATACCTAGGGTCTCCAGATTATGGAAAAAAATGCCTGCAGATGCTTTACCTTCCTCTCCCAACCTCCAATCCTTTAAATCTCGTTTAGATTTACCTTCTCATCAGATGCACACGGTACGTTACAGTTAGTAGAAGTCTTTGTGGGCTGCCTCAGATAATAAAAAAATGTAAATTTAAAACACTTAAAAAAGTATTGTTCTGAAAAATCAAAAGAGTATTTTAATAAAATATAGCATTCCTAATACTCGCCTTGATTATTTTCGTGTCATAAGTATTGTACTTCTCATTTAATTTGCCTATTATAGACTCTCATCTTACTTACCCAGTTTTTTCTGCACTGTAAAGAAGTTTTTATTTTTGTTGCTTTTGAATGAAGCCTGTTGAAATCATTCAATGTACTATAAGTAGAGTATTTTTAGTTGTTGCTAAACTAAATTTTTAAAGCTTTTTATAGCTTTTTCGTAGATTTGTATTGAGTTGTAATAAAAAGTATTAAAAGTTAAAAATTGCATTTTTTTCAGAAATGATATTATTGGACCCTCATCTTTCTTTCCCTGCACCGTTCAATTGGAAACCCTTTAAAGAAGCTGACAACTGAAGTGTTGCTACTAAAACTCACCCACATGAGACAGGCGGTAGGACTATTAACAGGTCATTGTCACCTAAGAAAACACCTGCGTAGAACAGAGAAGGACCTATAACGTGCAAATTATGGGGAACATGTAGAAACGGCATATCATGTTACATAAAGTTGTGATTCTATGACACAGAAGCTACAGACCTTTCGAAAATCTACATGAACGCTTAATCCATTAAGGAGATAAATCTTTTGTAACAAGAGGAAGGGAAGCCCAATAAATGAATAGGCTGCAGTGCAACACTTCCAGGAGTTCAACGAATGACTCCATGCGAAACCAACCAACCTACATTTGAGGGCAAGCTTTTAGGGTATCCAACTACATATTTAAATAGCCTTGCTAGTCTATAAACTGTAAAGTGCAAAAGCTTTCATAGCAGTGTTCCTTTTTACGTCTATTTACTTAGCTAAGTACTGCAGTTGCCATTTAGCAACAATGTAACAATAAGCCACCTACGCCCACGAGTTAACTTTTATTTCCTAAGATAACGTTCAACAAAGCAAATTAAAGGCAAATAAATCTTTAGAGGAAACCTTTCTCAGGAGACAATTTTCCACGTTAAAAGCTGTCCACTTTTACAAAAAACCTACATTGTTCGTAAAGAATCTTCTCGACTTTCGTAAATTGCTCAAAGTATATTATTTCCCTTTTAACACGAGGCACGCTATTCTCATCACAAGAAACAATCATTTCACGAGATAGATTGATATTAACCGAAATAACATAAAGTGTACAATTTTCTTCCCTGTCGCCCATTTTATTAGGGTTTCGTCAAAAGGTCCTACATAAAAGCAGCTTTTTTTATAGTACGTCTATAACTTGTTTTCAAAACTACTACTAAACAGTTGATTTAGTTACATTGTACACAAACTCATTCTGTTACAGTGCCAGCTCGCAGATTGTAAAATAAAATGTTTTTTCTAAGAGTGTGCGGAAAGTAACTATATACGCGCAACTATATATGCATGCTGAAAGTTGCATTTTTCCGCACTAGTGCTCAACAAATATTTTCAGCACTAATGCTGAAAGTTTTTCAGCACTGACGTGGGAAATAATCACAACCAATCATATACCTATATCGCCACTTAATTAGATTCCTATTTCCAGGAGTTCCACATCTGGGGAGCACCTTCGACACTTAAGATCCTTGATTCTATCCAAAAGAGAGCTATTCGACTTATCAATGACCCAGCCCTCACGAGAAAACTCCCTTCTCTCGCTCATCGCCGCGCTGTAGGGGATTTATCCCTTTTCTACCGCTACTTCCACGGATTTTGCTGTGAAGAACTAGCCGGTATTATGCCCCCCTTTAATGTCCCTAACAGAACAACAAGAGGCGCGTTACGTATGCATCCCTTTACTGTCCAGCTACAAAAGCCTAGAACAGACCACTTCGCTCGCTCATTCATACCTAGGGTCTCCAGATTATGGAACAAATTCCCTGCAGATGTTTTCCCTTCCCGTCCTAACCTCCAATCTTTCAAATCCCGTGTCAATAGACTACACTTCCCTTCTCTTCAGACACCCACGGTAAGTTAGTACTTAGGCTTGAAGTCTACGTGGGATGTCTTAGATAAAAAAAAGGCTTCGTGTGCTAAATAACGTGACTGGACCCGGGCAGAAGAGGCCCATTTTAATATATTTCGTAAAATATTGCTTGGAAATACCCAAAAAATAATCATCCAAAAATTATGAATCCACCGAATAATTACAGGGCCTTTCTACTTATATCGTTGCTGTTTGTGTTAATTACCAATTTGGTGATTGTCAGCTAGACGCCAAAGTAAAAATACAAAGTTATCCAACTTTTGAGTAGAAAATAGAGATCGAGGAAGAAATTAAAGAGAATATGATTGACGGAGTACCGGAAAACATTCTTGAAGAAGTCAAGAATGTGAATGTCGAACTGTTACCAGAAAAATCGAAATACCGTTATGCCAACTGGAAATATTTAGTAAATGGTGAGCAAAAAGAAAATAAACAATTTTAAAACAGAAAAGGTAATTCTAGTTGCAAACCATCCACGTTATGGTCAAAGTACCTAATGTTAAAATATATGTTAAATTTAAACCATAAAAAAAATAAAAAAAATAATAAACCGATCGCCTTTCCAAAGAAAAAGAATGTTGGATGTCAGCTAAACGAAATCTAAAACTCTAACAATAAATAATATACAGCAATTTCCAAACGAGGATTCAGGTGATTTATACATTTTGACAAAAATTGTCAAATTAATTTGGGTGTGTGTTAATTTGGGTGTTTGAACAGTGGTCCAAACTGAATTTTTACGGTGACATTAACACCAACATCGGTTATTAGGAAATTCAAATTTAAACATTTGTTATTGTTCCCTAATGAACAATAAGTTGGAAATTCATTGGCTAAGTGCGTAGGGGTGCCTGTTAACCAGGTAGCGAGATCAGAATCCGAGCTTATCCTGGCGGTCTTACAGTTTGAGTTTGTAGTTCCTTGCAAGTGGTCGGGTTTGAAAGGGATTATATGTGTTTGTGCTTTCATTTTCATTACTATTTGGTGTAAACATGTCAAGTGGTTCTTCGGGTAAATAAAAACATTAAATAAGTCATGATCAAATTCAGTTTTCTGTATCTAATATCCTACACAACAAATACTGCATAAACTGTAAACATTTTCTTCGATATTCGATTTCTCAGTTTTGCTTCACTTGCAAAAAAATGTACCCTTTTTTCCGTCTCAAAATTTTTATTTTGTTTTCCTTTCGACCCTTATCTTTATTTTAAGAACTATTCCAATATGCGTGAGTTTGCGGAAATGCTAATTAAAAATTATTTTCTTTTTAGTTGCAACAACTCGCCTGCAGCTATTTGAATACCTATCTAAAAAGCGAGAAACTTCTTACTAAAGCCACAATAGCAAATACTAGGAGACAACTCACTGATTACGTGCTTTCTAAAATGCTAGATTACTCTGAAGAGACAGTACAAGTAAAAAAGATATATTTTTTGTCAAGTTTTTTTATCGGTGGAATGCAAGTGGCGGAATTATAAAAAGTTTTCTAAAGCGCAATCAAGATTGGCTTAATAAGGCACTTATCGAAAAGGATGTTCATAGAACTAGAGACACGGAACATACCCCTACTACCACACCCAAACCAACATCTTATGGTCGACATAAAGAACTTCACTACTTTAAGTACACGATCAAAGCAAAGACAGTGCAGAAAATTAGTTATTTCCAATTCGCCGGAAGAACTAGCCTTCGGAACACGAATGAGTTTCTCCAGACAGGGTCACGGAAATGTGGTCAAGGAATGCCGATATTATCGTGAACACAATACTCGCAAACTTAAAAGAAAAAAAATATGGAAGGCCTGTTGTACATTCTGCAAGTCTCCTCAGATCCATTCATTTCAAGCATGAGAAAACTCAGCAAGAAAAGGGTCAGGAAATTACCAAGAGAAGGGCTCCAAATTATTCAGCTACCTGTAATGTGCTCCGGGATGAAGGAAAATTTATTTGAGAGCCAGGAAGGATCAGATTCTGATGAAGACATTGTTTAATAACTTTTTGTTGCTACTTGTATTAATTTGTTGTATATCCCTCTATTATTCTTAAAAGTGATGTAACTAAACCCTAAAAGATTTTAAAAAAAGTATGTTGAATAGATATTTCAACACAAGGGAGTTAGTTGCACTCATAAAGTATAGGTAGGTTTTCCAAAAAACTATGCACCATATGAGAAAAACATCCACGACCTCTTAGTCAACTCGCTGAGATTCTACCTCTGGACTACGCTGGTAATGTAAGAAATCCGGTCCGATGTCATTATATTTGATGACTAGCGCTGGCGTGGCTTAACCGCTAATTAATAATACAATGCGCATATTAGCTACCTAATTAGTTTTTCTTTTTCCAAACCAAATGTTTTGACAGAGTATATTTTGCGGGGTGGTTTGAGTGTATTTCCATAGTGGGCGTGGCGAGATATTATTGGTGGGCCGTCGACACATTGTGTCTCTTTTTCACTTCCTAAAGCGAGTATGTCTGTTTCTCTCTTATTTTTAATGAATTTATATTGTCCATTTAAACCTATGAGGCCAATTTAAAATACGACCCAGTCCGGAACAAGCTTGGGTACCTTTCGACGATGGTTTGGCTTGATTCTTTCTTGGGGAGTTTTTGCATGGGACTTGCACTTTTTTGAAAGAAAAGTTGGGTTTTAAAAAATAAATTATCAGGTGGATCATTGAAAATACATTTAGGTGGGTCATTGACCAAATGACCTTATGGACGGGCCGCGCCTTCTGTACATATTTAGTAGTAGATCAGTAATGTTTACATTTATTTAGTTTAGCTTAGTTCATAATATTAATATTACAATACAAAAACCATAGTATTACCATTCCTAAACTTAGAGAACACTTTTGTCGCCGTAAAAATTCAGTTTGGACCACAGTGGGGCGCTTGCAGCCGTAAAGAATGAACTTATTTGATCATTGAAGACAAGGAATCCTTGATGCACAGTATGATTCCTGATAATAACACTCATCAACGCAGAAGCTTTGCAGTAAGCGGGGAACGAAATTTAAAATTAATAAAAAAATAGGCATTATTGCGAGTACAAAGTAAGCCCTATAGAAGATTTTTTTTAAATTACCAAAATGGAAAATGTTCTGTCCAATGTGTTGGATTTAACAAAATCGGCAAGATGCCCACGGGCGTGGCTGGATATAGGGGCGTAGCTAGACTCTAGGGCGGAGGTCACGAAATTATTTACGGGCGTAAAGTACATCCCCGGATAGCGGGGGGGGGGGGGGCAGCCTTCTAGGGGCCCAACGCCAACCACTGTATTAATTAATAAATGTCTATAATTCTGAATGGTTTTTAAAATAGTTGTCTCAGGGAGCCATTAAAAAACACATAGAGAATTTTGAATTTGAATTTTTACTGATTATTCAGTGTGCAATTTTAGAGCGCATAAATTTAACATCAAATATATTACAATCTATTGAAATAGATTTGGAAATCGCCAAAACAATGTTAAGTTCTAGTTCAACTTTTATTAGAAACCTTCGTGATAGTTTTGAAAACATTAAAGCTTGCTTTGGCTAGGAAATGCAATGAAAATCACTCCAGAATTCGAGAAAAAGAGACACAGAAAGGTTAAGAGATTTTTCGAGGAACTTAGTACTGACGACCGACTGCAGAATACTGAACGACTATTTGAGGTTGATGTATTAAAATGCCACTATTGATATTAATGCAACTCAATTAAATAATCGTTTTGAGAGCGTGAATTGCACACACGAAAAATTCAATTTTCTATCCCCAAAAATATTACAACTGCTACTGATGATGAACTCTATAATAAAGCCAGTGCTCTTCAACAAAGCTATTGTAATGGCTTATCCCCCGAATTTCCAGCCCAAATCAGTATCAAGTTTACCGGGTGTATGTAATGAAATTGTGTTGTTTATAACCTTACCAGTTACTATGGCAATGACTAAAAGATATTTCACAAAACTGGAACTAATAAAAAACTATTTACGTAGTACGATGACGAAGAGAGACTTTCAAATATCTCTCTTATAAGCTTGGGACAGCAAAATGCAAGGAAATTAGAGCTGGACGATTTAATAAACGATTTTGCAAAAAGAAGTGTGAGGCGGCAATCGCGATTTTTTAAAAAATACAAAGCTTTTAAAACTTTTGTTCAATTATAAAATTTGTCACATTGATTGTCTTTTGCCGGTTAAGAGGTAAGAAGTTTTTTAATAAAAATAATTATATTTCTGAATAAAAAACTAGATATTATAATTTATACTACTGAACTAAAACTCACCAACCCCCCCCCCCCCCCCCCCCCCCACCGTCCACACTCCATTATGCGCTCTGCATTGACTTGCTCAAAATATGACAGGGGGCCTACATCTTGCGGGGGCAGCATAGCATTTTGCGTTACGCCACTAGGCGCCATATTATATTTCCGAGCTTTTCATACGTTAATACTGAAATATCGGAATGTGAAATATCTACTATAGTAAAATTTACGAACGATCTCGCGACCCTGTTGACAAATCATATGTTATTAATGTCAGATCTGTCTAATTCTGGTTTGTTTCACTTTTTGTAGGGTGTCGGAAATTTTAAATACTTTTCAACGTATACTGTAGCATATACACATGAAACATTATCCGAGCCAAAATTATACTATCCAAAGAAGAGTTAATAAAACACTACTTAGAAACGAACAGCAAAACACCTAAAAATAGCAATATCAGAGGGTAAACAAATGGAATTTTAAAACTGGGGGAATTTTAAAGATACTATATCACGTGATCAATGTCACTCAGCCTTCTGTCATCTCTCAAAAAGCGAGCTGACAAAAATTCTTCTATAAAAACTAAATTATTTATTTACTTTAAAAGTGCTTTTAATTTTAAAAGCTTTCTTAAATTTATTTTTATTTATCTCATGCTCTCATGCCTACTTATGTTATATAGGATTTCATTTTAAGTTTAGAATAAACTGCCGATTACATGGGCTGGTGGGCACCGACCAGTAGAGGGCGGGAGGGGCGGTCGCCCCCTTTGCCCACCCTTGGCTACGTCACTGGCTGGTTACCTGAAACTGCCAAATCCCTAGCTCTCCACTGGGCATTGTTTTAGGTGGTCTTCAGCCACTCTGCTAGAGGGCTATGGAGTAGACATCACGAATCTTAAGCGCCATGGTGGATGGAAGTCCACAAAAGTTGCTGAGGGATATGTGGACGCGTCTTTCGGTCAACTGCAGTCACGCGCTGAAAATTATCACTTTCTGCACTTGTAAGGTAAATAGGTATAAATGTTAAAAACCCATTTTACACGTGGCAAGTTTTACTTGTTGGCTATTTTAACTGCATATCACAACTTTCATATTACAGGTATACAGAAAAACATATTCAAATAAAAGAACATCAGTTATTTCACCTGACGAGCCGTTACTGTTTCGTTCACCTTCTATATTATGCAACATTTCTTGTATCTTAGGGAGCCAAAAGGATCCGTAAGGATTATCTAGGGTGTGTATATGTTACGCTCAATAGTCGAATTCGGGCAATGCCCGAAAAAAATACGCAAAACTAGTTTTGAGCAACGAATATTTCCCAAACCCGAAATTTTATTTTTATACGGTTATTGAGCATTACAAAATAAGCAGAACTAGTTTTGCGCAATTTGAAATGTACAAAACTAGTTCTGTACATTTCTGAATGGCCAGCACTAGTTATGCTTTTTTCATTTAATCAGCGCGAAGCGTCCGAATAAAATAAAGTTGGAAATGTTATTTAAATAATATATTTTATTTAAATACTGACAAATACAACAACAAATAAAACTTTATTCTTAGACAGATATTCAGTTAAGTTTAAAAAATTATTTATTTGAACAAGAGCTTGAATGAAGGCACTTAGAATTGCAGATGACATTCTTTTTTCGACAAGAACATGCTCTATTAATACACTTTTTACTGCACATACATACAATAAAACCTTGTGTAGATCCAGAAATATCGGAGGATGCAGTTCTAAGTGATATTTCTTTGTCGCACAAACGAAATAAATTCAAAACAAAAAACAACAACATAACCCTACTCTTTATTTGGGTTTGGGAGTCTGTAAAACAAGCCTAACTAGTGCTGGCCATTCAGAAATGTACAGAACTAGTTTTGTACATTTCAAATTGCGCAAAACTAGTTCTGCTTATTTTGTAATGCTCAATAACCGTATAAAAATAAAATTTCGGGTTTGGGAAATATTCGTTGCTCAAAACTAGTTTTGCGTATTTTTTTCGGGCATTGCCCGAATTCGACTATTGAGCGTAACATATACAAGAGGTAGAATACAGGTAAGAATTAGTCTGGTATTGAGATGGTATTAACTCTGTCATTTTGCTTCCAAAATAAGACGAGTATATTTGTTTGTTGTTTTGCTTTTCTCATAAAGTTTGTGACATTTTATGGTAAGTATTGTACTGTCAGTTTATAAAATAGTATTGTTTGTGAATACTTAAGACATATTTTTACTGTTGTTAGTGTTCCGTGCTAACGGAATCCTTATGGAATCACCTCGGTGTCCGGCTATCCGTCCGTCGGTCTGTCACAGACGATTTTCTCTCAAACTATTCGAAGTCGAAATTTGAAATTTAGCACAGAAATAGAGAGTGGTAGCCCAATTATGGACGTGAAGTATAAAAAGTTAAATTTTGATTCAGGGGGTAAATTGGGAAATGAAAAAAAAATTCAACGCCACAAGATGGCGGATTACCTTTTTCTTCACAATCCCCTTGATATGGGCATCAAATGAATGGGTCTGACAAGAAAAACACGATAATCTATGTGACCTCATTTTAAACCCAATATGGCGGACGCCACAAGATGGTGGATTACCTTTTTTCCCAACACCCTTGACATTTGCATCAAATGAAAGGGTTTGACGGGTAGAATAAGATAAGTTGTGTGACGTCATTCTAAACCCAATATGGCGGACGCCACAAGATGGCGGATTGCCGTTTTCTTAACAATCCCCTTGATATGGGCATTAAATGAAAGGGTTTGACGAGTAGAATACGATAGAAGGTAAAATTTCTTGTAATAGTGATGAATGATCAAAAATAGATAGGTTAAGACGTAACTAAAAATTTAAAAATAAAATCTTGTAAAAAATACTTTTTAAAAACAAGCTTTCATTAAGTATAGTTTTTCATTGTGGCAATACTAAATGCTATTTATAAGTGGACATAATTCGCGTGGGTGGATCCTAATAAATGTAGTATAAAAGTTATCACTGAAACAGATATAATTTATTTTGTTAAATGTATTGTCTTAAAAGCTTGTCGCGTGATTAAAGAAGAAAAAAATACATACTTAGGTATCTACCCTCAATTTCTGCCAAACAAAATTAATACCTGTATGACCTTTTCGCACACTACAATCTTTTAAGGCAATAAATATAACATAATATATTATATCTGTTTCAGTGATAACTTTAATACTACTTTTATTAGGATCCACCCACGCGAACTACGTCCACTTATAAATAGCATTTAGCGTTGCCACAATGAAAAAACTATACTAATTTTTTTCGTTTTAGTGCATATAAAAATAAAAGCTTGTTTTTAAAAAGTATTTTTTGCAACATTTTATTATTCTTTAGATGTAATTATGTTATATTTCTAAAAGATCCCCACTAATTATAACTTAATTTTAAAATACTATACCTAAACCCAAAACCTAAACTTCATGATACCTTTGCCAATATAGCGATACCTGTTGGTTACAATAAACAACAGTTTGAATATAAGGTTACAAAAATAAAACAACTTCGAAATATTGTATTAAAAAGGCAAGAAACTAGATAGCTAATACCTCCCAAAAACTAATTTAACTTTTCTCCCATGTTTTAACAATATCTGTTGATTTGATAAGTTTATCTTTTGATAGACATCGCCATCTAATAAATGGCGAAACAATCCAGTACTTAATTATTTTCTATCCTAGTTTCTGCGGTTCAGTAGTCTCACCAGAGAAAAATAAGACAGAGAGAATAATATCTCGTACCGATTTCATTCATAAATACGATTTGCTTTCGATGACCTCCAAACCGACGTTCAAATAAGCTGCCACGGGCGTGCATTGCAGATTTTGGGTTATCATAAAACACAGTGAGAGTGAGTATTGAGACGCGCCGCGCCGCAGAAATCTCTCTCTGCTTGCCGTGTTGCTACCGCACAGTCCCATATCTATACTACTATACACCAAGGGACCAACAGACAGAATCGGAAGTATCCTACGCAAGCATAACACCTCGACAGCCTACAAGCCACACCAAACAAGGATCATCTCTAAGATATCCAAGAAACAAAATAAAGCTGGAAAGCCAGGGTGTTTACTGCATCTCATCACCAAATATATATCACATAGAAGGGTCACTCCTGCGCGGCACTGTGATGTTTTAAGATCAAAGCATCGCCGGCAGCAGCCGAATGTATTTTCTCGAATTGTAAGACTTGGGAGGTCGCAGACGGAAATCCCAAATTACGAGGGCGATACGTGCACGCGATATGTGTAAGCGGGCCGAGCTGTATTACGAGGGTTACTCTGTAGGAACGGAATAAAACTAAAAGTAAACTACAGTTTTTTAATTAATCAGTTGTATTAACATAAAGTTACTTATAAGAACACAGTTCAATTTGTTAGCAACAACACTGCAAACTATTATTTATCTACAATAAAGTAGTTACAATAGAAACAACATTAAATTGTGTTTTAGATCGATCAAATAATAAACTTAATATATCGGATAAAAAGAAACTGAGATAATATATTTTTTAAATACATGGAAATATTTTATTTAAAAACACACAGTTGAGCTGCGTTCTTTACTTATAGTTAGTTAAATTTGAAATAAAGAAAAAGTTATTGGGTTACTGTTTTTTCTTAACCTAAGTATATATAATATAATTTGCGTAAAGTAAGTTCCAGCACCAACAAATAAATTAAATACTAAGTTTGTTTTTTATTAGAAATCAGTTAATACTGAGAAAACGAGTGGTAATATAATATACCTACCTAAAATAACTAAGAAATTATTAACGGCGTAACAGACCTTCCGAGATTTTGACAGATGTTACCGTTTTGGAGTTCCTAGATGACAACAATGTATGTTGTCCATTTTCGTCTTCCTGTCTGTCGGTCTATCTGTTAGCCCGACAGCTCAAAAACTAGTTGATGGAAAAGGATGAAATTTTGTATGCAAAGTACCCTACTCGAAAAAGTATATCCTTTGTGTTCAATATATACACGGTGAACACTATAAAAACTTAAAATGTTAAGATTTTTGCTTAAATTTTATAATTTAATATGACGGTTATAGAAGAATAGTTAAATATTTAATGAATCCAACCATATTGTGAGAAAGTTATACAAAGTGGCAAACTTTTTTTTGTTTCTTTGCCTACTGTTCTGTTTAAAGGTAGGTATTTGCCGATTTTATAATTGGCAAGTTCCAAGTGGTAGGTATATATTATTTTCATAAAAGAAGGCACATTAAGTTGTAATTATATTTGGATCATAATAGATTATTTCGGTACATGCCTTATTGCCATGGCGGTATGTTGACGATAGGAACAAAACAAAAGGAACGTTGTTTGTCATTCTAAATAAAATATTTAAAAAATCTACAAATACCTTTGCACAGCAGTTGCCTCTCTCACAATGGGTTCACCCTGTTTTAAATATGTAAACTGTTTGCTCGGATTTTTCAAATGCAAAATATTTTTCTAAGAGAAATATTTTAAAGCCCGGAAAAAATTACGTCAAGATCTGTCTCGCAAGGTGATTTTTTTTTTGCAATTACAATACTTTTTTACTGGCCAGGAATAGTGGACTGTAAAACCGGCAAAAATGAGTTAAAAAAAATTGTAAGGTACAACTACATGGGACCTTCACAGAATGATTGGCTAGGGTCTAGGCTATCTTTCAAACTTAGTTTTCAAACTTTTTTTATGACGAAAAATGTCATAAATGTCACAAAATTAATGTCTCTTACATTTTTACACATACCTCGCGATATCTTCGGAACTAATCGAAATAATTCCGTTACATTTTTTTTTGATCCATAGAAGAAATGTGAGCGAAGGCTACTGAGTCAATTTTGTTTTTTTGAAAACTCTAGTTTTTTTGTAAAGCTTGGTGAAACTTCAACATGTAGGTACTTTAATTGCAGCACTTTTTTCAGTAAGCGAGAAACTTTTATGTTTTAAAGAATTTGGTCATACCATCTGCATACGAAGGAAAGCCAAAACATCGACGAAGATTTAAAAAAAACGCAGTTTTCTACGACTTATAGTGTTCAAGTTATCGTTAGTTAAAATTGAAAGATTCGGCTGCCGCGTGACCCAAAGACGTCTCGCCCTATTAATGCTCGTCTGCGCACAGTGCTGGGCGATGTTAGAATGTTTAAAATACATCGATGTTCTGTTATTGATATTCGATGTTTTGCCATCGATGTTAGGGGTCATAAACATCGATGCCAATATCGATGATTATCTTTCGATGTTCGACCATCGACCTTCCGTTCCGAATCTATTGACAAGAGATTTTGGGAGCTGAATTAATAAACATTATTTATTTAGTTTTACGTACCTACTTTAAGTTTTTAAGGGTATGCAATTCTTTTGTTTTGTTTGTTTCTATTTTTACTACACAAACAGATTAACACCACCACCAGAACGAAAAAGTAAAAAAATGTTCAACACACAAAAAAGTATTAATTTAAATTTATTCAGTCACCCCTATATAAACAACACAGAACTCTCCGTACGCTTATTTGGTTCACTTTATAACACCACGTGTCTTCGAATGAATCAACTCCAGCGCTTTTGCGCCCAGGCGGGGACGAGATGAGAAGGGAAAATTTCGTCGCACAGTCTCGGGCGTGTTTGCGCTTCTTGGAGAGTGATCCTTCTATGTGTTATAAATTCGGTGATCTCATGTCGGACCTGCAGCAAAACATACGTAGGACAGACCAACAGGCGAATATCAGCTAGATTAGAAGAATACAAGCTCTGCATCAAGAATAAGCAAACAATTTCCGTCCCCAGCTAGAAGCAGGACACAAATCAACTTCGACAACTGCAAACAAATAGACAACAACAGATTATTACAAAACCAGGCTTATCCGCGGAGTAATCGAAATAGCAGAAAGCGGCAACCTAAACAAACAAGACAATGCCTTGAACTTTCCGCCAACATGGAAATCCATCATCAAGCCAATAGAATCGTCTAATATGAACAGCACGATAGCCGGTGTAACCGTGTTTGGGTAAACCCAAACACAGCTCCCAAGAAGACTACTGAGGAGTGGGACTCGGTAACTTTTTAAAATAGGGCTAGCGAAAGAGATAAAGAAGCGAAGAGGAGCTAGCAGTACTCTATAAGTATTTCTGTATAGGCAAAATAGAGATAAACGTGATAAAGAATACTGTACAGTGCGTTCTAAAAACATACATTTTTTAACAAAAAAGAAGAGATTTCAGGTCTTAACCTCAATTGCTTATTGTTACTAGTGTCAAAAATAAAATTATTTTTATTAATGTTTGATACCGATAATTGTAATGTTTCCTGCTTAAAAGATTTTAATTAATAATTTTGAAAACGATGGACGAATATTGTGACAGGTCATTTTTGTCACCGAATTAGTTTTTGTTTTAATAATTAGTTTATTCACGAATGCCTGTTTTCTGAGTTATTTACCTTGATTCAGAAGATCTATTTTCGTTCTTCCGCTATGTGGCCCCCTTCCCTTGCTGTCCAGGCTACCCCCTGGGGGTGTTGATTGCCCTTTTATCTGGTCCAAATCGGCTTAACATGAGCTTGTCCATCTGTTGTAGTCTGCTTTAAAATCTTTCTTTCTGGCTTGGGCCTGAATTTTCGCCTTGCTTAAGGCCTTCCTGTGTGTACAGACAGTCGCCTTTAGTCTATTTATGATAACATATTTTTAGAGAATAAATTTTAAAAGACTACCTACATTTTGAATGAGATTTAATCCCGGTGTTTTCCACTGCCTTCACTGTCCTGGATTTCTGAATCTAGCGTTCTCTATTAATTAAACTCCAAGATTTCCTTCTCTTTTCTTTTCCAAGATCTTGTTTTGAATTTTGTAAACATTTAATTGAGTTATATGAGAAGGTTAGAATTTTTGGTTGAACTGACAGGCTGACACTGTCAGAGTCTTGCAGTGCTGCCAAACCGGAGGGGTAAAATTTGTACTGTATCGTTAAGCATTTTCGCGTGGGTTGGTTTGGCAGGCTTTCGTTGCTATTTTGTTCAGGCCACCGGCGTAGGTATAACTTTCTGTATTTCCGTGACTTTATTGTTTCACGCCCGGGGTCTCTGTACAATAGTAGTGTCTTTGTTTGGTGGCGTGGCGACAGTTGGAGTAATCAGTGCAGGGCGGAAATTCTTCGGAACCATCTTGGATATGTGTCTGTGGTGGGAGGAAGTGTCATATGATTCTTCCGACACGAGGCATAGGCCGGTCACTTCCACTCTATCCTTCGAAGCAATTGTTCCATGGTCCCTATCTGAAAATTTCAATTTGGAAATTCTAGTTTTTTTTGGATTAAAAAGTCAGGGACCGCGTTTAAATTCTTGAAGAATTTGTTTCTGCAAGACGCAGGATATTTTTGGGCGACTTCGATGATAGCCACGAACATCGGCAGCAGTTTGGAGGTCCAAACCCTGTGGTAACCTTGCTGTGTGGTGCCCTTTTGCTGCCTGTGGAAGTTGGAATTCGAACCCTCGTTGTTAGGAGGGTCTTTGGTAGGGGCCACGAACCTCCCTACTTCTTCCATAGGGGCTACAAAGCGTCCCTCTTAGTTGTTTTGGTAGAGGATACGAACCATCCCTATTTCTATTTGGCGGGTGCTAAGAAGCCACCCTATGAATTTTTGTATGTGAGGACAAACTTCCTCACGAAGTTTTGGTTTAATTTAATTTATTTATTTTTGCGAGGGCAAAATCGCCCAACCTTATTTGTCACCACTTGTAACCTTTTTTTTTTCAGTGTACAAATAAATGTATATAGGGTAAACTTATTAAGTTGTTTTTATCCAGCTCACTGCGCCCTCTGTTTAATTTTTAAGTATGAATAGCAGGTTTGTTGTGTGAGAAGCAGGTCCCTAGACCAACTAGGCGACTTCCAGTTTGCGTCGGTGTAAAAAACTGGTGGCGTCCAATAGAACCTACCCAGCCTAACTGAGCTGAGGGCTAATTTGCAACGCGCTCTACTACACCTGCTTCCCTCAGAACACCCTGTTGTTCCTGTGTTTCTCTCTAGAGTACCTTTAAGAGTGATTGTAATGTTTTCAAGTTAAGCGGTAAGTACTTGGTCAATGATACTCATCATAGTATCTTTGACGGTTTTTAATCAAACACTTTTTTTGAACAAAGTGCGTCGCAAATTTTTGGCGCCCAACGTGGGGCATATTTAAAAAAATTACCGCTTTTTTTTTTCCTAATTTTACTCTTGTGCGTCTAGTGAGCTGGATGGAACTTTGAAAATTTCCATCAATTTTAACTCTAACTGTACTAGCCCTGTATTACTGCATTTGATTTTGGCGATTTATTATCGATTTTATTTTGCTTATTACGTAACTTTGATTTTCTTTGATTTGGCGATTTATTACCGATTTTAATTTACTTGTTTGCGTAACTTTGATTGTCTTTGAATTTGTGGTATATTACCGATTTTATTTTGCGTATTACGTAACTTTGATTGTCTTTGAATTTGTGGGTTATTACCGATTTTATTTTACCTATTACGTAACTTTGATTTTTTTGATATTGCGATTTCTTATCGATTTTATTTTATTCATTTACGTGACTTTGATTATCTTTGCGTACTGAATTATGATTGCTGGTTTACATGATTTACCTTTTTATTATTTCTTGCTATTTTCGCTGATTTAATTACCTTTATTTGCTATATTTGACTATACTATTGGTGTAGTTTTGCTAAATTTATTCGATTTACGCGATTGTACCTAGATTTGACTTTTTACGTTGACTTTTTACGTTGACTTTTGAGTTGCTGTTGTTTTTGTTCACTCCAAAATGGATTATAATATGCAGGTTAACCATCTTAGGAAAGAAATGCTAATTTATGAACTTACGATTCGTGGAGTACCGGCTAGTTATGCCAATACGGTAAAAGAACTTCTAGTAGCGTTACGTCCAATTTTAGAAATGGAAAGGAAGGGTAAAGTTTTTGCTCGTCTGGCCTATACTTGTGTTTTTGTCGATGAATGTAACTATATAACTAGAACCTTGCATAATATTGATAGCGCGATTAAAAATGTCACCGGTGAATCCGCTAAAGAAAAATTTGAACGTTTACAATCTCAACTTGTTCACTTATTTACCCGCGTTCATCGTATTCCGGTTGCGAACCTTAGTGCCGCGGAATCGCAAACCCGTTCTGACTTGTTGCTCAAAATTTTAGGCAAATTAAACTGTTTGGACAGTCTCTTAAGACAAGATCCGAATTTAAGCACCTTGCTCGCTCGAGTTCATTCGGACGGTTCGGATTCGGATGCGTCGGATTCGGATGCGTCGAGAAATAGCAATGCGTCCAACAGTCGCTTGCGTCACACACGCTCGTCGCCCAAAGTCACTCCAACCGTGGTTAGTCCCAATGTAACAGCTGCTGCCGCTTCCGTTTGCCATCATTCGTGTAGCAAAGCGCATCGTGTTGAAAAGTGGGGTATTAAATTTACCGGCGAGGCTGGACAGATGTCCGTGCATAATTTCTTGGAGCGAGTTTCGGAACTACGCGAAGCTCGAGGTTTTTCTGAAAGTGAACTATTTGTATCTGCTATCGATTTATTTACTGGTAAAGCATTGAAGTGGTTTCGCGCAAATCGTCATCGCTTTTCGGACTGGTCTGGTTTGTCTGACCTTCTCTGTAAACATTTCGAACCGCCAGATTATCGTCATCGGTTATTTAAGGAAATTCTGGATAGGACTCAGGATTCGACTGAGAGTATAGTCGATTATCTTTCTAATATGAGTGCGTTATTTAGAAGACATGGCTCCATCTCAGAGGACGTTCAACTTGACATCATTATACGCAACTTGTCACCTTTTTATACTACCCAACTTCCGGTAGTCAGCAAGTTAGAAGAATTAGAAGGAGAATGTCTCAAGTTGGAGTTAAAGAAATATCGCGCCGAGAACTATGTACCACCTCCTAGAAAAAGTTATAATTTTGTAGAGCCAGACTTTGCGTTCATTGCTGCTGAAACATCAGGCTTCAAAGATGATGAAGAGTTGCCAATCGTTGACGTGGTGACCGAATCATCTCCGGCACCATCAACTTCTCGAGACGTGAGACAGTTACCCAGAGAGACACGTCCACCATCTCTAAAAATCTCTAGATCAATCTTGTGCTGGAACTGTAATAAGCCAGGTCATCGAAATAGCCAGTGCACTGAACAGCGCAGAATCCATTGTTACCGCTGTGGTGCACCAAGTGTGACCAGTAAAAACTGCCCTAAGTGTTCGCCGCCAGAGAAACGATTCTCAGAAGAGCCGATACGTCGCGAGACTGCTCCCCTTATTCTCACTTCACCGACCAACAACTTTCCTTCCGATAAAAACGCTGCCATTAACAACAACTCTGTTCCTAACGAAAACCTTTTACCGACCAACAACATTCTTTCCGACGAAAACCTTTTACCGAGCAACATCTTTCGTTCTAACAAAAACCATTCACCCCCTAACAATTCTGCCCCCAACAAAAATCTTTCGCCAACCAACAACTTTCTTTCTGATGAAAACCTTTCGTCGACCAATAACTCTCTTTCCAGCAAAAATCATTCACATGCTAATAACCCTTTTCCAAATAAAAAACTATTAGATCCTATCATAGCTCATGCGCATGGCGACCAGCGCCCCTATTTAGAAATTTCGATTTTAGGTTACAAAATATTAGGCTTATTAGATTCTGGAGCATCACGCACTATTGTAGGTCAACCCGGTTTCCGAATTTTGGAAAGTCTGGGATTAAAACTTATTAGGCAACAGACTGATTGTACTGTCGCGAATGGCCAAACTTGCTCCAGTTTGGGCTATTTTCAGGCTCCTGTAACTTTATTAAATAAAACTCGGGTGATAGATATTTTAGTCCTTCCCGAACTGTCCCACCAATTAATATTAGGCATTGACTTTTGGAGAACCATGGAAGTGATCCCCGACTTGAAGCAGGACGTCTGGCATTTTTCCACTGATGATCATCCTACGGAAATTTGTAGCGTGATAGATGGCAACTCTTTATCTGAAACCGACCGAGCGTGTTTAAATGCACTAGTTAAGGAGAAAATATCGGAAATGGGTACTGGTCTGGGCTGCTGCAAGGTAGCAGAACACGTCATTGAGCTTGAACCCGGCGCTAGACCAATTAAACAGCGTTACTACCCAGTTTCTCCATACAAGCAAAGGATTATGGACGAGGAAATCGACGAGATGTTGAAACTTGGCGTGATTGAACCTTCTAAAAGTCCTTGGTCCAGTCCAGTGTGTTTGGTACGCAAGAAAGATGACAGCTATAGGTTTTGCATAGATTTTAGAAAGCTTAATACAAAAACTAAGAAAGACGCATATCCTATACCTTATATCTCCGCCATTTTGGATCGCCTCAGAGACGCCCGCTACATTAGCTCCATCGACATAAAATCAGCGTTCTGGCAGGTACCTCTTAGTGAGTCCTCACGTGAATTAACTGCTTTCACTGTTCCAGGTAGGAATCTTTATCATTTTCTGCGCATGCCCTTCGGCTTGACCAATGCGCCAGCCACCTGGCAACGTATAGTGGACCGTGTATTAGGCGTTGATTTGGAAAATCACGTGATGGTGTATCTTGATGATATAATTATCATCTCCAGAACCTTTCCTGAACACCTCAGAATTCTGGGCCTAGTTTTTGACCGTTTGAAAGGTGCAGGACTCATAGTTTCCGAGGAGAAATGTCACTTTTGTAAGCCTGAATTACGATACCTGGGCTACATCGTAGACGCCCAAGGTTTAAGACCTGATCCTGAGAAAGTGCAGGCCATTGTGAATATAGCACCTCCACGAAATATCACCGAAATTCGACGTTTTATTGGCACCGCTTCTTGGTACCGGCGTTTTGTGCCGAACTTTTCAGCTATTATAGCCCCAATTACTCGGCTTACCAGGAAAAATGTCAAATGGGAATGGACTTCCGAGTGCCATCAGTCATTCAACTCGATTAAAGAAGCTCTTATCACAGCTCCTGTGCTTACATGTCCAGATTTCAACCGCACATTTACTTTGCAGACTGATGCGTCATTTTATGGCTTAGGAGCAGTTCTGACTCAGCAATTTGATGACGGAGAAAAGGTTATTTCCTATCTTTCACGTTCTCTCACCAAACAAGAGATGAAATTAACCGTCACAGAAAAAGAGTGCCTTGCAGTAATTTGGAGTGTGGAAAAGCTTCGTCACTATCTGGAGGGTGTACACTTTAAAGTCATAACCGATCACCATTCTTTGTTATGGCTTCATAATCTAAAAGATCCACAAGGACGTCTCGCTCGATGGGCTCTCCGTTTACAACCTTACGACCTTGAATTGATCCACCGTAAAGGCCGAGATCACGTCGTGCCAGATTTTCTTTCTAGGTCAGTGCCAGTGACTACTGATTCTGTCGCAGCCGTTGACGAACCACCGTCATCATTTTCTGACACCTCAGACAAATGGTACAAAGGCATGATGCAGAAACTAGAAGAACGTCCTGATAAATATCCTTGCTGGCGAGTCGAGAATGGCAATCTCTTTAAATATGTCAAGACAAACAATCCAAGTTTTCCAGATCATTCCACTTACTGGAAAATAGTAGTACCAAAGGATAAACGAAAAGAGATATTCCTTCGATGCCATGATAATCCAGCAGCAGGGCACGTGGGTGTTTTTAAGACATTTTGGAAAGTCGCCGAGAGATATTATTGGCCGAAAATGAGATCTGACGTTGCTAGTTATGTCCGTGCTTGTAGAACTTGTGCTCAGAACAAAGTAGAGCAGAAACGTCCAGCTGGTCTAATGGGTAACCGCCCAGACATAAAAGAGCCTTGGCAAGCCATCAGCCTAGACTACATAGGTCCTTTACCTCGTTCTAAACAGGGTAACACTCATATTTTGGTGGTCACCGATTATTTTAGCAAGTACGTCGTGTTATTCCCGTGTCGATCGGCAACAGCAAAATCGTTGGTAAAGTGTGTCGAAGACGGCATCTTCTTAGTTTACGGAGCTCCTCAATTCTTAACGTGCGACAACGGAACTCAAATGAAATCCAAAGAATTTCAAGCCCTTTGCGATAAATATAAGGTTAGAATATTTTACACTGCCAATTATTATCCTAGAGCAGATCATACTGAACGCGTTAATAGAGTTATTAAAACGATGTTGCGCTCTTACGTTCAACAAAATAACCATCGAACTTGGGAAGACAATTTAACTGCTATCGGTTGCGCCATTCGCACTTCGCGACACGAAACTACGGGCTTCACCCCATACTGCGTTAATTTTGGCAGGGAACACAAGCTATTCGGTTCGGACTATGCTGAGGGTGTTCCTCAAGTAGAAACTGAGCGTCAAAATTACATTCGGGAACGAATAGAAGCTTTCAAACAATTATTTAGAAAAGTTCACACTAAAATCGAAGCTTCTCGTGTTAAAAATCGACATAACTATAATTTGCGCCGACGCCCAGTAAGCTTTGTTCCTGGTCAAGAAGTCTGGCGTAAGAATAAAAGTATATCCGATGCAGCGAAATATTATAGCGCAAAGTTGGCTCCGGAATTTGTAGGTCCGTTTAAGATCGTAGAAAAGACCGGCACGTGTACGTATGAGCTTGAAGACGAACACGGTGTTAGTAAGGGCATTTGGCATGTACAAGACCTTAAACCGGTATATGCCGAAACTGCATTTGGTGGTCCGTAGGAGTGAATAAATTGTTAGGCAACTCAAAGTCATTATTTACTTTATTACATTCCGTTGATTTTACTGTCATTAATTTAATATTACGTTTTACGTGTCATTTTGCTTCAATTTATTTATCAATCTATTGATTTCTGAATTTATTAACTTTCGAGTCCATAGCTTCAATTTGGTTAATTACATTTAATTTTTTTCCCTTCTTCTTTCGGTAATAATGGCTTTAGTGAGTTTTCTTTTATCGTTGCGTTAATTTTGACTTTTGGCCCAGTTTAAATTCTTGTTTTTTTTTACTTTCCTTGCTCAGTCGTGAGCAATTTTGATGCTCTGCAGTGTGGGCGTGATTGTGTTTGGATCCATCTGGGCGCGATACTTGATGGATTTGGACACTGTCACTTAGAATAGCGCTGCACTGGGTTTACTAGGTGGGGTAGGAGTCCCCTGAAAGCCGTGGCAAGGTAAGCCTTCAGCTGCCTTGCTTCTATTGTTTGTAGTAGGTAAGCCCTCAGCTGCCTTACTACTTTCACTTGCCAACACCGCCTTACGCCTCGTTATCTTTTATCTGTCATTACCTGATTATCTTTACCTTATCGTCACTTGGTTTATAGTATAGTAACGTATAGTAACGTTTATGGTCATTTACTGTAGCTTACCTTTTTGCGTTTATCAGTCTCACGCAGATACCCATCTCGGCGTGAGACGAGATGGGGGTCGGTGTGTCACATGGTAATTTAAGTTTGATTACTTGGTTAGAAGGCGGTGATTAATTAATTTTGGACCTAATTTTCTTTATCGTTTTTTTTATCTGCATTCACTATTAAGGGTTTTTTTTTACTAAAGACTAGGGCCAAAAGTCTTTATTTATTATCTTAATTGGACCTTTTTTTTTTTCCTTGATTTGACGTATTTACCTTGATGTGACCTTTTACTTTGATTTGGCTTAATTTTCTCTACCTTGACGTGATTTTATTATTATTCCCTACTTGTGTCTGGAAATTTCGGTTACTTGAACTAGTATGTGTTTTTGCTCGAGTACGACTTTGTCTTTCCTTTGGGGATTTAGAGTAGAAACACAATTTTCTTTCTCTCCTTTTGCTGATTTTGTGAAGTTGAGAATACCACTTATGGTGGGATTCACTGCTAGTTGTTGGCAAGTAACCCAATTTTCTTTATCTCGATTTGCGAACCTTTAGTTTGATGTACTTGTTTCATTTACTTTTGGTTAATTACCTTTTTTTTATATTTGCGTTTATCTTTGCGATAATTTACTTACCTTTGCGATAAATTTGCTTACTTTTGCGATAAATTTTCTTCCCTTTGCGATAATTTGCTTACCTTTGCGGAATTTTGAATACATTTACTTTGGTTTATTTCGATTACCTTGTATTTTGATTTACTTACCTTTATTTTGATTTACTTACCTTACCGTGATTGGCCTTTGATAGGCTTTAATTTGCTTTGATACCTTTGGGTTTTTTCCTCTATTATTTGGATTTGTCTTAGGTCTAGGTTTTGGTAGGACTATATGTTAGTCTCCGGCCATCTCAGTTTTACTGGTTTTGCGCCTAGGTCCTTATTGATATATTTCGTCTATTCACCTTTTAGACGAAATAAAACTATCCCGATTGCGACTTTACTTTATCTTGACTTTATATCGATTTAGACATTTGTCCCTATCTCGTTTTACAGGCTGCACGGTGTTGGGTGCTACCGGATGTCGCTTCGACGCTCTTTGTTAGATCATGGATCCCTCGGAGAGCAGACCGACTGGAAGGGCTGTTCAGGGGGGGCGGAAGTCTGACCCCTGGGGTAACAGTTTGCCCATCGAACTTGTTCGGCGGGCCAGGGGAGGACCAAGCTACTTTGTTCGGCCTGAGCTCAAGTCGGCCTATTAGGTTGCGACAGGCCGGTGGCAGTGCCACCGCTCAGAACACCCTCATTTAATTTTTTTTTGTTGTATACAGGGACCGATGTGCTTCCCATTTGGTACATCTTTTAGCTTGGTGGATGCTACAATCCACTCCCTTTTGTATGGTGGATCATCTGGGCTATCCCTCTTTTCTTATCATTTTACTTATGTTGTATTATATTTATCTTTTCCTTTTTAGTTGTCCACCCTTTGGTTGGTTTGACGCATGTCAATTGGCGATTTAATTCGGGACGATTCTACGGTGTGAGGCTAGTAAACGAGGTTCCCCACAATATTTTTGGGTGTAACGCAATGCTAGCTCCCTTACCAACTTAGGGTTTACGTTCCACACCGAATCTTCCTGGAGGAGGTCGCTGGGTGACTAGTGGCAAAGGGACCAAAGATTTCTTTGAGTATTTAGTTATTTTAAGATTGAGTTATCAGTCTTGTTAGTTAGTATTAGTTATATGGTACTACCTTGGGTTCCCACGTATCTTCACTTATGTTTTTTTTATTGGCGCCAGCATAGCGCAGGTAATTTATTTTCTTTTTCGATTTTCTTGTATCATGCAGAGAGCCTCTGATCCTTATCGTCGGTTAATTTTCATTGGAAAATTTCCCTCCTTTCGTAGGAGAGGGGGAGTTGTGACAGGTCATTTTTGTCACCGAATTAGTTTTTGTTTTAATAATTAGTTTATTCACGAATGCCTGTTTTCTGAGTTATTTACCTTGATTCAGAAGATCTATTTTCGTTCTTCCGCTATGTGGCCCCCTTCCCTTGCTGTCCAGGCTACCCCCTGGGGGTGTTGATTGCCCTTTTATCTGGTCCAAATCGGCTTAACATGAGCTTGTCCATCTGTTGTAGTCTGCTTTAAAATCTTTCTTTCTGGCTTGGGCCTGAATTTTCGCCTTGCTTAAGGCCTTCCTGTGTGTACAGACAGTCGCCTTTAGTCTATTTATGATAACATATTTTTAGAGAATAAATTTTAAAAGACTACCTACATTTTGAATGAGATTTAATCCCGGTGTTTTCCACTGCCTTCACTGTCCTGGATTTCTGAATCTAGCGTTCTCTATTAATTAAACTCCAAGATTTCCTTCTCTTTTCTTTTCCAAGATCTTGTTTTGAATTTTGTAAACATTTAATTGAGTTATATGAGAAGGTTAGAATTTTTGGTTGAACTGACAGGCTGACACTGTCAGAGTCTTGCAGTGCTGCCAAACCGGAGGGGTAAAATTTGTACTGTATCGTTAAGCATTTTCGCGTGGGTTGGTTTGGCAGGCTTTCGTTGCTATTTTGTTCAGGCCACCGGCGTAGGTATAACTTTCTGTATTTCCGTGACTTTATTGTTTCACGCCCGGGGTCTCTGTACAATAGTAGTGTCTTTGTTTGGTGGCGTGGCGACAGTTGGAGTAATCAGTGCAGGGCGGAAATCCTTCGGAACCATCTTGGATATGTGTCTGTGGTGGGAGGAAGTGTCATATGATTCTTCCGACACGAGGCATAGGCCGGTCACTTCCACTCTATCCTTCGAAGCAATTGTTCCATGGTCCCTATCTGAAAATTTCAATTTGGAAATTCTAGTTTTTTTTGGATTAAAAAGTCAGGGACCGCGTTTAAATTCTTGAAGAATTTGTTTCTGCAAGACGCAGGATATTTTTGGGCGACTTCGATGATAGCCACGAACATCGGCAGCAGTTTGGAGGTCCAAACCCTGTGGTAACCTTGCTGTGTGGTGCCCTTTTGCTGCCTGTGGAAGTTGGAATTCGAACCCTCGTTGTTAGGAGGGTCTTTGGTAGGGGCCACGAACCTCCCTACTTCTTCCATAGGGGCTACAAAGCGTCCCTCTTAGTTGTTTTGGTAGAGGATACGAACCATCCCTATTTCTGTTTGGCGGGTGCTAAGAAGCCACCCTATGAATTTTTGTATGTGAGGACAAACTTCCTCACGAAGTTTTGGTTTAATTTAATTTATTTATTTTTGCGAGGGCAAAATCGCCCAACCTTATTTGTCACCACTTGTAACCTTTTTTTTTTCAGTGTACAAATAAATGTATATAGGGTAAACTTATTAAGTTGTTTTTATCCAGCTCACTGCGCCCTCTGTTTAATTTTTAAGTATGAATAGCAGGTTTGTTGTGTGAGAAGCAGGTCCCTAGACCAACTAGGCGACTTCCAGTTTGCGTCGGTGTAAAAAACTGGTGGCGTCCAATAGAACCTACCCAGCCTAACTGAGCTGAGGGCTAATTTGCAACGCGCTCTACTACACCTGCTTCCCTCAGAACACCCTGTTGTTCCTGTGTTTCTCTCTAGAGTACCTTTAAGAGTGATTGTAATGTTTTCAAGTTAAGCGGTAAGTACTTGGTCAATGATACTCATCATAGTATCTTTGACGGTTTTTAATCAAACACTTTTTTTGAACAAAGTGCGTCGCAATATACGAAAATCGCTTCACTACACGAGAGAAGATTTATCGAATTATTCCGTCTTAACAAGGACCTAGTGGTAAATCTATTTGATAATTTAGTCGACCATATAGGCAGAAATAAAGTCAACTGGAATACCCATGCTGTTTAATTGGGAAGATATTTCATCCCACAATTTCATGTAATCTTCTCTTCTACTAATACCTGTGAAATTGTGCGTTACCAATTCGGGACGAGCAATTAAAAAATTAATTAAAACAGCCCACTGAGCTGTATTTGTTTTTCCTCCCCTAATCCTAGAAATATTAGCACGTTTTTCCATAGTAAATATAATTTATACATCACTAATAACAACAATAATAAACTTCAAATAGTTTTAGGTTATGTTTATATTTATTGCACAAGAAAGACAAAACGACTTTTTAGCTAAATGTAAAAAAGAGACAAAATTACGTCGCTTTCAAGGCGACACCTCGCGAGCTATCGCTTTCGCTATGCAAGTTCGTGCTATATCGGCCCGCTTCGAAACATACCGAACGGTGATACAGAGTAGGAATTTGCAAAGAGAGCCCAATCGCAATCGCTATTTTTCATACAGAGTGCCACTCCAGGGGGCGAAGCCAACGCCGGCCAATAGATACGACCTAAGACCGAAGAGACACTATAAAACCACGCACTGCGACTGCCACCCTGCTCTAAGTCCTACCAGGAGCGGATTTAAGTTAGATTGCGCCCTAGGCCTATTCCGATATGGCGCCCTTCTTGTTTTGTGATAGCATATAGAGTTTAATTTATCCAAATTGTTTTTGTCACAATTTTTTTATTATATGATTTATGTCTTATGATGGTTGTACTTTCACTTCAAATAAATATGTGCCAAAAATTCTTAGGATCGGGATTTGGTTTAATTATCTACATCAATATTCTACTTTCTACATCGATATTTGGTCGCTTTTAAAATTTTGGCGCCCTAGGCCCAGGACTTCTGTGCCTAAGCCTAAATTCGTTACTGAGTCCTACATAGACAAAAAAACTTTTCGGTACCAAGTATCTTTTTTCTCGGAAATATTGATCTGGCGTATCTATTTACTTTCTGTAAGTAAAATACTTCTTCTAAACACGGTACTAATTTTGTGCTGAATCTTCTGCTTTCTTAAAAATTATCAAATATACAAAGCTTGTATCGAAGTAATGCGAGAGCGGTTCCGATACGAAATGACTTAGCCAGCAGGAGGGGGGAAGTTTTTAGTCGGTAGGCGGCTCCCTAGAGGGACCGAATCCGACACAGGCCGGCCGCCAGACCACCCGGCCGATACCGTCTTTAGAAGATTTTTTACCCCTCTATAAAGAAAAAAAGATATACAAATCTTACTACACTAAATTACTTCCTTTTTCCAATAATAATCGTGTATTCTTGGTGGAAGCAAGTATCACAGGAAAAATTAATTCGTGCGATGAATTTAACACGTCTTGCTGATCTACAAGTACGCGATATATGTACTTAAGTAGAGTGTTCTATTCCTGACTAGAATTTTTTTTGTGTGTATCATTAAGAATGTAAAAAAGTGACTCAAGGGCTAAAAATAGTTTTAGATAAAAAAAATTCAGTTAACAGGCGTTACGGTCACTAACATTTACAATAAATCAACAATAATAAAATCCGTTTGTTACATTGTGTTTTGGCGCCGTATTTCCTCAAACCTACGATAATACGAAGTAATAAACTTTGGGCTTTACGCCCTAATAAACATTACTCGCAAATAAATTGTGGAAGATATAAATGCCGCGCATTATTTTAAATCGACAATCGATTAGACAAGATGTAACCAATTTTTTTATTGACTTTGATCGTTGGAGCAAATAATTTCTATTGTTAGTTTAAAACTTTTGGTTCAATATAACGACAAAATAGACCGATCTAGCGTTGGAGAATCAGGCCATTATTGTTCTTATATACCCCGTTGTCATGCAAGCGGTAGATAAGTTAGATTTTCCTGTTTACATGCGTATCTCATGTCTCAAAAAATTAAGATATGAATTCTTCCGCTTATACAGTACGGTTCAGCTTGGTGCGAACATAGGTTGGGTTGGGTGTGTGTCCTTAGTTAAATCAATCGCGTGGCGGATACTATTTTTAGATACACGTTAGATCAATTTTAAAATAATTTAATGTTTTAATCAGTCAAAATTTCGTAAATAATCCCTGAACTATAATTTCAAAAAAAAAATTCAAATATATAGCTTTCTGCTAACACATTCTTGTCTCTTAAAATTTAAAAATTGTCGACAAAATGATGTAAAACTTGTTAAGAAAAAATAATAAATAATATACCTAATTTCTATTGTCAGTTTAAAACTTTTGGTTCAATATAACAACAAAATAGACCGATCTAGCGTTGGAGAATCAGGCCATTATTGTTCTTATATACCCCGTTGTCATGCAAGCGGTAGATAAGTTAGATTTTCCTGTTTACATGCGTATCTCATGTCTCAAAAAATTAAGATATGAATTCTTCCGCTTATACAGTACGGTTCAGCTTGGTGCGAACATAGGTTGGGTTGGGTGTGTGTCCTTAGTTAAATCAATCGCGTGGCGGATACTATTTTTAGATACACGTTAGGTCAATTTTAAAATAATTTAATGTTTTAATCAGTCAACATTTCGTAAATAATCCCTGAACTATAATTTAAAAAAAAAATCAAATATATAGCTTTCTGCTAACACATTTTTATCTCTTAAAATTTAAAAATTGTCGACAAAATGATGTAAAACTTGTTAAGAAAAAATAATAAATAATATACCTAATTTCTATTGTCAGTTTAAAACTTTTGGTTCAATGTAACAACAAAATAGACCGATCTAGAGTTGGAGAATCAGGCCATTATTGTTCTTATATACCCCGTTGTCATGCAAGCGGTAGATAAGTTAGATTTTCCTGTTTACATGCGTATCTCATGTCTCAAAAAATTAAGATATGAATTCTTCCGCTTATACAGTACGGTTCAGCTTGGTGCGAACATAGGTTGGGTTGGGTGTGTGTCCTTAGTTAAATCAATCGCGTGGCGGATACTATTTTTAGATACACGTTAGGTCAATTTTAAAATAATTTAATGTTTTAATCAGTCAAAATTTCGTAAATAATCCCTGAACTATAATTTAAAAAAAAAATCAAATATATAGCTTTCTGCTAACACATTTTTGTCTCTTAAAATTTAAAAATTGTCGACAAAATGATGTAAAACTTGTTAAGAAAAAATAATAAATAATATACCTAATTTCTATTGTCAGTTTAAATCTTTTGGTTCAATGTAACAACAAAATAGACCGATCTAGAGTTGGAGAATCAGGCCATTATTGTTCTTATATACTCCGTTGTCATGCAAGGGGTAGATAAGTTAGATTTTTCTGTTTACATGCGTATCGTGTCTCAAAAAATTAAGATATGAATTCATCCGCTTATACAGTAAGGTTCAGCTTGGTGCGAAGATAGGTTGGGTTGGGTGCGTGTCCTGAGTTAAATCAATCGCGTGGCGGATACTATTTTTAGATACACGTTAGATCAATTTTAAAATAATTTAATGTTTTAATCAGTCAAAATTTCGTAAATAATCCCTGAACTATAATTTAAAAAAAAATTCAAATATATAACTTTCTACTAACACATTTTTGTCTCTTAAAATTTAAAAATTGTCGACAAAATGATGTAAAACTTGTTAAGAAAAAATTTAACATTTTTTTCGCAAATGACAAAATATTTTTTTCTTTAACAAAACATTCCTAGTAGGCTCATTATCAAGAACCCTGAACGTGGCTTGAGTACCGTAAGTAGCAACAGAGATATACAACTTAAAATCTCAGCAGCCGCTACTGTTTTATATCATTGCTATTAATACTAAAAACATTGGTTTTGCAGTTAGGGCTGGTAAAAACGAAGGATAATTGACGTTATTGTCAATTACCCGCACTTTTTAAGTAAAGAAAATCAACGTGTGTTACTACATAATCTTTATTTTCTTGCGCTTTTATTATACGATCAAAGAGCACGATTTTCTAAATTTCAAAAAGTCGAAAATCTCTCCGGCATGTGTTGCATTGTAAAAAAGTTATTGCGGTAGAAATACCGACGGAACGAGCTACCTTCTTTCTATCTTTAATTAATCATGTATGGGATCGGCATGCACGAATGATCCCGGACATTCTTATACAGCGTGTCCAGAAATTATCTTAACAGATTTTTTTTTGACTTTACGAAAAACAGTTATTCTTTATAAAAAGTTTTGCTTGTAGGGAAAATAACACTTTAACCAGCATATAGGGGGTGTCAAAAAAAAATAAAAACAATAAATGCCGTAGAAAGACAACTATCTTTAATTTTAATTGCACAGTAGAATAACGTAAGAAAGTGTCGTCTAAAACTTAAAAGTGATCGAATATGAAATTTGACAAAATAACTTTATGGTTATTCATATGTACTTTTAAATTTTTTAAAAAGGTGTTCTGAAAAACACCCTTTTTAAATAACATAAAATAAACAACAAAAACAAATACTGTTTTTATTTAAAATATAAAAAATTATTTTCTGAACGTTTTTCATTCATCTAGTTTACCTAGAAAAGTACAAAATAAGCCTTGCCAAGTAAAACTTTGACAACTAATTGTTTTATTTGTAAATGTGTTCCCTTCTTATTAAATATGGTGCTCAAACTTACCAATGAGGAAAACATCTAAATAGTATTAGCTGTTGGGGACCGCTATAAAACATACAGAGAGGCTGCTTAAATTTGTAATGAAAAACATCCGAATAAAATACCAGGCCATGTGACTGTTGGAGATATTGTTAATAAATTTACAAGTACCTACCGGATCTGCAAGCAATGAATTTTCCGGCAAGCACCAGGTTTGGCGGATGGACGAAGATACCCAATTAGAGGTTTTGCAAACTGTCGTGGAAAATCCAAAAATCTCATTGAGAAATATTTTACAAACTGTTCCAGGACCTGTTACAAAATCCAAGGCCAAAGTTATTTTAAGAAAAAATCATTTTCACCCATACCAACTAAAATTTATAAACTGCAGTCTAGAGATTTTGATTAACGTTTGTTATTTTGCTCTTGGTTTCACGGCTAGGTAAAAGATGACCCATTTTTGAAAGAAAAATATTATTTTCAGATGAGGCCACGTTTATCTCAAATGGTGTGAGTGGTGTGTCCCCCACGTAGGTGGTGGAGTGATGAGAATCCCCACTTTGTAATTGGGTGTCGTGACCAGTATTATTTTATGACAAACGTTGGTGTGGTGTTTTTAAGAACAACATTGTGGGGCCGTACTTTTTTCGAGAAAATATTACCGGTGAAATTGTCTTCAACTTTTTATGGGAATTCTGAAAAGAAAAAATCTATGTCCACAGACCTTTCGAAAACATATTAGAGAGAATTATAATCAGAGAATGTGTCAAAGAAATTTCCCCCACAAGGTTATAAATGCAGTGGCGAAATTTTCACGACATTTGTATGAAAAAAACGGTGGTCATGTTGAAGCTTAGTGTAGTATTTCATAAAATGTTTATGTGGTTAATTTCGGTAATGTTATTTAAAAAACATGTATCTCAAAACACCTTTTTAAAATTCCATACCATAAAGTTGTTTTGGGAAATTTTATATTCGATCACTTTTCACTTCTGTACGACACTTTCTTACGTTATTGTACTTTGCAATTAAAATTAAAGATAGTCTTCCTTCTACGGCATTTGTCGCTGTTACTTTTTTTGACACCCGTATATGCTGCGTCTAAACTTTTGATTTGAGTGTTAATTTCTCAAGCAAACCCAAGCAGAACATTTTATGAGGAATAACTTTTTTCCGTAAAGTCGAAAATTAAAAAAAAATTCTATCTGTTAAGATGGTTTCTGGACACGCTGTATAGTATGAAATGGAGAAAGAAATTAAAAAAGAAATACATTTTTTTTTCACTTTATATGGTACTACAGTTGCCTCCCTATTATTTTGCAAAATTTATATTAAAATATTCCAAACCGTTTTTGAAATGTCACATTGCAACATTTCTTACCCTGTAGGTAGTGACTTAAAAAACATATTCCGATTTTTCGGCTTTTGGGAGGATATAAATGTAAGTATTCTCCACATTTCAATTAATTTTTATCTGGAAAAAAATACATATCAATAACACGATCCAATAAAATAGTAACACGAAAACTGGTTTATGTAACTGGTCAACAAACCGAGTCGTGAAACTAGCATGGCGGCATTATTAATGATCTTAATATTGACTTTTCATGTTTCGATTGGCCCAAACTTAACATGAGCTCATATTGACTTACCAAAATGCGTCAATTACTAAACTGTTGTAGATAAGAATAAAAATATTTTTTATATTGCTACATACAAGCATGAAAAAAGAACGACAGCTGTAATATCTGCAATAAAGATTTTTTTAGTTTCAAGAAACGCTTCAACTTTAGTATGAGGAACTACGTAGCTTTAAAAACGACCCATCTCACTTACCTTATTTACTGTGTTCGTTATTCCCTTTGATGTTAAAAAGTTTTTAGTGCAAATCGTCGGAAGTTTTTAGGGCCTTTTCAAATTATTTTTTCGAGACTCACCTAAAAAACAAACTGATAAAAAAGGTTTATGGTGCCATGTTGCGTGCTATCTTACCTGGAATTCGTAAAGTTATATTCTACTTTAACGGATAAGGTGACCTTATAACTCCATTCCATGTAAATGTGAGAGTGTCGAAGATATAAGATGGAAAACCTAACCTCGATTTTGAACAGAGGATTGATTTATTGATAACAGGAAATTTGCCAGTAACTCAAAATAGTTATTTATGATATAAGTGTTAAAAGTACAATTTTACGACACGAATTTGAAAGTTTGCAGAATGAGCGAAGCGAATTCTGCAATTCAAATGAGTGCCTTAAAAGTACTTTTAACACAAATATCATACAAAATTTTTTCTACAGACGCCAATAAAAAACAAAAACACAATTACAATTTTTAGAAAGTTTAACATATTGGAAACACATAGTTTTAAGTAGCATCGTAGATATAATAATAAAATTATGAAGTTGACATTTGTCAAAAAATCTAACAACCATTGTTGGCGTCGTAGTTGCCATAGTATTACTTTTAACACTAGTGCTATAAAGTACTTTTAACACTAGTGCCATAAAGTAACATTTTTAAGGCCTCTGCGGTGTGTTAAAAAATGCATTTTTAACACGTTTGTAGAAAAAAGAAATTTTGCACACGTTTAAATTAAAGACAAGTAGGTATTTCAATCGTGCTTTTAAGCTAGACAGTTAGGCAGGTTATTATAGTCCTCAGTAATTATTTACAACCAAAATTAGAAGAATAAGTGAGCCAAATTTGGAGAAAATTAAGCCCTTTGGTAATTGTAGCATGGGCGTGCCATAAAATGGCTCACTTAGCTTTGAGCATACTTGTTGCTGGTCGACCACGTCCGTTAATTGATTGTTTTGGTAATCGTCGATGTTTGTCGAGACATGAGGTTGCCAAGGGTGCTTTCTGTCTTCAACTGACTCTGTTTACTAAAAAGTCTTTGTTGTACCTACTTTAATTAATTACTTAACTCTTATTATATAAATAAGTGTAAATTATTTTGTTACACTTATATGTGTTTCTCCCACTTTAAACCTCTCTAAACTGTAATACTAATTACCAAAAAAATATATCTTAAGGTATGGTTTCGCTGAATGCGTCTGGCGGCAGCGTCCGACGGTAACCTCCGGCGGTAACGACTGGCGGTCGCGTCTGTGTGTTTTTGCTAAAAGCGTTGGCATTTTGGCGCTTGTTTAGAAACGACAGTTAAGTGCAGTATCTCGTACAGTAGATGGATAAAAAAGAACTCGCTGCTGTACTCTTAATTAAAGATGACGAAGAAGAAGAGGAACTGGCTTTACAGAGAAAAAAGCGTCAAAAAGTTGATCCCATTTTTAAAGCAAGACGAGCATCAAAAAGGGCGGGATACCTTCTAACTTCTTTAATTATTAATTCGTCTTCATTTGCAGTAAATTGTGGAGCCATGATGTAAAAAAAAAGCAGTGAACACCGAAAAATGCGTTTACAGACTTAAAACAATTACCTAAACTGTACCGATCGCGCGACCGTCGGCGGCTAGACTGCTACTATGAGCAGTCGAGACAGGGACGCGCGCGTTCGGACGTCGGGCCGCGCGGCTCAGACGCATAAATGAAAATAGCGCCATATAAAATATAGTAAAGCAGTACGCTACCGCTAGCGGTTACCGCCGGACGCTGCCGCCAGACGCACAAGTAAAAATGTACCTTTAGGCAAAAGTTTTAGGAAAGTGTGTCAACTATAAAGCTGATAATTACTATTTAAGGTCAAAAACTTGTATTTTTTATTAGGACCCCTAAATATCAAACACATACAGAAATCAGAACTACCCCTGCTTGTCTAAGGTAAAGTCGTTTATTAAAGACCCCACATACAGGTTAAAGTGTACAAAGCGATATCTCGAAAACGGTTTAAAATAAACTGGTCAACAAAAAAATCGGCAAAAGCGATTTTAATTCGACTTCTCGAACTGCTATAAATTTTTAAAAACTTAACTTTTTTGAGAGCGGTTTTCGGATACCGATAGCTCGTCTTGCCCAGATTAAGTATCAAGTAGTGATTTGGCAATGGAAACGACATTTTCATGCTATACAGGGTGATTAACAAGGAAATGTAAAACTGCTAAAAGTTTAGGTGTGTGCCGTATTGCCAATAATTTTTTTTGGTCATTCCTACACAGCACGTTAGTAAGCCGATATCAATATCTCCAGACGTGTTCGCCGAAATTTCGATTTTCGTCTTTGACGGAAAATACAGGAGGCAACAAGAAAATCACACAAATTTTGGTAGCGTCATTTTTAAAACGCTGTAGCTCGAAAACGGATTGATAGACTTTGTCGGGCTTTTTAGTTATTGAAAGCCCTTTCGTGTTGCGTTTTATCTAAAAAACTGTTTTTTGTTCAAGGTCAAAATGTTTGCGTTGTATAGGGGTGAACTAAAAAGTAAATGAAAACCATTGTTAAAAAGGTTTTTTTTTTAATTTGTGAAAATTGAGCAGTATGTGTTTCTTTTCTTCCAAAACGAGGGCGTTTTGTCCACCTCTCGGTTAGTTATACAACGTGTCCAGAAACCATCTTAACAAATTGTAAACATTTCATTTTTGACTTCACGGAAAAAAGATATTCTTTATAAAAAGTTCTGCATCGTGAGAAAATGGCATTGCAATTCAAAAATTTGATTTAAGACATACAGGGTGGCTCAAAAATGGAAAAGTCCTAATCCAAGTGACTTCCACTGTAAATATAGTAGAGGTAACTTTTATGTTAGCGAATTAGGTTTGGAACATACAAGAGGCCCCAAAAATAAAATAAATTTTTAATTATTGACTTAACAAAAAAAGTATCTTCATAAAAAGTCAACATTGTAAAAAAAGAGCATAATTATTAAAAAACATGAGGACAATAAAGAGTGGCTTAAAAAGCTGAAAGTCTCAATTTACGTAGAGTTAAAGAGACACCAAATCTTTATTTAAAGATAAACTGTATGGAAAAGGACGGAGGTTGCGTGGAGGTTTAAATTTATTTAGTTATTTAGTCATGTTTTTTACCCTAATATTTCATTTGTTATTAAAATTATGTTAAATAAAAATAAACCTTTAATCACCCTTTACGTCTCATTTTAAGTTTAAGTGCTTACTTATAACTTAATTAGTAACCTTGTACAAATATCATTGTGGTTGAATTGAAATTTAGCTTACCCTTGTTGTAAGGCCATTTCAAAGTTTTAAATTTTTTAGCCACCCTATATGTCCTAGATCAAATTTTTGATTCATCATACCCCTTTTCACAATTTAGAACTTTTTATAAAGATACCTATAGGTACTTTTTGTAAAGTCGATAATAAAAAATTATTTTTATTTTTGGGACCTCCTGTATATTCCAAACCTAATTCAATAACATAAAAAGTTAACACTAGTACATTTGCAGTGGCAGTTTACCCTTAAAGATTTTGTGTCTTTTTAGCTTCACATGGATTAGGACTTTTACATTTTTGAGTCACCCTGTATGTCTTAGATCAAATTTTTTAATGGCTATGATATTTTCTCACGATGCAGAACTTTTTATGAGGGATTACCTTTTTTGTGAAGTCAAAAATAAAAAAGTTTCGCATTTGTTTAGATGGTTTCTGGACACGCTGTATAACTAATCGAAATTTGAGCAAAAAGCCCTAGTTCTGGAAGAAAAAAAACGCATACTGCTCAGTTTGCACAAATTAAAAGAAAACTTGTTTTTAACAACACTTTTCATTTATTTTTTATTTCACCCCTATACGACGCAAATATTTTGACATTGAACAAAAAACAGTTTATTAGGTAAAACTCTACACAAAAAGGGCTTTCAATTCCCGAAAAGCCCGAAAAAGTCTATTAATCCATTTTCTAGCTACAGGGTTTTAAAAATGACGCTGCCAAAATTTGTATGCTTTTTTTGTTTTCTCCTGTATTTTTCGCCAGAGACCATTAATCGAAATTCCGGCGAATACGTCTGGAGATATTGATACCAGCTTACCAACGTGCTATGTAGGAACGACCAAATAAAATTATTGGCAATATGGCACACACCTAAACTTTTAGTAGTTTTACATTACCTTATTAATTACCCTGTATAGCATGAAAATGTCACTTCCATTGCAAAATCACTTCTTGATGCTTAATTTGGGAAAGACAAGCTATCAATATCCGAAAACCGCCCTCAAAAAAGTTGAGTTTTTAAAAAACTATAGCAGTTTGAAAAGTCGGGTAAAAATCGCTTTTGCTGATTGTTTTGTTGACCAGTTTATTTTTTACTTGTTAAAAGTAACGAGTTTTATCACATTATTTTTTTAACGTCCCAACTATTCTCTCTCACACCTTTAACCAAAGTACTAGTTTATATATATTAAACAATAATGACACCTATGGACATGTCGTCTGGAAGGACAAAGGGGCGTAACTCCATTTAACATATATCTCAGGAGAACTGATTGAAAATTAAGTCAGTATTGCATTGGTTCCTGAAACTTCTTCTGTTATAATTTACAGTACATTTATGTAAGTTATTTAGTAGACTAAGTAGATTATGCTAAATGTTATATTCTTGTAAAGAAAGATGTATTTACGGAGTTATCGAATTTTAAAAGAGAGCCGCCTTTTTGTCTATTAACTTTTTTGAAAATTTTCATACATGGCCGACTTACGCCTATATAATTTATAATATTACGATAACCATAAGAGAGAGAGAAACGCCACTTTTTATTTTTATAAATATGACCTTGGGGTAGGTATGGTGGCCATAGCTCGAAATTCGGTCTTCCAGAGTTACGCCCCTTTGTCTTTCCAGCGACGATGTTTGTCAATGTCTTTATTAAATGAAGCAATTATTTAATTCAAAACAATTCTCATCGAAATACTATCTACTGAACAAAGGATTTTTTATAGTTCAGTGTTATGAGGATGGCCCAGTATCATACCGCTACATCATGGGACAATTTAGTGAGAAATTTTTATCAGCCCCAATATCTGAAGTGGCAATCTACAACACAATAGAAAAAAGTTCCAAATAACTGGTTCGGTTTCGAATCTCAAAAAGAAATATGACCAAAACGATGCTGCCACAGTTTTAGTTACTCAGTCTTTTAGAGAAACTCCTGTGATGTCCCTTAGAAATAGTGCTAAATATCTAGAAGTTGTGAAAAAACTCATATTCAAATAATCCTAAAAGAAAATAAATTTTATTTACTTTCAGACCCCACTTTAACCAAACATTGGAAAAGGGAGCGAACAGGCTAGATTTTTGTTTATGGGTGGGAGACCAAATTTTAAGTGGCAATATCCATTTTTATTAATTTATTATGTTTCCTACTAATGGAACTGTAGCAACACAGCATGTCAGGTACCGGTCTTGAGAAAACCTCCAATTTAGAATAATGAGGCGAAGACAATATTTTACAAAAGTGAACGTTTGGTGCGCGATATCTGTCCATGGCATTACTGGTCAATATTGTTTTAATAACACCTGCAATAGAACATCTGACTTAGAAATGCTGGATACATTTTTAAGCGAAGAACTCGAAAATTTGCCATTAAGTTTTCGCCAAAAAAATGTATTTTCAACAAGATAGTTGTCAACTTCACCGCAGATTTGGTCCAAGGTAGATTGACAGAAATGGCCCAATTTTGTGGCCCCCAAGACTTAACATTTGCCGATATGTTTCTATGGGGCCAAACCCAATCCAAACAAATAATTTATGCCACTCCAATACCAAATAATCTTGACGTGCAAAAAGGCAGAATTATTCCGGCTCTGTTCGTTTAATATCCCAGGAAGATATCGGATAGGGAAGCAATTAGAAAAATTAGTTGAATGTTGGGGTGTAGTTAGTACTCTGGTTAAAGGTGTGATAGAGAATAGTTGGGACTTTTGATAAACAAGGCATGTTCAGGCTTACGCAAAATAAAATTTTCGTAATTTTTATGCTCCCTATATAAAAAATTAAATTTTTCATAACGGGAATTTTATTTATTTTACAAGCAAAAACTTTTTATTAGGAGTGACATTTTTACGTATCTTGCAAAATTTGGTCCAGTTGTCCTCTTTTAAACCCCTTCCGCGGATATACTGTAGAAACACCAAACAAGTATTTTGAAGTATCAAATATAATTATTGACATTCGAAGAAGACACTTGGAAATAATACTCTCTAAAAAATAATTATTTATATATCAAATGAAGCAACATTAAATTTACTACATAACTGAAAAATTATAGGAAGGTTCTGAAAAGAAATATAGTCTAGAGAAAGGCGATGTCCAAAGGAAATGAAAAAAGTTTTATCAAAAACCTATTTAAAGATTTACGATTAATTTTTTATGCATTATTTCGATCGTAAAAGAACTATTGTATGAAATATATGCATAAAACGCCTATTTCCGTTATAGAATTGCGGCACTGGCCTTCGCCTTCTAGTAAAGTTTTCTCTGCTACCACTGAATTTATTCAAGAATGGTGGCTAACAATTAAACTTCTTCTTTTTAAATCATTTATTCATATAATCGTGAACATGTCATTTGGCCTTACTTTGTTTTATACACATACTTACATAGAGAACCCAAATATACATGTATATATTCGGATTCGGAGAGTTTTCGCAAGCTTGTTGCTGGAGCATCCTTACCTTCGAATTTTTCAGTGGTAACTGGGAGCTGGTGTTGGCTCTGGTGGAGGGAAATATGACCGAAGGTCGGTTATTTAACTATAGTTCAATAACCGACCTTTGGTCATTTTGTCCTTCACCAGAGTCAACACCATCTCTTACGTATTGAACTATTTCAATTGAAACCGTTTAAAATTTAATATCCTCACCTGGAAAATAAACCGAAGAATAAAGATCCTAATACTTTGTATATCGCAATTCAAAAGTTTACTATTCTATTTTATCAAATATAAATATATAAAGAAAGTCTTCGACACTCTCACATTAAACGGCTTTAACAGGAACTTTGAACCCCTGAAAATTCCTTAATGTTCAGCTGAAAAACGTATGTAAGTACTTACACTAATAGAACCTTTTTATCAAAGCATTGACTTTTGACTTACCTGAAACAAAGGAAAACATTATTTAGTGTTATACTAGTAAAATTCTAAACATAAGAAAAGAAGTACCATCGTCGTGGTTTCAAATCCGACCAAGGAATGTAAAAATTTTCTGGGCCCATTCTACGTTTCGTGAAGTACACCCTACCGTGCGGTAGGTGGAAAAGCGAAGGGGAGAGTGTAAAGTGGATCGATATCAGAACCGTCCTATTCACGCCGATGAGAACGGATACCTCGTCCTATTCACGCCGGTTAAAGGCCGGATGAGAACGGATACCTCGTTGGATGGAGGCACCATTTCGCACTCCTCAGTCGGTAGGTAACAAAAGAGATCACAGAACCAAGAAACCAAGGGTTGATAGCCCTTAAGGGTGCTCTGGGTGTCGTGTTACTGAGGACCGTGGTTCGGAGCCCACGTTAATCTGCAGGTCCCGGGGCCAAAACACTAGCTGTTAGTGACAATATAATAAAAGATAACTTAAGTTTTTTTAAGAAAAGAAGTATTAACTAATTTGAGGCATCCTACTGTAACGGGTTAATTTTCCCGTTACATAGATTTTTAAAGAATTTAGTGAATTCCACCTTTTAGCGCTCCAGATATCTTATAGAACGAGCTCTGGAACGCACCTGAATTGGACCTATATTTGCAGTGAAGTCTGTAGTGCGACTCTGCGAAGTCATAGTTTCCTATCTGTACAGACAAAGAGATAGTTTTCAGTTTGTTTTACGTTCGCTGACGAATGATCGGCAGACAGAAACAACACGATCGCCTTATGTCAGTAGTGATAGATGAGTGGATTCATGCCCGCCCCACACCCAAAGTCTAGTCTAGTCTAGTTATTTAGGAGTTGTTTACAGAAACAGGGTCTGTTTTTACCTGTTTCATAGTTGTTTCAGGAAACAGGATCTGTTTTTTAGCTGTTTTGTAGCTGTTTAGGAGATGTTTCCATAAACAGATCCTGTTTCAGGAAACAACTATGAAACAGCTACAAAACAGCTAAAAACATACTCTCTTTCTGGAAAAAAACTCCTAAACAGCTATAAAATAGCTCAAAAACAGACCCTGTTTCAGAAAACAACTATGAAACAGCTAAAAACAGACCCTGTTTCTGAAAACAAGTCCTAAACGGCTATGTCCTAGACTTTAGGTGTGGGCGGGTGTTAAACCCCTCATCTATCACTACTTGTGCCTATTATCGAAAACTATAACAACCCGGAGTAGGACTGCTGTCTTTTATGCTTTTCACATGCTATTAACGAGTGATTATGGACCAGAGTAGTGTACTCTAGAATAGGTATTGTAACTTTGGTTTATTATTGAGGCGATGTTTTATATGCCTTTTTTATATATTATTATGGTTTCACATGTTTAGACTTAAGGGAACCCCTTTATATTTCTGTGTTAAATTCTTGTATTATAACAATATAGTAGTTCGGAGTAAATCGAGGCGGAGTAAGAACTGTATACCCACCTGTAACTGTGTAGGTTTTGTGGAGCTGAAGAGACTCTAGAAAAAAGGTGACGTGTAGGAATTGGAAATACCTAGTACACTTTCTATTCTGTACTTTAGGACTTCTAGGTAATCGATAAGATTGCAGTGTTTTCATAATTAATAAGTAGTATGTCCTAGTATACTGTCTGTACTTTATGTGTTATAGAAAATTATTACGGTTACAACGATCTATCATAGTGGAGAGTCTGGAGAATAGGTTCAAAGACCTGATGTTTACGTGTTAGTGGACATTTCTGAACTATTTAGTCAGAGACGTAGAGAGACAAAGAGCGTTTGAAAAGCAGACAGCTGGTGGGTTCGGGCCCTGTGCGGCCTTGAAAGCATATGATTGGACGACACAGTATATGTTGAGCCTTTGTATTATGTTGAACTTTCCAAAATAAATGTGTGTAGGTAGATAAATTAGTGTTTGATTTCTAACGGGAGAAACGAAACGGTTGGATTGTGAACTAATCTCGGAATTTTGATCAATTTTCTTAAATATTCTACAGTCTGGCGTCCATTTAACAACTTTTTAATAGATCAAAATTATTGAATTTCTTTCTACCGGCACTGTGTAGAGGATAATAAACCAGGACTAACATGCGATAATAAATTCCCCCCCCCCCTGAATGATCGTGCCAAAAGCGGCTAATCAGGAGCTGTCGTGCCCAGGTGAGAACACCTAGATTACCTGGTAAAGATGTAACAAGAAAATCCTTGGACTGAATTAACTTACAACATATATGGTGATTAGGTAAAAAAAAATGTTGACTATATGTTTTTTGAGTCGTCCGAAATATCTATGACGACCACTATATTGCGTTGTATTCATATTTGCCGCGTGACGTCACTGGCATCGGGCCCGAGAAAAGCGCGAGAAGTTGTCAAATTTAAACTTTTAGGCGACATAACAGTTGTTTTTAAGAATATTTACAAAAATTCACTGTTAGCTTCGGAACTTTTAATACTATGATTGAAAGTATAATATTTAGAAAACGTAGAAGATTCCTAATTGTTTTTTAAATGCGGTTGGATTTTAATAGGTTATTTTATACTTTTTGAATATAAAACTATGGAACACCTTATATTATCGTAAAGCACATAATAATATGTATATAACATACCCTGATTAAAGATGTTAGTATTAAAATTATGAAATTTGTGTTAGTAAATTATGCACCAAATTCGAGGTGGGGGTAATTTTTTTCAAAAAAAAGACGATTAAATAGAACAATCAAAAATATAAAAACTTGCTGCCATTGTCAAAAGACAAATTGAAAAACCGACGAGATTGAAAAAACATGGTTCAAAAAGTAATGAAAGCATAACAACGATAATGGAAGTAACTTTATTAGATGCGAATAGAGCTTGGGGTTTATTTGTATGGAAAATTAACTTTTTATTCGAAAAGCAAAACGAAAATTGGCAATTAGTATCCCGCTGCCTACGTCGCTTTTCGCGCAAAGAATGTAAGAAAAAATAATATATATTAGAGAATAAGAACACTGTTTTTGTAGCTGTTCCTTGTGTTTTTAAAATGTTTGTTGTAAACGAAAGTGGATAAAGGTGCAATGCAGCAAAAGTATACAAATTTTGTTGTTTTATTGTTTATTTTTAGAAAAGATTTTTTTTCAGAGATTCATGCATGTGAAAGAATAATAATACGCAATGTTTACTCTGATTGGCATTTTCTTCTACCAATGCAACCACAAGAAGGATTATCTAAGAAACATACATTTTTATATCGATATTAGTAATATTTAATGAATTTTATTAATTAACTTATCTATTTGCAGTAGATAGCCAGAAAATAAATATAAAATAAAAATAAAATATTTGTAGAGACAAAGCGATATTTTCTCGCTGTGTTTTACGTTCGGTGTCTAATGATCAGCAGACAAAAACAACACGATCGCTTTGTGTCGATTATATAGAAAACTATAACCACCCGAAGTTGCACCTCAGATTTCTCTTTTCTGGTGTAAGTAGATGTTTTAAAAATGTTTTTTTAAATAAAAAGTTTTTCTTAACAAACTAAATCGTACATACGATACCATATCAATTTTAAATTGTTTCCTATTTATTTGTGTTGCAGGATTGTTGAAAGAATAGCTGTATCAATGTAAGCAATGCTATGTCAATATTTCTCTTTTGAATAACTATACAGGGTGTTATGAAATTCACTGCATTAATTGAAACTGGTAAATCCTGTTATGAATTCAGATATTCAATTCAATAATAAGCCGGTAATCGCCCCTTAACCTTTCTCTAGCTAACGGTACCCGCCACTGGCAAGAAACACATAGTTCGAATAAGTTGCCAATTCTAACAATATTTTTTTCTATGCTACACGACAGCATAAGAAATAATGTTTTTGTTACCCTTAAAGTAAACTCCCTTTAAAATTCACTTCTATTAAAAATATTTTAGGTTAACAAATACGCACTAACAACACAGTACAACCATATTAATGCAAAAAAGAGCACTTGACTAATAATTAAAACTAAGAAAAGTTAAAAGTTAAACACATAGATTCCACGCTTTTTTGTCATTATTCGCAATATTAAAACCCAAAACTAATGTTACTTTTAAGGTAAAATCTCTATAAAATACACTTCCAGTAGAAAGATTTTACGAAATAAAATAGAATAGGTTTTGTTAGGTTGTACGTTAAACTTATAAAACACTAACAAAACAGTACGAATTGCCATTAGTGTAAATAAGGTCAACTACCTAATTGAAATATAATGCTTAAAAGAATCCACGGTATTTTTTACTATCAGCGCTGAACAACTAAAAAGTTATTTATTTATTAAACAACACAACCCTTGCGTTCCGCCGAAATAAGTTAGTTGACATTTTATTATCTAATTGTTTCAACTACTACTTCTACCCCTGGCGTAACAAAAGATAGGCAACCCAACAAAAACTACCAATAGTTGTTGTTGCATAAGAGATAGGAAAGAAGCTGTCTGGAAATAATAGCAGCGCTCAGTAAGTCAGTATTTTTATCTTTTTTCGCCAATCTTGCAATTCGCATTTATTGAAACAAAAACAAACTTCCTGCGACTAACGTTTAAATATATAAATGTCTGAAATAATTTTACCCATGTCTGGTTTTTGTTTACTTTAACCTACCTACTCTACTGCATAGGCAACTATACAAACACGCGTTCATATTGTGCATGTTATCAATATTTTTTCTTTCAAGGTTAGTTTAAAATAATAATGTAGTTTGTTTTTGCTACCTAGGATGGTCTTCGTCGATTCGTTGTTAACTAATAGTTTGCTGTTTTATCTAGTTTGTGCTTTGATTATAGTGTTTCTTAAATTAGCCTAATAGGGTTGTATTGTAATAGTATATTACATAACAAGTGTTGAAAGTGACATTTTTCATACGAGTGGGAATGTTGTCGCACGAGGCGACAGCCGAGTGCGATAGTCCCACGAGTGTGCAAAAATTACTTTCACACGAGTAATGTACAATATTTTTCCTACGACCACAAAATTATTTACAAAAAATCCTCAATTTCTGTCTTTTAAAACCCTCACTTTCAACACTAACATTTTCATCAAGTGTGCTGAATATAAAATAAATGAAATTGGCACCATCTATTTAAATGTCATGTTGACAAGTACTTTTCAACACGCGTGTGATATAAGGCACTTTCTCGCCAAGTTAACCGTGCTTTTTTACTCACTTGCATAGGTGGTCGTAGGAAAACTAAATTTAACAGTAATAATATTTACGTACTATGTAACATTTGTGGGTGCAAGAAAGCGATTTAGATAAGGTACACAATTGTAGTGAAATGTCCCACAATGTCTTTTCAGTGTACCTCTATTTTTAACAATTGATGAAAACTTTATAAAGGAAAATTGCTTAAAATCTCATCAAAATACGCAATACAGTTTGAGGTTAAACGTCTGAAGATTTTTGTTGCACACTGTTCCAGAAAATTCGCATTAAAACAAAAAACAAGTAGAATTTTATGAAAAAATCAATCATTGAAACTAGCTAGTAAAACTGAACAAAAATTGTACTTTTAACATTTTACCGTCGCATGGATAAGAGTTGCGCATTTAAAAAAATAAAACGAATCACGGCCGGTACTCGGACGATGTAAAATTATGAAAAATATTTCAAACTTGTTTCTATACAATTTTAACTTCAAATTTTGTATTTAGGACTTTTATGAGATCCTAAGGAACTTTTCTTAATAACATTTTCGTCAATTTTTAAAAATGTAGGTAGTTTATTCTTCAGCGATTTTCCCTTTTTTGCGTACTAAGGTCATATATATATATATATATATATATATATATATATATATATATATATATATATATATATATATATAATTCTAATTTTCCGCAATATTAAAAGCAAAAACACTTTTAGAAATTATTGCCAACCCTTAATGACAGGTGCATGCTATAAGAACAAGTTATCTTTAAAAGAATTTAAGCAGGTGAGTGTTTTGAATATTTGTAAACAATACTGCTATAGCGAAATTATCAGCCGAAGGACAGGCCGTCTGGCAAAAGGTGATAAAAGAACTTGGGTACTGACACAAGCTCCAAACACTTAAAGCATTTTGTACTGTGTTTTTTAACTATTGTTTGTATTTATATAGGAAAAAAATGTTTAAATCATTTTATCGTCTGAGTTTTTCTTTCGACTCTATAGAAAAGCTAAGTTTCAAGGTCCTAGAGTTCGAATGCACAATACGTAAGTCTAAATATGGATTAAACACAATAAAAGGTTAAATTTAGAAACACACTAAATTATTGATTCAAGTGGTGTGACAATGACGCCGCCGTAAATAAGGAGGGTTCCTTAGTTCTTTTATTATACATTGTAATAGGTTAAAAATAGCACTTGCCATTATATGGATACGAGTGGTGAAACATGGATATATACATGGATATATATTCTAGGGTTGATTCTTATGATAAGTTTAAATCTTGAAGTAAATTACGGACAATTAAAATTGAAAAATTTTTAAGTGACATATTACATATTATGTTTCTACTACGTAACGCTTCTAATAAAGAACTGCAAGGGTTGTTACCACACGCCTCTATATAAAGTAAAACACCAACTAGGATTCAAAAATGGCACACGAAGGGCACGAGTATTTTATTTTTATTAGGTTGGGTACTAGAATTTGTGTTGGCAGCAGCCGCTAACTTCGGCGGCGATGGGCGGTAATTTTGAAAACAAAAGGATAAAATATGAATGTTAATATCTTGTAATGTAAAATAACCCCAAATGTTTGGCTTAGGGATTCACGATCTAAATCGATTTCTTGGAAAGACAAATTTTTTCCAAATGAAAATCGATTTTTAAGAATCGATCTTTTACCCTTCGATACTGCAAGGAGATCGGCGATTTTACACAGAATCGATTCTTTTGGTATTTTCATGTCTGTGAACTTTAAGACTTAATTAATAATTGGAAGTTAATATTTATATGTAATTCTTTCCAAACGATAGGGTCGCTGCGCCACGATCAAAACGATCCTAGTACGAATTAGGAAAGGAATAAGGAAATAGTTAAACTGCGCCATCTAACATTTTCTAGAAAAAAAAGTCAAATCTGAAGTCGTACAAAACAGCGATGCCGGTCATGTCGATCGGTATCTATGGACAGTTTGTTATTTTACGGTTGTCATTTTTTCGTTTAATTGTCATTTTTTCGTTCAACTGTTTTCTATTATATTAGTTTTCAATAAATTAGTATGATTTTCATGATAGCATTTTAAATCAAATATTTCCCCCTCCATACCCTTCCATAACTTAAAAATAAACAAAAAAATATACCCTCTGTATTATGCTAGTTTTTTCTTTTTTTTTTTTGCAGGCAGTTAGGCTTAGTAAAACTATTTTGTTGCTCGTAAGTTAATATTAGCGTTGATGTAATAATAAAATTTTTATTTTGGATTAAGATCAATAAATTAGGTAATAATAATAATACATATCAGAGAGTTTTCGGAATTCTTATTGCCTGTAGTTTACTTATCGTTATTTTAAACATACGAAGTATTAAAACGACACAATGATTTCTTTATTAGCGGCAAAAGAGAGATTTTAAAACTCTTACATCGAGTTCCAGAAGGAAAATTTAATTCGCAAGTAGCTAACGTCATATAAATTTTATTACAGTGTAAAATTTTTGTCAAATTACCCAAGATTAAACTAAAGCTAACCAAGGCTTTCCCTTAAAAAATCTGTTAAAATCAACACATCGGACTTTACGTTCGAAAGTCGTCGTATAGCTGCCAAGCGTAAAAGGTTGTACCTAACATGTCTGGTGTTTGTTTCGAAAAAGAGTTGTGCATTTTTGAACTAATAATAATTATGGAAAAAATATAAAGGAACAGATCCTGTAATTATACTGAAAAGGAAAGAGATTTATCACTAAAGATAGTGAGAAAGTAAGAAAATTTTATATTTATTTAAATAAAAATTCATAATTTATTCAAGCTCTACTTAGTTGTTGGTTATCAAGCATCAACTAATATTTTCCTGATGTTCCACACAAATATCCCATAAAATCCATAATTACAGCCTGATTTCACTTTAGATTTTTCAGTATTAAGCTCTCCTAATCATTCCCTGTCCCTTAATTTAATTTTTAGTGTTCCGTGAAACTTGACACTTAAGGAATCACTTTGGTGTCCGTCCATCCGTCCGTCAGTCCATCCGTCCGTCCGTCCGCCCGTCCGTCTGTCATAGGCGATTCTCTCTGAAACTATTCGACGTAAAAATTTGAAATTTAGCACCGAGATAGAGTGTAGTGCCCAATTATAGACGTGAAGTATAAAAAGTTGAGTTTTGATTCTGGATTTTTTTTCAGGAGGTAAATTGGGAAATGGAAGAAAAAATTTAAGGGCATCGTGTAGGGTATCTAATGAAAGCTTATTGAAGCACCAATTTAACAATATAGTATATGATGTATTTTTTTATGCATTTTTTTAAGAATTTTTTTCGGAAAAGCGCTCAAAAATTGCAGTCGCCCACCCTTATTTCCAAAAGGATTGCATAGAAAAATCTGAAAAAAATCACGAACATTGAGGATTGAGCAAAAATTATCATTATTGACAAATTTTAGCGCGAACAAATATTATAAACAATTTAATTGTTTACTTCCTTTTAACTGCTGAACCATTTTTAGAGAAAAAAATTTTCGACAAAAAATATTTCTCACGATGTAAAGAACAACTTTTATTCCTACACGTTTTTTAAAATCTTGAATTTGGCTCAGTGGAAACGCTTCCCACTCAGTTCCGCGCGTACGCGATGTGATACGGCGTTGGTGCCGACGGCGCACACTGTACCCTAGTATACGAAACGCGTGCCCAAAACTCAATTGTAAAAATACGGGTACATAACAAAACGCGTTGAAACTTGTCAAACTATTGGTTATGTCCTAGTTGTTGTTGTTAGTGGAACCTGCATTACGGTTATCAGTTTATAAATATTTATTCATAAAGTTGAAAGTTATTATTTTGATAGAAGTGTAATTGAAAGTTAGCGATGTGTGATAACCAATGTAAGTACGAATCGGAATCTATAGTGATACCGTCATTTATGGGTCAGTAATTTAAATATTTACATGCAGTTCATTTTTATACACAAACAAAAAATATAGGGTAATATCTATAATAAATATAATATACAAAGTATTTGATCTCAAATTTGACGATATAATAGATTTTATTATTATTCAAACTTCTTGTCCGACGCAATTACGTATAATTATTATTATTATTATTATTATTATTATTATTATTATTATTATTATTATTATTATTATTATTATTATTATTATTATTATTATTATTATTATTATTATTATTATTATTATTATTATTATTATTATTATTATTATTATTATTATTATTATTATTATTATTATTATTATTATTATTATTATTATTAATATTTATTTCTTTATAATAAAATTGCACTGGGTGTCCAAACGATGTGTTTAGCATTTCTTAATGGTGTTATGTCGTCACACTTTTTGAGTCACACTGTATGCAGCAAAGTGATTTTAAATTGTAGAGCTAAGCTGTCCCTCCAAATTTTAAATAAGAAACTATTTTCTATTTGCCATCGTTTCCGCGCTATAGTTCCTCTACACATCGTTGGGACACCCTGTATATTAATAATAGTTGTTAAATTTATTTTCTGTCCGTAAAAATACTCTTTAGTATATAGAAATTGATGAAACTGCCAATTAAAATAAATACTGACTTTTGGGTAACCACTCTATATAGTCGTAGCTTGCCCCAGTGTGCGGCGCGCGGCGGTCGGTAGTGCGGCAGATGGGCGGAGATCTGGCGGCCAAGGTTAGCTCAGGTTAAGAAGGGGCTGATGGCACGGAACACTAATTGTGCAAGTATAGCTTGCACTTGACCGATTTTTTCATTTTCAAACTTATACGTGTGTAATGTGTTATATTAATTAAATAGCCCCCATTCAATGTTAAAATGCATATTATAAATTATATTATATTATAATATATATATATATATATATATATATATATATATATATATATATATATATATATATATATATATATATATATATATATATATATATATATATATAATTTTTATGCTTCTTGAACCATTTTTAAATATATATTTTTTTGGGGCGTTTCTTGGGAATAGGTGGTGTGGACAAGTTGGGCGAATTCGCGAAACGCGATTCTCAAAAAGCTAGAGATGCCGGGTTCGCCCTTGGATTTTGCTTTTTACTTTTACTTTTTCAGTGTGTTCTGCTTTTTGCATTGAAGCCAGTACCCGCTAGGTGGCGTTATGGTATGATATTTCCTGCTTGCGTTTTGCAAAATGGATTTAAGATACAGTAGTGTCGATGGCCTCGGTGCGACTGGGTTGCGACTGTCTGAATGAGTCCCAACAAGGACGAAATAGCTGTCATAGTCTACCCGGCCCGGGGTTGTCCATTTTCTTGGACTCTCCGTACTTTAATGCAAAAAGAACGACACACTTCCACAGTCTAAACAGACTGATACTATTTTATCGTTTAAATGATGAACCTATTCCCAAGAAACGCCCCAAAAAAAAAACAAAAAATATATATATATATATATATATATATATATATATATATATATATATATATATATATATATATATATGTTACGCCGAATTTGCGTAATTGCCGATTTCATGTAATCGGCAAAATTTTGCCGAATTCGTGAAAAAAGCAGCAGGGTTGCCGATTTCATGTAATAGGCAGTTATTTAACTTGAGTTTGCCTATTTCAAGGAATAGGCACACATGGTAAATTGGGGCCAAGCGAATCGAAGGGCACCCTAAGGTCGGAACAGGGTTAGCACCTGGTTAGGTGCTCTCTTTCCTCGCAGGCGAAGAGACTTGTCAGTGCCCCTAACCAACGGAAAAATGCTGTCGGAACAGGGTTAGCACCTGGTTAGGGGTCCTGACAAGTCTTTTCACCTGCGAGGAAAGAGACTTGTCAGGGCCCCTAACCAGGTGCTAACCCTGTTCCGACCTTAGGGTGCCCTCCGATAACCTCTAATTTAAAAAATCAAATGTTTAGTTTGTGCAGTTGCCTATTTCACGTAATCAGCAAAGGCGCGTGTGCCCAGTTCATGTATTGGGACAATATTTTGCCTATTACATGAAATCGGCAAAAATTTGCCGATTACATGAAATCGGCAATTACGCAAATTCGGCGTAACATATGTTTATATATATATATATATATATATATATATATATATATATATATATATATATATATATACCGGGTGTCAACGAGATCACTTTCCGGCTGCCATTTCTTTAGTATTTAATCGAACAAAATGAAACCTGGCAAGAGTCATAGGCTAATAAAAAGTCACTTTTCGAGGTACTTGTCAAATTTCGACGACTTCCGGTTTAGCCGGAAGTGACCCCCACTTTGAATTTTCAAATGAGACACCCTGTATATTTCTTGATTTTTGGAATCTAGAAATCATTTTACGTAAAACTGTATGATTGTTATTACTTTTTGTGTCAATTTACCATTTTAAAAACAATTTTTTTGTTTTAATCTAAAGTGCCATGACCCACCTTAACTCGTTCTAATAGACGTTTACATCTGCACAAAAATACCTACACAATTTAATCACCTTTCATTTGTCTTACCAGAGCGTTCAAAGTTGACTAAATCACTTTTTCGATAGGTAATAACTTAACAAAATTAAATACAGCTATAGCAGTTTCATAGTATAATTAGATGTAGATTTTTATTACGAATCCAACGGTGCATCACAACATCAAAATTCTCTTGGATTTTCTAACGAAAACTACATTTTATTGCAATAGCCATTTTATATGGCTTGATCAAACATGCCACTGCACGACGATCAAATATTATACCCACTTAACCATGACAAAACTGAATAATAATAATGGGAGGCTGTAAACAATTCGCCACAAACCAGAAACATAATATTAAAGACCAGAAAAAATAATTGTTTAAAAATTTGTAAAACTCCATCATTTATCCCGAATTCAATTGTTTTCCATGGCAAACTTAACAATATTTTGAGGCTTTATTCCGTTATTTTTTAAACAGCTATAATTTAATTGTTTTTCATGGCTAACTGAATATAATATTTGATCGTCGTGCAGTTACATGTTTGATCAAATCATAACAAATGGCTACGGCATTAAAATGCAGTTTTCTTTAGAAAATCCAAGAGAATATTTATGTTGTGATGCACCGTTGGATTCGTAATAAAAAAACTACATCTAATTATACTATGAAAGTGTTATAGTTGTATTTAATTTTTTTAAGTTATTATCAAGAAAGTGATTTAGTCAACTTTGAACGCTCCGGTAAGACAAATGAAAGGTGATAAAATTGTGTAGGTATTTTTGTGCAGATGTAAACGTCTATTAGAACGATATGAGGTGGGTCATGGCACTCTAGATTAAAACAAAAAATTTGTTTTATAAATGTTAAATTGACACAAAAAGTAATAACTATAATACTGTTGTACGTAAAATGATCTCTAGATTCCAAAAATAAAGAAATATACAGGGTGTCTCATTTGCAAATTCAAAGTTGGGGTCACTTCCGGCTAAACCGGAAGTCGTCGAAATTTGACAAGTACCTCGAAAAGTGACTTTTTATTAGCCTATGACTCCTGCCAAGTTTCATCTTGTTCGATTAAAAACTAAATAACCCAACCAGCCGGAAAGTGATATCGTTGACACCCGGTATATATATATATATATATATATATATATATATATATATATATATATATATATATATATATATATATATATATATATATATATATATATATATGTATATATATGTATATATCTATTTATAATATGCGTTTTAACATTGAATGGGGGCTATTTAATTAATATAACACATTACACACGTATAAGTTTGAAAATGAAAAAATCGGTCAAGTGCAAGCCATACTTGCACAATTAGTGTTCCGTGCCATCAGCCCCTACTTAACCTGAGCTAACCTTGGCCGCCAGATCTCCGCCCATCTGCCGCGCTACCTGCCGCCGCACACTGGGGCAAGCTACGAGTATATAGAGTGGTTACCCAAAAGTCAGTATTTATTTTAATTGACAGTTTCATCAATTTCTATAAACTAAAGAGTATTTTTACGGACAGAAAATAAATTTAACAACTATTATTAATATACAGGGTGTCCCAACGATGTGCAGAGGAACTATAGCGCGAAAGCGATGGCAAATAGAAAATAGTTTCTTATTTAAAATTTGGAGGGACAGCTTAGCTCTACAATTTAAAATCACTTTGCTGCATACAGTGTGACTCAAAAAGTGTGACGACACAACATCATTAAAAAATGCTAAACACATCGTTTGGACACCCTGTGTAATTTTATTATAAAGAAATAAATATTAATAATGATAATAATAATAATAATAATAATAATAAAAATTATAAGTAACTGCGTCGGACAAGAAGTTTGAATAATAATAAAATCTATTATATCGTCAAATTTGCGATCAAATGCTTTGTATATTATAATATTTATTATAGATATTACCCTATATTTTTTGTTTGTGTATAAAAATGAATTGCATGTAAATATTTAAATTACTGACCCATAAATGACGGTATCACTATAGATTCCGATTCGTACTTACATTGGTTATCACACATCGCTAACTTTCAATTACACTTCTATCAAAATAATAGTTACTATACCAATCACATTAGAGATGGAAGGAAAGCAAAAATTCCGCAAGAATAAAAACTTTCAACTTTATGAATAAATATATATATATATATATATATATATATATATATATATATATATATATATATATATATATATATATATATATATACATATATATATATATATATATATATATATATATATATATATATATATATATATATATATATGTATATATATATACAGTGACCGGCAAAAAGTTCGCAACATATGGGAAAAATTTTTATTAGGAGAGTATCGGAAAAACTTTCCCAGGGGATCGGTTCTGCATGTCCGATAACCTAAAAATCGATTTTGACATACGTCACGTGACCACTGGTATAGCGTCAAATTAAAAAAAAAATTGTTAATTTACAAAAAGTGAGGTTAGTTGACGAGATATCAAAAAAAGTTATTTGAAAAAATTGCTTAGAATTAAATTCTAGGTCCTTGTGCAAAATTTTAAGATTTTATTTAAAAAAATTGGAAAACTCAATTTTTTTTAAATATTTTTTTATCGATTTACAAATTTCCGGTTTTTTTCGTTTAGATAGCTTGGCTAATGTAAAGCCCATGTATCTGGATGAAAATAAACGAATGTAGTAGTTTTTTCTACAATTGACAGGACAAAATTAAAAAAAACAGGGTTTCGCCGGACGCTAGCTGTTGCAATGATTTGTATCTAGCAGCAGTGTCAAAATTTTAGAGACATTTCAATGAGATTACATTGAGAAAACCTTAATCGTCTTAAATATATCTGAAGTTCGACTTTTTGTAAAGTTAAGGGGATTAAAATAGATAATAAACAAAAAATTACCTGTTTATTTAATAGAAATTTTATAAACGAAAACCAATGTAAGAAAAACTTAAAAGTAGTCAAATTCTGTACTAACAACACAAAAAATCATTGTTTTTCCTTGGGTGCACAAAATTTAAAACTCAGTATGACCACCATTTCTCTCCATACATACTGTTGTTCTCGAGCGCAACTCTCGATTAACATTTCGGAGCATTTTACGATTTATTTGCAATACACAATTTATAATGACATTCTCTAAATTTTGTATATTCCTAAAGGGTCGATGTTTGTACACAGGGTTCTTTAGGTATCCCCACATAAAAAAATCTAACGGAGTCAGATCTACAATTCTACAATTGACAGGACAAAATCGAAAAAATAGGTGTTCGCCGGACGCTCGCTGTTGCAATGGTTTGAATCTAATGAAATGACTGTATCAAGATTTTATTAAGATTTTTCGCACATAAATTTAACAACCAGGTCTATTTAGTTGTACTTAAAACTACCAAAGCAGGCTCTGAAATTAAAACAACCAAATAATCTAGTAGGTTAAAAACAACAGAAAAATGTCAAACAAATTATAATTTGTTTGATTTCAACCTATGTCATTGGTTTATGTCTCGCATCTTACTAAGTTTGATATTTTACATAAGTTTATTAATATTTTATTCCTTAAAATGGCACCCACACTACTTCTTCAGGAAAAGATAGAAATTATTTTAATTTCTGGAGATAATTACAAAAGCCATAGAGAAACAGCAGCAATTTTTAATGAGAGGCACCCCGATAAATCCCTCCATTATTCCACAGTATCTCGTCTAGTCAATAAATTTAAAGAAACGGGATCGGTAGAAAATCAGTATAAAGTTTCCCATGAAAAACCGGTAACAGGTGACGAAGGTTCTCTGGATGTGTGTTTGTCGATCACAGAAACACCCCAATTAGCAGTTAGTCAAATATCGGAGATCACTAACATTCACGAAAGATCTGTGCGGAGGATATTAAAAAGAAACAAATTTCATCCGTACAAACCTAAATTTGTACAAGTATTAAAAGATAGGGATTATGACGCCCGCTTCGATTTTGGTGCCTGGTTCCAGGGTATGATTGAGGAAGATTTTAATTTCCCAAAGAACGTTCTTTTCTCGGATGAAGCTACATTTACCTCTAACGGAACCGTCAGTTCACAAAACTGTAGATGGTGGGCCACCGAAAACCCAGACTTTGTAATTCAGAGTAAAGACCAATATAGTTTTAAGGTTAATGTGTGGTGCGGAATTTTCAACCTCAGAATAGTGGGACCTTTTTTCTTTAGAGACAATTTAAATTCAGAACGATATTTAGAATTTCTACAAACTGAGATATCTGACTTTTTAGACAATTTGTCATTAGCCGAAAGAAGAAATTTATACTTTCAATAAGACGGAGCTAGCATTCATTCCACAAATGAGGTGAAGAGATGGCTGGATCAAGAATTTGGAAACCAGTGGATAGGACGGTTTTCTGAAAATCCGTGGCCTGCGAGATCACCAGATCTGACTCCGTTAGATTTCTTTATGTGGGGATACCTAAAGAACTCTGTGTACAAACATCGACCCTTTAGGAATATACAAAATTTAGAGAATGTCATTAGAAATTGTGTATTGCAAATAAATCGTAAAATGCTCCGAAATGTTAATCGAGAGTTGCGCTCGAGAACAATAGTATGTATGGAGAGAAATGGTGGTCATACTGAGTTTTAAATTTTGTGCACCCAAGGAAAAACAATGATTTTTTATGTTGTTAGTACAGAATTTGACTACTTTTAAGTTTTTCTTACATTGGTTTTCGTTTATGAAATTTCGATTAAATAAACAGGTAATTTTTTGTTTATTATCTATTTTACTCCCCTTAACTTTACAAAAAGTCGAACTTCAGATATATTTAAGACGATTAAGGTTTTCTCAATGTAATCTCATTGAAATGTCTCTAAAATTTTGACACTGCTGCTAGATACAAATCATTGCAACAGCTAGCGTCCGGCGAAACCCTGTTTTTTTTAATTTTGTCCTGTCAATTGTAGAAAAAACTACTACATTCGTTTATTTTCATCCAGATACATGGGCTTTACATTAGCCAAGCTATCTAAACGAAAAAAACTGGAAATTTGTAAATCGATAAAAAAATATTTAAAAAAAATTGAGTTTTCCAATTTTTTTAAATAAAATCTTAAAATTTTGCACAAGGACCTAGAATTTAATTCTAAGCAATTTTTTCAAATAACTTTTTTTGATATCTCGTCAACTAACCTCACTTTTTGTAAATTAACAATTTTTTTTTTAATTTGACGCTATACCAGTGGTCACGTGACGTATGTCAAAATCGATTTTTAGGTTATCGGACATGCAGAACCGATCCCCCGGAAAAGTTTTTCCAATACTCACCTAATAAAAATTTTTCCCATATGTTGCGAACTTTTTGCCGGTCACTGTATATGTATACATTTATATATATATATATATATATATATATATATATATATATATATATATATATGTATATATATATTTTCTTGGGTATAGGTTTTGATGTAAACAATTTAAACAATATTCACCGATTCGTTGTTCCATCGATTAGCACAGTCTCCCTATCGTATAAATCTTTAATCCAGTGAATTTATTAACTCATTAAAATAATATTAGCTAAAAAAATGTCTGTAAAGAACATAAATAAAAAATATTTCAATTAGATAAAGCTGAGTCAAAAAGTATTATCCCTTGACAAGGTAATTGAACAAAGGAAATCTGTTCTTGAAGTGAAATTTCAAAGTTTATATCTCTTTATGATATATGATACAGAATGATCTATTCATATCTGGAATTAGTATTTTTATAGTAATAATAAAGAATATGGAGATTTATCATTTACATAAAAAGCCAACTTCATGAGTATCATCTGTTGGACAAAGAAGGGCTTTGCCAGAAGGAACTGTAATATGCCAAAACTGTTGTAACGTTATACTAAGGGAAGCTGTGGAGCTACACAAAATTTTCTTGTAAATTATCTTTCTATTTGTGCAATCCATATCCAACTGGTGGGGAAAAAAGTTTAATGACCAATTTCGACCCAATGATTCTTGCAGTTAGAAGTGTAGAAAGTATGCTAATTAGTGGGTTACACAAGCAATTTTGTTAAAAATGATTTAAAGAATTTTTTTTCAGTTTTAAATTATTTAAAATATGAAAATAACACTGATTGATAAATTATCGAAAATAAAAATTTGAAAAATGCTCAATGTGTCCTTTTGTTTTACCCAATGCACTTTCATTGTTTTCTTGGACAACCTATGTAGACTTCAAACGTAAGTAATTTAACGTACCATGTCACAGATCCATAATGGATCTGTGACCATGGGCTCCTAAAGAGGAGGAACATATTGATACGGGATTTGCATAGGTGACGCGCTTATTGTCCTTGTGAGGACTGGGTCATTGATGAGTCGGAAGAATGTTAAGGGTCAAAGGTAATGCTGCTCTCCAGATGTGGGTATACTTACAGGTTAGGTCTTATTTAAGAAACATAGAGAGTGTATAAGTCGGAAAGGGACAAGTGTTTTCTGACTCGGAAGAGAAAATCAATCTTTTTAGCAGTTGATGTGGCCATTGAAGTTATGTATTTGCCAACCTGAATACATGTGCGACAGCGATGATAACAACGATTTTTTTATATAGGGCTTGGTAATCCACGTGGATGTGAAAGGTGTTGATAGACTTTTTAGTGACAGCGAGCAAGACTGGCTTTTGGAGGTGCTGAACTGAAGGTTTTTGGGATCCCAGTTGAAGAATAATTGGAGATTTGCGTGTAATATCCAGCTTTTGATTCGAGAAGTTTTTAAAGTCTCCTAACTAGAACACTGCAAACAGAGTAGAGATATCTAGATCTTTTCCTTACCATCCATCCTGAGCCATACTTAACACATGTATGAGCGCCTCTTGGTCGTTCAGATCACGGCCTCATTACCGTCTCTTGTCCCATACAGGATGGTCTTCAAAACTTCTTCTCTACTTTCCTTTGGAACCCTGTCTGCTTTTCCACTCCCAATCCCTCCGAAATTGGCACTCATATCACAGATATCATTTAAGTAGTTATTAAAAGTTTCATTCCACATAAGCGCAAGAATCCTAAACTCCACAATCAAAAGCCCTGGTTCTCCAAGGCCTGTGATGAAGCCAGGCTAAAAAAGTCCAAGGTTACAAACAGTGCATGGTATGTGAAATTTCAAAGTTGTTTATCTCTGTTCCTACTTACGAGACTCGTTTCAAATTTAGGGGTTTTAATAGTGAGCGCACTGGGAATGTTTTGGTAAAGAAAAAAAAACATTTTGTAATTTGCGAAAATTGCTCAAGCACCCCCCCCCCCCCCCGGGCAAAAACAAGAACACTACCTATTTTATTTATTTATTCATCATTTTGTCGAGAGTTTTTAAATTTTAAGGAGAAAAAATGTGCTAGTAGAAAGTTATAGTCATTTGAATTTTTTTTAATTATCTCCACCTCTGAAGGGAAGGCTGAACTATTTGGCTAACAATTCGCTGCCAATTTACTTAATATATTTACTAATCGCCTACCCCTTATCATGGGCGCCCGCAGGGGTGGGCCAGGGCCCCCGTGAGATTGTGGTACTTCATACTTTTTATTAGTGTATTTGGATAAATTACTACAAATGAAATCTTTAAAAACATTTTTTTTATTTTGCCTCCCCTGAGAAAAAGTCAGCGGCGCTCATGCCCCTTTATACATTTGTTTGGGTTTTAATACTTTCGCATTACTTAGGTCAAGTGCATCGCGCCGTCCGTTTGGTACATCAGTTTATTGGTTTAAAATATTACAACGGAATTAGAAAAATGGCTATTTGGACGGTGGCTCAAGAATCAGAAGGTATGTACTAAGTAAATATATTATATAGTAGATGTAACGTTAATATTTCGTTCAGAACAAAAAAGTAGACTTAGCTTTTGCTTTTTTGTTTTAATTATAAATTGTGAAAATACTTAAGGCAATCTAAACATGAATGTATCTTTTGGACTCAATCACTTATAGCCTAATAAATAAGTTGAAGTATCTACTTTTAGAAACCGAATTTGGTTGATTTCGCACGACTTTGCATAATAGTTTTTTTTTTGTTATTTTAAGGAATATTGGGATTTATAGGCATTTATCAAACCATTGAATTTAGACATATATATTTTATTTATTTATGGGACTAAGCCCATTAAAATGTAATATAAGTACAGGATTAGTTATACGAAATATAAATCCTTAAATCTACAATTATCAGTAGCATAAATAAATGAAGCATACTCGTATAGCGCAACACAGACAAAAGAAAACATATGAATCTAGACAAACACTAGGCAGCAAGATGTGACAATAAATTTAGCAACAATACGCTATATGCTGACACTTGATATATGACATACATGATACATGATATTCAATATACGATATATGATATATATGATGCTGATGGGATGGACGGAGATCATGCCAAACGCCCAAGGCGGCTCAAAAATGCCTGTAGTATGAAACACCGAAAAACTCAAGATCATTGAACTGACCATTTGCCAGTCGCATAATCCTATTGATGGCAGACAAGAGCCCATAATTGGTTGTGTGAAACTGAGTACCGAACAACAAACGATGCCGGGATGAACGGGGAGGCACAAACAAGGACAGTCTCATAAGAAAGCGTTTATTACAAAACATGTTAGGAATTATGGATAGAATTCTAAAATATTTTAATATACAGAGTGTTCCATTTAAAAAAAAGCAAAAATGGCGCTCCGATTCCATCTTGACTTTGACAACGATCCAATTTGCATCAAAAAAGATAGTTTTTATACAACCTTTGATGGATACCGACTTTTAATTATTTATCTTGAATGGTTCAAAATATAACAGGGTGGGAGGGGTACTGTGTTATTGGGAATTGTGTTATTTACGTAAACTCATCGCATTATTCTTACCCATAACTGACTGTCGGTCTTCTCTCCAAAAATGCCAGTGTTGCACAATGTCTAACCCACATAATAGCCATTGCGCATTATGCACGTAACTGTGGATGACGTCAGAGCAAAAATATAATGTTTTGAGTGCACAAAACCCTAAATATACCTAATTAGACCATAATTATGCGTAATTTAATTGATTTATATGGTTATACCAGGTTTCATAATTATTTTTCTAAATTAGTCAAATGGTCCACTGTGGTTGGGGATTTATCCCTTTTCTACCGATACTTTTACGAAATTTGCTCTGAAGAACTAGCCGCTATAATTCTCCCCTTGATTGTTCCTAATAAAACAACAAGAGGGGGTTACCTATGCATCCCTTTACCGTCCAGCTACAAAAGCCTAGAACAGCCCACTTCTCTCGCTCATTATGGAACAAATTGCCTGCAGATGTTTTTCCTTTCCCTCGCAACCTCCAATCCCTTCTCTTCAGACGCCTACGGTACTATAGTACTTAAGCTTCACGTCTACGTGGGCTGTCACAGGTAAAAAGAGATATTGGGTTGGAAAATTGGTAATGAAAACAGAACGAAATATCCAAAACTACCAAAGGAGGTTTTCTGTTGTGGAGATACGGTGTTATAGGATGGAGTTACTAATTATCTTTAAAAAAATAATATTTTTGCGGGTCGTTTAATCGTCGTTTAAAGTGCTCATGCGGCGTGGTAAACTTTCGACGCAATTGGCAAATTTATCTTGAGAAATATTATCCCATTGCTCTAAAAGAACAATTCGCAAGTTGGGAATGGTTACGGGAGTTGGTTATCGTTGCTGAATTCGTCGCCCTAATAATATGTCCCAAACATGCTCAATGAGGTTAAGATCTGGGCTATGTACTGTAACCACTGAACTTCGTCCAGATATTGGGTTACCATCCGTGCGACATCTAGCCTTGCATTGTCATGGATCTGGCAAACGTCCTCTACTCTGAAGTGGACAAATAGTACAACATGTTCTCTTAAGGGGTTATATACAGTCAGGAGGCCTAAAAAAAGCGATTTTTCAAGAATTTTTCTTGAGAAGACTTTTAAATTTATTAATGTAAATCTTTGTACACATATTATGGTAACTTTTAGCTGTATTTTAAGATTTTTGTATTTGTAAAAATAATAATTTTGAAAGCTGCTATAGCTGATCTCCAGAAGTTCCTCTCAAAAAAGGCATCTTGCGGTGACAACGACAGCTCTGGACTGGATCATCTAATATGAAAAAACCAAACTGATTTCATTAAAGTATATATAATCTTCTAATTAATCGAAGGAATAAGCAAAATAAAATTTTTTGACAAAATGGCGGCTTCTCAAAAAAAAAATAGATTTTTGACCAAAATTTTGGCCTTAAATTGTTTATAAAAAAATATTTATCTGTGAGAAAAAAACTTCCATTAATTAGTAAAAAATATACTTAAGAAGCTGGTGTTAAAATTTGAGACTGATCGGTTCAGCCGTTTCCAAGAATTCTTCGTCACCGACTTTAAAAACACGGTTTTGAGAAAAACGCGTTGAAAGTTTCAAAAGCACTTTACATAGCATACAATCGCTCTGACACGTCTTTACAAATATGCGTGTAACTTCAAAAATAATCGCCGGATTGCCTTGAAATTTTTTGTGTGTGTAATGTACATTACGAAAATGAAATTAAAAAAAAATCGATTTTTTTGAAAATTCTAACTGTATATAACCCCTTAAACATTCTTAATATAGCGGTCGACCGTCATAGCACACATTTTCAATTTTGCTCGGTGCACTCGTTAGTTACGTCTACTACTGCCTGATCTCTCTAGATCTCATACATAAATGATATTCTCTTTTAGCTGCAAAGTTATCTCAAAACAAAAATATAAAACAGTGTATCTAGCATATTCAGGGTGTTCAAGTATTTAAGTGTTACATTTTTTTACTGGCGATTCTCTGGGTAAAAACAAAAGAAATAGTTGATGTTAACATAGGTCCGAAACTGCTTCATTTTCAAGTTTCAGGTGTTAAGATTGTAATTTTCTTTCTTCTTATTTTTTATGTAGTTTAACATTTTCAAAAGATAATCTATTCTAAACATTCATTCATGCAAGCAGATTTGTTTGCTAATATACAGGATGTAACAAAAATATGGAAACCTCGAAATATCTTGCAAACCGTTCATCCGATTTTTATGAAATTTTGTACACCAAGGTACGAAATTACGCCCGATCCAATGGTGAGTTCCGCATTACTGTCAAGTTTACCGTGTTCCATGATATTTTATTCGATTTTCGAATTCAGCTGAAAATTCTGAATAATCCTTATTGGGAAAATGTTATCCTAAAGTGAACAGTTTTTGAGAAACTGGTGGTCAAAAATCGTTATTTTATTGTATTTTTCCTTAAAATACCTGTACACGAAAGCTTACCTGAAATGTCTGACACTGTCAGTTTCGTTTATTTACAAAAAATGGATCATTTAACAGAAACCCAAAGAACTCAAATTTTAATAATACCTACTGTGTTGTGGGGACAGAATGCGAACGCAACAAGAAGTTTGTAATATTTTTAATAACAAATAGGTATCCTGACAGAAATCTATGGTACTTATTTAGATTAACGTAAACAGCGAATTTTTTCATGAAATTTTGCACAGACCCTAATTTTGGGTCGTAGAACACGAATCCGAAGTCAGTTTTTGGCGGTCTCGTAAAAAAAAATTTTTTTTGTGCTCACCCAACCTGAGCAAAAAGGTGGTCAGGTTTGCTCAGTTTTGATTGATATAGATATATATGTATCTATATCAATCAAAACTGAGCAAACCTGACCACCTTTTATCTCACCCAGCAAATTTAAAGAAATTCATTGAAAAAGCTAACCTAAAAGTTTAAAAATTTTTTTTACGAGACCGCCAAAAACTGACTTCAGATTCGTGTTCTACGACCCAAAATTAGGGTCTGTTCAAAATTTCTTGAAAAAATTCGCTGTTTACGTTAATCTAAATAATTACCAAATCTATTAACTTAATCTACTATAAGTAAAGTTTGAAAACAATTTCCGTAGACCGCCTCCTGAAAACCGAAATTTTCATCCGTACAAAATAAGACTTGTGCTAGAGCTCTTAGAAGATGATTGATGACATGCGCTTGGAATTTTGCAAAACCATAATGGAACGTTGCAGCGCCAATCCAGATTTTGTCCACCGAATGATTTTCTCTGAAGAATCAACAATTTTTTATATGAAAAAGTTAATAGGCATAATTGTCGATATTGGGCCAAGGAAAATGCTCACTGCGATATATGCGAAAATCATACCCAGTTCTCCCAAAAGGTAAATGTATACTGGTATACTAGGTCGGAGAATAACTCGCCCCTTCTTCGTGCATGAGATTAAATGGAGAAAGATATTTGGATCTTCTAAGAAATGAAATTGTCCCGGCTCTTGCACAACTACATATTTCCAGATAATGGTAAGTAAGTGTTGTTGCTTTATTTTAACTGTTGTATTGATTATTTAAATATGATTTTTTAGGCGAAAATCAAGCAATAAATGATGAAATATGGTTTAAGCAGGATGGTGCTACACCGCACTATGCCCATAATATTCGGCAATATCTCGATGGTGTTTTTTTAGAAGATGGATTGGTAGTAGGGGTACAATCGAGCGGCCAGCTCGGTCTCCGGACTTGACGCCCCTCGACTACTTCTTGTGAGCCCACCTCAAAAATGTTGTTTTCAAAAGTAAGCCAAATGAACTCGATGATTTAAAGTTAGGGATAGAAACAGAATGTAGAAAAATCGAGGAAACTGACATTCTTCTCAACGTTTTGCATGTTTTTCCGCAGTATTTGGCTTACTGTCAAGAAGTAAATGGACAACATTTTAAACATTTAATTTTGTTTTCTTCATCAGCTTTCCTCCTGTATTGTTTATTCTTGTACTATATATCCAAATAGTATAGCGTTTTTAACGTTTCCAGTTTGAGGAATTTTTTTTTAAACTTTACTTACAGCAGATTTAGTTAATGGATTTCTGTCAGGACATGTATCATTAAAAATATAACAAACTCCTTCTTGCGTTCGCATTCTATTCCCATAACCCAGTATTATTAAAAGTTCAATTCTTTGGGTTTCTGCTAAATGATCCATTTTTTGTAAATAATCGAAACTGACAATGTCAGACCTTTCAGGGAAACCTTCGTCTGCAGGTACTTTTAGGTAAAATACAATAAAATGACGATTTTTGGCCACCATTTACTCAAAAACTGTTAACTTTAGGATAAAATGTTCCCAATAAGAAGTATTCAGAGTTTTAAGCTGAACTCGAAAATTGAATGAAATATAGAGCGTTTCATTTAAAAAAAACTTCCTGTCGATCGCAGAAAAACGGTAAACTTGACAACAATGCGGAACTCATCATTGGATCGGGCGTTATTTCGTACCTAAGTGTACAAAAGTTCATAAAAATTAGATGAACGGTTTGCAGGTATTTCGAGCTTTCCATATTTTTGTTACACACTCTATAATTATATTATAAAATATTTTTAATCGTAAAATGACATAGGAATGACCAGTTATTTAAATATACGGGGTGGTAAAAAAGTTTAAAACAAATGGAAAACTGTTTAATTGTTGATCTCTCCGAAAACTAAAATTTAATAAGTTTATTTTAATTTTTAAATTTAAATTAACATAATTTTCTCGCAAAAAAATCATTAAAACAAGCGATGTCGTAATTTTTTTCTAAATAAAATAATAACATTTATGTAACATAACATAACTACTCGAGTTCCAATTTTTCCACAGACTGTTTTACTTATTGGCGTACTGTCAAGAAGAAAATATTTCAGTTTAAAGGCGAGTTATTAAAAACTGACATTCAATTTTCAAATGATCGTACATTAAACTTTACCGGAAGGAACAATGCCTTAATCACTTACTTTGCTTTCAGTATTAGATATTTTAAAACAAAGCACTTTCGATTATTTAAATTTTAAATATTTTATTTGCCCCATAATTAATATCTAATAATATCCAGTCATTTTAATTAAGAAATATTAACTCTGAAGCCATAACGATGGTAATATAATTATATCGAAAATGAATAATAACATACAATAATCTTAAACTTCTAAATAACTCTAATCAGTATAGCATAAAGTTGTATAAGCTACAATATACCGACAATATAATACATGCAACATAATATAGTCCAATAAACCAAGGAGTTACAAATAAATTTTAGCTAGGGGTTGAAAAGGGTTTTTGGCTTTTAGTTTGAAAATGAAAAATTATCTGGAAAAAGTTACAAACGGGAAATTAAGCATAAAAAGGTCCTGACAATATTGCGTCCATCTATCCTAAATACGTCTTAAGAGCTGCGCAAAGGGCAAGGCATATTGCCTTCTTTGTTGAACGAAACTTATATGCCTATGGCAACATTGTTGTCATCAGCTACAAGTCAGTAATACTCGTCTTAAGCTTGGCTTTATAAACCGCAGAAATGTGGCGGAATATTCATTTAATGGGCATATTTAGGAAATCGTGTATGTGCTTCGCACGCTTCTAATGTATTACCTATTTATTACAGATACGGCAAAAGAGGTATGCATATTTACTTTTTCTAAAACTAAGTTCCAACATACGTATTGCCACATATTTTTCCGCCCTTTTCAAAGGGCCCTGCCAAATGGCAAAATCTAAAATTAAAAAAAAAAGCAGCAGCCTAGCTAAAAAAAATTGTAAGACCCCTTTTTTTATTGGAATAATAATACATTTAATTTACAGTACAACGTGAAACTCACTTTTTAATGTAATTCACTGGCTTAGGCTTTTCTACCATACTGGCATCAAATTGTACACGGCGACCGATATTTGCCAAATTTAGCAATCTAAGCAATAAAATATAATTAATAATAATACCTAAATATTTCATATATATATATATATATATATATATATATATATATATATATATATATATATATATATATATATATATATATATATATATATATATCTATATATATATATATATATATATATATATATATATATATATATATATATATATATATATATATATATATATATATATATATATACATATATATATATATATATATATATATATATATATATATATATATATATACATATATATATATATATGAAGAAATATTGATCCGGGAGTACATCCGTTCGTTTGTTAAATTCCTATTGGAATCTGGCAGACGTTTCGCCAAGGTCTCACTTGGCATTATCAATGCTTACTCGTTGCTGTCAAGTCGTAAACTGATGAATCTTTGTCGTGACTCTCGATATTTATAGCCTGCGCCGGAGGTTGTAGCGGTTGGCTGGCGTTGGCTCCGCCCCCTCAGTCGTTGCTTCGTTGGCTGTTTGTTGTGATGTGGTTGCGAGTTGATGCGCTTCGGCTTGCCGTTTTACTATTGTCTTCCAGAACCGCTACAACCTCCGGCGCAGGCTATAAATATCGAGAGTCACGACAAAGATTCATCAGTTTACGACTTGACAGCAACGAGTAAGCATTGATAATGCCAAGTGAGACCTTGGCGAAACGTCTGCCAGATTCCAATAGGAATTTAACAAACGAACGGATGTACTCCCGGATCAATATTTCTTCACATTTCTCCATCCGTGAAAGTCTACGTTCAAACATATATATATATATATATATATATATATATATATATATATATATATATATATATATATATATATATATATATATATATATATATATAATATAAGTTATTTCAAGGTAAAAAGAGAACTCAGTGTGTGTACAAGATAATCCTTCAAACATTGTATCAAGAACGTCTTTACGGGGAGGAGAGTACTCCCGCATTAGATCCTTGAAGGCAGAATATTTTTGTATACGAAATGCAGTTAACATTACCTATTTTACCAAACTCATGGATTTTTAATGTCAATCATAAACTTTGTACTTTATTTCATTATATAGAGGGTGTACGAAAGTCTTAGTATGGTCAAATATCTTTGCTATTAGTAAAGACGGAGACACCAAATTTTAGATATATCCCATTGGCTAAGAAATATACTTTTTTATGTAATTTAACTTTTTCAACCCCCTTGAGGAGTGACGCTAGGGAGCTGACGTCAAAAATTTTAAATGCAACCCTATGCCGTGTAGTCTCTCATTTTTAAGGTCTTCAAAATAGAAACATTTTTTCGTGAACCCGAGAACCATATCTTAATTCGTTTTTAAATGACAAGCCTTTAAAAATTAAAAATGTAAATACATACCTTTATTTCTCTTATTTCTTTAAAATTTGTTCAAAATGACCACCTTGGCAGTAATAAAGTCGATTTTGGAAGTCACTTCTCCCATTTTCGAGAATGACAGGTGTTACTTCTTGGCAGAGTTCCAAAATCGATTTCATTACTGCCAAGAAGTTCATAGTGGTCATTTGGAAGAACTTTTAAAGTAATAAGAGAAATAAAGATATTTAAATTTTTAAAGGGTTACCATTTAAAAAGAACCAAGATACGAACCTCGGGTTTGCGGTAAAATGTTTTTTGAAGACCTTTAAAACGAAGTACTGCAGGGCAAAGGGTTGTATTTGAAATTTTTGTCCCTAGCGTCACTTCTCAAGGGAATGGGAAAAATTAAATTATATAAAAAGTAGACTTATTAACCAATAAGATTAACCCAAAGTTTTGTATCTCTATATTTACTAATAGCAAACATATTTGCCTATAGTAGCACTTTTCGAACACCCTGTATATTATTTAAGTACTTTTCACAACTACAATTTTAGCAAATTGTTTATGTCGTTTCGGAGATATTGAAATAAATATATAAATAAAAACAACTTTAACTCCCTGTATCTCAGAAACGGGGCAAGAGCGGATTTATGTTGACAGAAAATATTTGAAAATGTGTCAAATAAATAAAAAAATAGGATAAAATTAAAATTTTGTCACCCTGTATATCGGAAACAAAGTGTTTTCGGGCTTATTGTTGGCCAAAGAAATCACCTATAAAATATTTTTTGTCGATACAACACCCTAAACGCACATGGGAATCACAAAAACGGAGTACGATTGTAAACTGATTCATAACTGATTCTATTACGGCATTGTCAAATTAATCTTGTTTTCGACATATAAACTATTGTACTAGTTCACGTTGCCCGAATCTCCCCCATGTGCTTCGGTAAATCTAAAAAATCCGATTATTATTAAGTAGATAATTATTATTATCAATGATTACTATTAATAACCGAGTAACTTTATTTATAATTAAGTTACCAAATATGACTAAAACAGCAATCATTTTGTTTTTGTAGTAAACTAAACATACTGCATAAAAATTCAAATTAAAAATTTTACATTACCCTGTACACACTGTAGGTAAATTACAATCTAATTTAAATTTATTACATTATTATTGTTGTAAACCCACCCATCATCCAGGTCTTCCTCTTCATCCTCGCTATCTTCGCCTTTTAGTGTATCTTCAGGAATCTGAAGAGTATTGCTGTCCACACTGTCCTTATTAGCCATTTTTATTATAGTTTAAATCAAAAGTTAATCACAGAAAGCTGAAAATTTAAGTATTTAACAAAAACTTTTAAGATTATACTAGGCGTATCCGGAAATGAACTTAACAAGTGTAGATTTCAGAATACAGAAAACCTTATCTTTTTAAACATAGCACAGCTTGTTGCGTATTTATTTTAAAAAGCATGAGCTTCATACGAGTCTTTATTAATAATTAAAACAACTAATTCAAAGAATTCCTGGTTCTGCCAGTTCTCCTGTGGGAGATAATAGTAGATTTTTAATTAAAAAAAATTCTCTTAAATTTGAAGAGAAGCTCATAGAGAAATTTTTAATTTTAAGTCTAATATAATTCCTTGATAAATTATGTATACTTCTTAATAACGAAGCATTAGAAATACATCTGTTTTTAAAGATATTTCAAGTTTTGCAAACATTATGACTGCGAAATGAAAATTTACATTCACTTTGAACTAAACTAAATAATACTCGTAAGCTCTAATTAAAACGTAAAATAAATTAATTTTATTTTAATTTTTAAATATTATTGGGACTGCACCTGCTTCTGCGACCATATTTCTACAAATCCGCTTTTAATTATAATTAGTTTTTTAGTCCATAATTTCGTTTTGCTAAGCATAAAGATTGAAACATTTTTTTATTTTAAACTTTGAGTAACCGCAGAATAGAAAACTCTTAATTTTATCCAACGTAACTGATTAAAAAAAAATAGGAATTTTTGTGAGAAGAAGCGGTTACTAAAAGTATTTTTTATATTTTGGCATACATTAAAGCGACATTCTTCAAAACCGATGACAGTTTTAAAACATGTTACTTTCTTCGTAACTAGTTACGAATTCTGAAAGACCCACAGTTTTCCTAATAAATCGAATAATGTAACATTCAACTAATCATTTTCTAAGATAAGAATTTAAGAAACGTTCGAAAAACAAAGTGAAGATGCAAGAATTTTCTATGGGTAGCGTTGTGCTTTTTAAGCGAACCTATATGATCTTTAGTTATCGCGTGTGTCCTCCAGCAACCCGAATTACTTCTTGGCATCTCCTTGGCATTCTTCGCACGAGCCTTCGAATGCCTTCCTGTGGTATACTGTCCCACTCTTCGACTAGGGCTTTTGTTAGTTGCTGAAGGGTCTGAGGTGGATTTAGGCGGCGTCGAGTACGTCTGTCTAATAAATCCCACAAGTGTTTAATGGAATTAAGGTCTTGGCTCAACGCTGGCCTATCCATTGTAAAATTTCATGCTCATTAAGAAAATCTATAGTAATCGCAACAGTATGAGGCCTTGCATTATCCCGCTTGAAGAAAACATCCGGGCCTATACCATATGCTGCAGGAATATCGTAATCTGACAGAATAATATCAAGATACCTCGCAACTGTCAAACTTCTTGGTATCAGTGCAAGATCTGTTTTTTTCTCCAAACATATTCCGCCCCAGACCATTACCGAACCATATCCACATCTGGATACTTCTTGAACAAGAGCAGTGAAGTAGCGTTCATTTTGACATCTATACACGCGCACCCGGCCATCACAACGGGTTGGACGAAATCTTGAGTTGTCTATAAAAAGTACAGGTCTCCAGTGTTGCAATCCCAAAGGATCACGATCAAAGTTTAACAGCAGAGTTTTATGACGTTGAGTTAAAACACGGTTTCGTACAGGCCTTCTTGAATTTAAATCGGCGTCTTATAACATGTTTCTAACTGGCTAATTTTTTTGAGCAGTGAACTATTTAAACCAAAGTCGTTTACAAATTTAATAATCATCATAATGCAATGCATGCAGTTGAGAATACTTTTTCTTTTCGACGGTGTGTATACAGGGTGGTGCATGGGCTGGCACAACATACGAAATCCCATGCAAATTTTAAAGTAGTCATATATTGGATCTCCTATTTATTTTTGACTAAAAAAAAACTCATTTGCCAAAGTTTAATAATTTTTATGAAGTCTGCCTAAAGTCATTTAACGAATACTATTTTTTATGTTCCTAAAATAAATAATACGGGTCTGAATTATTTTAATGAAGATACCAGCAAATATTTTGATTAGTTTTATCAGTGTCAACTTTAAAGTTGGATAATTTTTTAAATTTTTAACACTTTTTTTGTTATGAACTACGTTTGAAAAGATTGCCATAGTCAAGTGGTAGCAGCCGAAACGTACCCGATGTTTGAGGTACATCATCCAGAGAGGCAAGTTCCAGCAATATTGACCATAACTAGAATCATTCAAAAATTTGAAAGTAGCAGAGAACTCTTATTAACAAATGTCATTGCGAAAGAGAGGACGAAGGCAGTTCATAATCCTGCAAATGGTGATGGTAAAGATTTAAATATTTTGCTACGTATAGAAGAAAATAAGGGAATTATATGTAGGTACTTGGCATATTGGAAACGAAGTGGGGAAACATCATACAACCGTTTTGCGAATCTTACATAAACATAAATATTCATGATTTGAAGGGCAGCTTTTGTTTTAATATGATGGAGAGGTCAAATAATGACAAGAAATATTTGCAAAATATTTGTTTTACCGACGAATGTACTTTTACCTTGAATAATGAACCTAATGTACAAAATTTTCGGTAGTAGTCAAGAAAATTGATTTAGGTTTATTGAAACAAGAACGCAGAATCCCCCGAAAGTCGACGTTTGGGCTGGCATTTTGGGCCATCACATTATTGGACCTCTCTTTTAAAATCGCAATTTGACCGCACAATATTTTTTTAAACTACTTCAAAATAAAATTACGCTTGCGTTGCAAGAAGTTGTTCGGGGAAATCAGGAAATTTGGTTTCAGATGGACGGCTGCCCAGGTCATAACTCCGCAGCAGTTAGGGAGTATACAATCAATTGGCCAGCTAGGTCTCCAGATCTTTCGCCGAATGACTTATTCTTGTGGAGACAGCTAAAAACTACGCTCTGCAAAGATATTAGATACGAGACGTGGCGTTGGAAGATTTACAAAATGCTATTAGTGCAGACTGTGGAAGGCTTTCCGTATATCAGTTCAAAAATGTTCGAAAGGAATTTTATGATCACCTGCAGTATTGCCTAGCAGCAAATGGGGGGTTGTTTGAACATTTAATTAAATAGTTAGTTATGTTTGATTTAATTCTTTTATTATGCATTACAAAGTACAATTTTCGAAAAATAAAGGATTTGTTGTTTAACAAAAATTTTTTATTGATCTTTTATCTCCTACCCTCTATATTCGTTTAGTTGTATCACAGACAAACAAACCTGGTTGCATTAAATAATTTAAACCTTAGATTATCAAAGTACGATTTAAACCTTTTCAAAGCATTTAAATGCTTTACCTAAAAATATAATTCTAATGCCGAGCCATAAACATCCAACGTGTCAAATTGACATTCACTGGTTCTTTTATTATAAAGCTTCAGAACCGTATTTTTAATTTCACCAATGTTAGATTTACACTTTTCTTAATAACCCCTTGAATGCTAAATAAATCAAGTCAAAATTTCGCAAGTTAGTTCATCGGATTATTCCCTTTAAAAAATTAAAATAAATTACCGGTCTAAAATAAACAAGAATGCCAATAATTGACCACCTTAAAATTTTGCATGGGATTTCCTATGTTGCATAAATCGATGCACCCTGTATACAAATTCGTAGTTAAGAAGTATCAGTTTCAGTTTCTTAATAGAACTGTGTTTTTGGTTTTAAATACATTATTTTCTTATATCAATTATGCTTTTATTTTAGCCTAGCTAAGAAGTATTTTGGTTTCTTTACAATTACATTAGTAATAAATCAATAACTGATTACAATTCATACTTGTAATCAGTAATAAGTAACTGATTACTTTTTTAACTAAATTGTAATCAGGAATCGATTTTTTTTATTGTAAACATTCCAGCTCTGCGTAAGGGAAAGTTTTTGTCATTTGGAATTTTTCCAGGTGGTAGAAAGTCATTTGTGTGGGAACTTAAAAACGATAAGAAACATTAAAACAGTTAAGTCAAAGCAACGTTACGTATTTGTGTGCTTAAAAATGCAATAGGCACTGGTGGACAAAAGGATTGGAGGAACTAAAAGCAAATAAAAATAGTGTATAAATGCTCTTAATAAAACTGAAAATATTTTTTATAAAATGATACAAGTAACATCATATTATGTTTTCATAAATTACACATAGGTATGTACATTACCACTTCAAAACCATTAGCGTTTCTTGCTTTAGATTTACAGGGCGGTCTCAAGCAAAATTAGATTTGGCAATTTACTTTCGGCCACCAGTGTAAGTACAAAACCCTTCCATTAATAGTTGCTAATTATTTTATCACCGGACCTTTTGTCTTCTAAACAACATTCTCAAGTATGACGTTTTAAGTACGGACCTTGAATTCTAAATTCGGTCATAAGAATCTTCGAATTTCGTAGAAATTTCTTTTTAGAAGAGGATGCTTATGGAACAAAGGTTACCTTAGTTTTATTCTTAAGCCAATAATATTAAAGCCAAGGTTAAAACTTCTTCCTATGGTAACTTTGAATTAAAGCAAACATTAAGCACACAATAACAATTTGTTATGTTGGTCGATGAAAGAAACTCTCTTCTCTATGTCTACAAAGCTTTCCACACAAATTATTTTCCTGGCGAACTTGCAATTAGGAAGTTTCCATTTTTTTCATTTTCTCTTAATAAATAGTCCTAAAAATGTAAAAAACATATGTATTTTTTGTTTTTAATTATCTGTAGAAATAAAAAAGTTATCGTCCTTCAAAGTCTGAGATGCTACGCTCACGTTGGCTGAGGCTCGATGACGTCAAAAGCCGCCCCGCCGTCAACAGCGGAATAGGCGCCCGTTTAATCTTTAGTGTTATTCTTACCGGACAGGATCCAATGCATGAAAGTAAACACGCGAAAGCAGCAGCGGGCAGCTAGCCCGGAGACCATGGGGCGACAGAGTTCTGCCTTTGGACCGGCTTTGGACGTCACGGCCGATAAAAGCCGCGCGCGAAGTTATTAAATAAGAAATTGAATAAGTTCGTCAATTTTGAGGATATCGAGATAATTTTTTTTTGTTTGACAAGTTAAGTGAAAGACGATTACATGATGTTGAAGTTACTCGATATTTCTGACATAGGAAACTTCCTAATTCGAACAATTTAGTATTTATTTTAGCTGTCAAGAGTGTAGAAGGCTGTTTATGACCTTATTTGGAATTCAAGATCCTTAATTATCCCAGGATAACGATTAAAGGACGAAACGTCGGGCAGTAAAATAATTGTTATAATCAACACAAATAAACGATAAAAAGGTGTTATAGGTGTTCTTGTGTTTGAGCTTTTCGGTACTTTAAAAAAATGTTTAGTGTTAATTCAAATTTTCTTAATTTTCAAATAATTGCGAAAGTGTGGTCCAAGTATTTTGGAATACATGCAAAATTTTGTATTAATAACTTTATTGAAATGTCAGTCACACAAGTCGGTGCATACCTAAAAACCAAATTAACCGTTTTCGGAATTATGAAAAGTCAAATGGCATATAGGGGAGAAACAAAAATTTGAATACCGCTAAGGAGTAAAGTACACTTATTGTTAAATCCGGTTAAAAATACGGAAAAATGTTATAAGGAAAAGTTCTAAAGAATTAAAAGTTGTGGTCAAATATAAAATCGTGGTCTCCTATCTAAAAAAACTCATAATGTTTTGAGGAACCCCCGTATTATTCAATTTTTTCACACCCTATTTAAGGATTTCTTTAATTTCATGTAATTGAATAGAATAGATGTATTGTTAAAAAAAACAAATGTAAATCTGTTTATTGTTTTAAATTTATTAAATAATTTTTTTGTTCAAAAATAGCCTTTCTTGGTGTCAGGGCATTCACTAAAATCTACAAAAGACAAATACATATCATTTTTTTCAACACCATAATACCTAGATAATCGGAAAGGACATATTTGTCTTTCGTAGATTATAAGAAATGCCCTTGTAATAAGAAAATGTATTTTTGAATAACAAAAAAATTAATAAATCTGAAAAAAGTATACAGAGTTGCTTTTACCAGTACATTCCTTTGATTGCAATGGTTTTAAAACAATTGAATAATCGAGTTACAGAGTGAAAAAATATGCAAAAATTTTTTTTTTCATTTTGGTTTTGTATTTCAGCATAATTAATAAACTCTAAACGACTTTTCCCTATAATATTTTACTGAATTTTTTATTATAAGGGTGCTTTACTCTCGAGCGATTTTGATATTTTTGTTTTTAACATCAGTCGGACAAAATTAGATTTTTTGGCCCCAATAACTCGGAAAATGACACATTAGTGTAATATTTTTGAAGAAATTCCGAGCCGCTTCCCCCCACCATTAATTTGTTTAACATCTGTTACATATAATTCGATTTTTTGACCAATAACCCCGAGAATGACACATTAGTTAACATTCTTTAAGCCTGGGTTTTCAGTGGTTTTTCCGACGATCCTATATTTTAAACTTTAGTATTAATAAGTATCCACCAATACTCTTCAAGCTCTTGTAATAAACAAGCTCTCACTGACTGTAAGCTTCCTGCGGAAAGAGTCCTCCATTTTCCTCATCTTCAGGTCACCGTGGCCACTAAGGGTAACATCAGCCCCGGCCGCACTCCGGTTGCGCTGCCGCATTCGACTTCCCTTGAGTGAGGGTCGTAATGTGTGTTATGTAAATGTGTATATGTTAGACATGTACATATTAATTAAGTTTACTGGTTAAATGTGACATTGTCTACATATTATTAAGATAATAAATGCCTTTCAAAGTAATTAACATTCAATCTGTTTTGGCCAATAATTTGATTATCAATAATACCAGCCCAAATATTTACAGAAAACTGGTTCACTGTTTGTAGAAGGCGGTGATTTTTTTCACGCCATGTATGTAAATTTTGAAAATTCACTACACCTCTTCAAGTAAAAGATGCCTCATCTGTAAAAAGAACACGGCAACCGAAATGTCGATCATTTCGCAACTTATTTGAAGACTGCTGGCCTATGCGATTGGACTTTACATGGTTCCGAAAACGGATAATTTTGCTTTTAGATGTGTGTCAACTTCGATAAAGTCGTTAATAAAAAAATATTCAATTTGTGGCAAACTTCTTGAACCACACTGTATATTTGTCAAATGCAAAACTTTGTCCCAATTTAACCATGTTCATATTTTTTATCATTTCCAAGTTTCTCATACATACAATGGAGATTTGATAACACCCTATATGTACTAAAAATCCTGGTAGTACAGAAACACTTTTTCCTAAACATATGCCTTAGTTAAAATGATTTTTTACACTACGTACACAACCCAACGGCAGCGGTCACAACAAACACGATATCACGAAAAACAAACTAAACTATTTTCCTGTGGGAATATCCAACACGATTCGATGGCCTTGTACACGCTTAAGCCAAATGAGATTAAATATTGTAATTCTTCCTAAATCTTATTATAAAACGACACATGATGGCCATCAATATTCTGAAGGCTTCGGCGAGATAATGTCATTAAAATCCTGGAATATCCTGATATCAGCTACTTCTGTGGCAAATTGTAAGTCAGTTATAAGAACATTATTATTATTCCATTATTGTCTGTACCTACTTCGTAAATTAAAACTTCCATTTAATTCTTTAGTTTTGGAGCCAAAGTTTGATCTTCATCCCGAAGGAATTACGTGAACTAAACTATAATTAAAACATAACATGAGACGTCTGTGGGAATTTTGAAACATAAAACGTGCTTGATATACTTTTGAATGAAGTAAAATCGAATATCGTATTGCCTGTACTGTACGAATGCCTATCAATCAAAAACGTTTGTAAATGTTATACAAAGTACACGTGTGTGGATGGGTGACATTTTATGATCGTGGTTGCTCTAAATTTAATTTTTAAACTTTTGAATAATTTTCCCAAAGCTGGATCCGGCCCTCTAGAACTTTCCCGATTTTTATTAATACTGGTATTGTTCAAAGCTCATCTTCCACTTGGAAGCCCTGGTATAACAATTAATGTCGTAAGGCACCGAAAATGGTAGATCCATGTTCAGAACTGTATTAACTACTTCAGTCTACTTCTACCTAGAACTCTGAAAAATCTTATGCCAAATTTTCTCCAAGTGATTTAAAAACAGTTTAAGTTGAGAAACTGGTGCAGTTTAACATAAAACTACTCATACTTTTCAACCTTTTTGAAATTCCAAGAACTTTTTAAATGCTTATTTTTTACGAATTCCCCAAAAAACAAATAATAAATTTTTAGTATAAAATTTAGTTTCCGTGTTCTTTGACGTGCCAAATTAGACCAATCAGAGGTAAAATCATTGATACTATTATTTACGTTTTAAAGCAATCAGGGATTCCTGAGTTACTTAAAACCCGCCAAATGCTATGCTCTCCCACATTTCACGAGGATCGGTGATGCCACGCTTTCCGTTATGTAGAATATTTGCAGTTCGATAGACTTGTAGCGTTTAAATTTTAACAACTAATATCCTTATTATTTCTCAATATTTTTGTAAATTTTCATAATCCAGCGCATTCGCCAACTTCCAAAATATTTTGACCATTTGCATCCAAGCAGCCGAGATGTCGCACAGTGGATCATTTGGCTACATTAGACGCAAAAAGTCAAGTTAATATTTTACCAATTCTCATATTTCGAACTGATAACAAATAATCATTGACCCCAAAAATATATTTTCTTATCGCCTACCCCCTATATACATTTGATAATAAAAATACCTTGGAAATTATGTTAAGTGCACCGCGCTGCGCGCCGGGTGCATCAGTTTATTTCTTTAAAATATTACAACGTAATTACAAAAATGGCTAAAGAAGCAGAAGGTATGTACTAAGTAAATATTATATAGTAGATGTAACCTTAATATGTCGTTCAGAACAAAAAAATAGAATTAGCTTTTGCTTTTTTGTTTTAATTATAAATTGTGAAAATACTTAAGACAATCTAAACATGAAAGTATCTTTTGGACTCATCATTTATAGCCTAATAAATAAGTTGAGGTATCTACTTTTAGAAACCGAAGTTGGTTGATTTCGCACGACTTTGCATAATAGTTTTTTTGTCATTTTAGGGAATTGGTATTTATTGGTATTTATCAAACCTTGGAGTTTAGACATATAGCATTAATTACAAAACAGGCGTAAGAATTATGGATAGAATTCAAAAATGTTTTAATATACAGAGTGTACCATTAAAAAAAATCAAAAATGGCGCCCTGATTCCCCCTTGACTTTGACACCGATCCAATTTGCATCAAGAAAGATAGTATTTAAATACAACCTTTGGTGATACAGAGTTTTAATTACTTATCTTGAATGGTTCAAAATATAACAGGGTGGGGGGTATACTTTAGACGCGCACTGTATAGTTGCCGCAATTATCAAAATTGTATTCTTTATGTAAACTTATCCCGTTATTCTTACCTAGAGATGTACCATGAGAATGTTCTCAAGAGAATATTTCTGGAGAACGGTAAATTACCGAGGATATTTCCCACCATAAATTCTCGACAATGTATGATTTTGGAAAAAAACATAACTTACTGGAAAATTACCGAAAATATTTCCGAGAACGAGAAAGTTCTCTCGGGAAAATTCTCCTGTAGAATATTCTCGGAAAATTTACAGAAATTTATTTTAATTCCGCTATTATATCGTAGATAGAGCTTGGAGCATCTTTATCTGCATGTCTTGTCTGTGTGTCTTTAAATAACTTGTTTAAAATTATTGTAAAAACTACTTTTGGTAAAAAATATGTTTTTTTCAATTCATGCAGTCAAAACATAAAATTATCCAACATATAAAATAAATTCTCCAAAATTTCCGATAAATTCTCATTTTTCTCGGAGAATATTTCCGAAAAATAAATTGTCGAGAATGTTCAATCTCTATTCTTACCCATAAACGACTGTCGGTCTCCTCTCCAAAAATGCCGTTGTTGCAAAATAGTGACTTTTTATTTGTCACTCCTCTTAGCTGAGCTAAGTTAGTCAGAGAGAGATAGTATAATACATTTAATGAGGCAAAAATAGACACAAAGATCTGGCCATCTCAGCTTAGCTAAGACAAGTGGCAAATAATAAACCAGTATTATCTAACCCACATAATGGTCATTATTCATTATGCATGCAACTAGACGGATACGTTTAATGACGTCAGAGCAAAAATATAATGTTTTGCACATAACCCTAAATATACCTAATTATGCGTAATTTAATTGATTTGAATGGTTATACCAGATTTCATAACTATTTGCGTCTAAATTAGTCAAATGGTCCACTGCGAAGTCGTCTGGTATCCATGCGTCGTACTCGTAGCTCGTTGTATCAGCCATTTTCTCGAGACTCTGATTTTGTCTCTCTCTCTCTGTCGTACAGAGAAGTCAGGATTTTTTGACTTAAGTTTTAAAGACATAAACTTAATTCCAGCGTATTATGGGATTAGTTTAATTCAGGGTGAAGTCGTCTGAGTGTAAAAACAACTGAAAAAATAAACATCTCCAAGGCTTTTGTAGTAAAAATTTTGCATCCACTTTCTAACCAATCACAAGCTTTTATTTTAAATCGTTTCCATGGCAACGAGAAAGATTTCCGGATCCTGCTTGAGCTTCCGGCAAAATTACACTGGAAATTTTTCTGTCATTATTAGAGTTTAACAAATGGGGGTAATTCCAGAGACGGCTTCTAACCTAGTTGGAAATAAAATTAGGATTCGATTTGAAAATAAAATACAAATATTTATTTACCCACGTTGTGTTATTTGAAAGTGCGAGATACGAAAATATCATACAGGGTGTCTGAAAAGTCTTAGCATGGGCAAATATCTTTACTATTAATAAAGATAGCAACACCAAATTTTAGTTGTACCTTATTGGTTAGTAAATCTACTTTTTTACGTAATTTGACTCTTTCAACCCCCTTGGGGGGTTACGCTAGCGAGTTGAGGTCCAAAATTTTGGATGCAAACCTATGCCGTGTGGCCTCTTCGTTTAAAAGTCTTCAAAAAAGAAACATTGTTTTAGTATTTTAGTATTTATTTATTATTGTAATTCATTTTTAAATGGCAAGCCTATAAAAATTATAACTCGTAAATCGTATAATCGGGCGGGGCACAAGTCGACCATTAGTCGGCCACTTGTGCCAAACAGTACAAGTCGGCGCTGCTATTTTGTTGTTGTGTAGGGCACTTTTTTCTAACCTTTTTCCAACTTTACTTCTTCATTTGTCGTTTTTATATGTTTTGTTTTTGACATCTGCGCAGTAGACCAAAATGCGTACCACGCGCAAACCGAGCGTGCTAGACATGCGCACGGAATTTCAGGAGTTGGACTTTGGTGTCTACATTTGAACCCATTCATTTTTCAGAATATATCTCCAGTAGTTAAGGTACCACTACGTATTTAACTTTATAACTTTGTTCCCAAGTTTTTTTCGACTTTATTTTTCAGTTTTTGCCATGTGCGCAGTAGACCAAAATGCGTACCACGCGCAAACCGAGCGTGCTAGACATGCGCACGGAATTTCAGGAGATGGACTTTGGTGTCTACATTTGAACCCATTCACTTTTAAGAATATATATCCAGTAGTTAAGGTACCACTGCGAATTTAGACAACAAAGTACATCCCCTGAAATTTCGTGCGACTGTCTAGCCCTCTTGGTTTGCGCGTGGTACGCATTTTGATCAATGGTAAAACTTTTTCCCCAAGTTTTTTTCGACTGTATTTTTCGTTATTTGCCACCGCGCAGATAGCAAAAAAAGAAAAATAAAATCGAAAAAACTTGGGAAAAACGGTATAAAGTTAAATACGCAGTGGTACCTTAACTACTGGAGATAGATTCTTAAAAGTGAATGGGTTCAAATGTAGACACCAAAGTCCATCTCCTAAAAGTCCGTGCGCATGTCCAGCACGCTCGGTTTGCGCGTGGTACGTATTTTGGTCTACTGCGCACATGGCAAAAAACGAAAAATGAAGTCGAAAAAACCTTGGGAAAAAGTTATACAGTTAACTACGTAGTGGTACCTTAACTATTGGGGATATATTCTTACAAGTGAATAGGTTCGAATGTAGACACCCAAGTACATCTCCTGAACTTGCGTACGCATGTCTAGCACGCTCGGTTTGCGCGTGGTACGCATTTTGGTCTACTGCGCAGATGTCAAAAAACAAAACATATAACAACGACAAATGAAGAAGTAAAGTTGGAGAAAAGTTAGAAAAAAGTGCCCCACAAAACAAAAAATAGCAGCGCCGACTTGTGCTGTATGGCACAAGAGGTCGACTAATGGTCGACTTTTGCCCCGACCGATTATACGATTTACGAGTTATAATTTTTATAGGCTTGCCATTTAAAAATGAATTACAATAATAAATAAATACTAAAATACTAAAACAATGTTTCTTTTTTGAAGATTTTTAAACGAAGAGGCCACACGGCATAGGTTTGCATTCAAAATTTTCGACCTCAACTCCCTAGCGTAACCCCCCAAGGGGGTTGAAAAAGTCAAATTACATAAAAACGTAGATTTATCAACCAATAAGGTACAACTAAAATTTGGTGTCGCTATCTTTATTAATAGTAAAGATATTTGCCCATGCTAAGACTTTTCAGACACCCTGTATGATATTTTCGTATCTCGCACTTTCAAATAACACAATGTGGGTAAATAAATATTTGTATTTTATTTTCAAATCGACTCCTAATTTTATTTCCAACTAGGTTAGAAGCCGTCTCTGGAATTACCCCCATTTGTCAAACTTTAGACTCATTATAAATGTTAGTTGTCAACGCAAAAAAGTATATTGGGTATACATATATTTTCGGCGTATAAAAATAAAGTTGAATTTAAAATTGTATTTAACTTTTTTAATAAACAATAACAAATTTTAATAAAATATTTCAGTAACTAAATCTAACTGCTTTTGAAAGTCTAGTAAAAACTCTTCTCGTTTTAACGGAGGATAAGTAGGACTAAAAACTGAACCTTGTGCTCTCTGTTTCACTAGAAAAAATGTTAGATACAATTTTATTTAATTTCAATTTAGATATTTTATTAAATTTACTTGAAGATTTCACTAAACATGCTTACATTCTTCTGAATAGCTTCACATCTGATGTTTCTTCAAAATGATGATCTTCAACCAATTGTAACAAATAAGTAATAGGATGGTTTTTTTAATGTCTGTAGAATCTTTGCACAAATTAAAAATTAAGTTAGGAAACGTCGTTTTATTCCGCTTAGGAATTTAGTACTTTATTATGCAATCTTGTAGTGCTTTGGAATGATTATCAAAAGAAAATGATGTTCCACCGATAGTGGTAAATTAAAGTTAATAAAAAACGGAAATACGTGATATCTGTAAGTGAGTTATAAAAGCTTTATTTAACTAAAGTTTGAAAATGTCATTTAATGTCAGTAAATAAATTGGTATTTTATTAAGCATATAAAATCTAAAATCTTGCTAGGTGCGAAATTTTCTTACCGAACATCCCACGAGCTTAAATTATTTACCGGAAATTTTTCCTCGTTCGCAAACATTTTAAGTAAATTATATTTTCAAAGTATTTGCGACCCCGGAAACATTTTCGCTAATAACTTAAGCAGTATGGATATTATAGGTCACAATTTTCTGTTTAAGCATTCATTATCTAACGTTTTGAGCAGTTTCTGAATAAAAACAATTTAACGCTATCTGAAACTGAATCTATTTTGTTTTTAACTTTGTGCAACCGGCTGTTTCTGTTTTTAGGCTTTTCAAGCTGTTTTACTATTTTCTAGATCAGACAGGTATGTTCGTGTATTTGAAATTCCTCCAAGGCAGCTTACTGATGGACAAGAAATTATGGGAAGTAGTTTTTAGTGACCTGATAAGAAACCGGCAGTAAGTGACTTAAAGTAGCTGGTGTGGCTGGTGCAATCATGGATTTTTGTAACTACACAAGAAGTCCAGTTGCCCATTGGAAGCCCCACTCTGTAATCATTTCCAGACCTTAATGCACTTTGCTGTCTTAAACGGCGAACATTTAAAATTGTATTTAGTGAAACAAATGTATAAGCACAAAAAATACTTTTATAGTTATAAGTATGCCACGAAAGATACTGAATCACATATTCACTAGCGTTGCTTTTATCATTAATCAATAATTTTATTGTGTTCGAAAATCATATGGTATATATCCAAGATTAAGAAAAAGTAAAAAAAAAAATACAGAAAGTCATGTTGAAAGACTATTTGTCGTTTTATCTCAATAATTCAAAATCGTGTAAGAATATTTTTCCAGTAATTCATGAATGGGCTTATCCAGCAATTTTTTTTTTATTTCATAATACAAAAGTGCTCCATTCGAAAAGCTTATCCCCAAAAGATTAGAATTTGTTTTGATGGAATTCGCCCTCAAAATAGCGGCCAAACATCGCTGACGGGACAATGGCGTCTGGTGACGTAGTCCCACGACGACCGATAGGCATTGGCACCGCTGCAATGATTTTGCAATGAACTTTGACACAATGACACTTGTCAAAAATCTTATTCCCCTTGGCGGTGTTGTATTGGATTCATCGCATTGCCCGCTACATTCAGTTGTTTTTCGTGGGATGACGTCAAGCTGGAAACGGAATGTTTTCTATTTTATCGAATTTTAAACCTTAACAGCCAGATTCTCCAACGCTAGTCCGGTCTAATTTGACAACCAAAAGTTTTAAACTGACAAGTGGAAGAATAAGAAAACTAAGATTTATACTATGAATTTGTTTCTGAGCTTTTTCGCAAATTTATAAAGAAAATGACAATTTTAAGACGTACTTTCGACAATAGTAAAACTAAATTCATTGAAACAACACGTTCTAAGTTGAAATTCATTTGGAAACCAAACAAATCGCCGAAATATCACAATAATTCATGAGTTTTTAATGACAACTTATTAACAATGACAGGACAAAAGCCTGTCAAAACATAACGGACCAACTATAAGATCTTAATTTAAACCAGTACTAAATCTTAAACCTTTTTAGTGAATCTGAACGTAATATTTTAGTTAATATTCGTCCAACCGACGTAATTTTTTTTGTGTGTGTTTCGATTGACTGATTGTCCAATAATATTAACATACTTATTGAAAACGCGAAATGACTAAACAAGTCCATTGTTAAAAATATTGACTTATTTAAGCTCTAGGTATTCGTATATCGTAAAACAGGTATCTTTTTGCCACAGCAATTTACTCGCAAAATGGTTATAAAAGGTTTTTTTCGAAAACATTTACAAGATGTTTTTTTATTAAATAACATGTACGCCACCATCCACTATGACAGACAAAAGATTCTTTGATTGTTCACAATTTATGCACAGGTTTTTAAAGGTATGGATCTGTTAATTTTTGAGTTTTTCATTTTTTTCATATTTAGGTACGAATGTAGATACAATCGATCTAAAAATTTCTTACATGTAATTCACAGTCTAAATGTATTTTTAAGGACACTTTTTGTATCCACGGGTATGCATTTCTTAATCTAATCTTTACAATGACTTCAACATATTACTAAAGTTATTGGCGGAGAGGCTACCTTAAAATACTTTGCTCGGATTTGATTTCTACAAGGATAAAACTTTTAGCAAACGTAGTACTTCCGTGACAATGCGCAAGCTCTACGGTTGCCTTGGCAAATCCTGGTTCTCATATAAGACAAGGAAGCAGTCCCCCTCCCCGTCGCCTACTCAGGATTCGCCAAGGCTTGTGCATTGTCACGAAAAGTTGTACCTTTGCTAATCGTCTTTTCAGAAATAAGCATAATTTTTACGGTCGCCTCTTGGTCTATAAGCCAAGATAAAACCAGACCAGATGCGTAAGACTGTCAAATATCGTGTTTAGTCTCAATGACCTTGAGGGCTGCCAGCACCATCGCTTTGCGATAGTGCAGGCGTCTGTACTATATGGCAGTCACGTTACATTTGAAGAAAGCACGGCAGTGGCTGTGATGCAGTGATTTAAATTTATAACCTCGGTCTCCGTACTAAATGCCAGACCGCCGGCAGATCGTCTCGTCAATCCGTGGCTCGCCGTCGCATGAAGTACAGGCGACATTGGAGCTTTCGCATCTGGTCTGGTTTTATCTGGGCTATAAGCTAAAGGTTCATTTACAATGAGTCTTGAAGGCGGTATTCTATTTAAAGCCTGTACAGAACCAGATTGATCCGAGTATCAGCAGTTAACGGTCATTTTTTAATTACGACTAACAGAGAAAGATAGAAAATCGTCGACTAATCGTGTTTGTTAGTTAGGTCATTCATGCAGGCAACTAGATATTTTCGAAACAGCTTTTTGCTTGCTCAAGTTTTTATCTAATTTTATTGTACTATACATAATAAATCTGCTCAGGTTGGTTTGTTGTTATAGTGTTGTATGATTGTAACATAAGGATGCTCTATCGCAGCGTATCACAAACTTTTTGTCCTACGACCACCTATGAAAGTGAGAAAAAAGCACGGTTAACTTGGCTAGAAAGTGCCTTATATCACATGCGTGTTGAAAAGTACTTGTCAACATGACGTTTGAACAGATGGTGAAAATTTCATTTTTTTTATTTACAAGACTAGTGATGAAATATTTTTCAGCACACGTGTTGAAAGTGGGGGTATTAAATAAAGACAGAAATTGGGGATTTTTGGTAAATATTTTTGTGGTCGTATAGTAAAATAGTATAATATAACCATACTAAATATATATACATAATAACAAACCTACACATTTTCCAAATAATAATGAATTACTGCCAAATGCAATGCGCATATGATGAGATCATAACTTATTAATACCTCACCTTTCAATTTAGTTAACTAAGAAAAATGAAAAAAGTGACGACTTCAGAACAAGTAAAAAAGGATACAAATCTTTTTGATTATCTATCTATTAACCTAAAAAAAAATGTAAACGTCCCCATTGATCCTTATTTAGATAGCACCGTAGCAAAAATATTAATCATATAACCGTAATCATATTTTATTTATAAACATAGCATGGTCTTCGATATTGATATATGTAAGTAAATATTTAAATCATCCATCAGCAATGGTTATTCAACTAATAAAATTAAAATGAGAACTTAAATCCTACCTGCGTGATTCATACCAACGATGAGCAGTGAGATGTACAGGTGACTGAGGTTCCAAAACTGAAAAAATTCCTGTATTTCCTGCAGACTTTGGGTCGTTCATACTGAAACAAAACGCATTATGGTTAAGAAGAGCGTAGCAAAATATTACAGGGCTACAATGTTCTATAAAAATTATACTAATATTAGGTTTTACCGACGCGACGGTTCGCTCTCTTATAATTTATATTCTTTATGTATTATTAAACACTGACATTTGTGGCGTACCCTGTACGCCGTCATGAAAAATTTGCCTCTTTTTCATTGTAGAAAAAGAAGAGAATCAGTTTAATAATAATTTTTGTATCCACCGTACAACATATAACCGTGACACACCATGTATGTGACTATTACACAAAAATAGGGTAAACCGTTATTATTTTCCTCCAGTCGACAAACCATGACAAAATAAAACAAAAGCTTTTGTCATATACATAGTCTGTCCTTCATAACGTGGCACAATTAATATGTATTCGGTGCCAGATCAGCTTTAAATATCAATAACTGAAGATGCCCAACCTGATTTCTTAAATTGTGTATTTTTCCTTGTATTTAAATTGTAGAAGAAGGAAATTGGGCTCCTAATTCATTGCTATAATATTTTTTTGTTTCTATCGTGAAATTCTGTTATTTTTTCATTTCGTGCAACTTCATGTGACTCGTACCGTTCAATAAGAGCCTTTGGATCTTCGAAAGTTCAGGTTTTTGATATGTTTGCTTTTTAAATATTTTTAGTTTTTTAAATAATATTGCTGGATAATCCCCGCAAACTACCAACAATGTTGGCATACTGCAGTTGATACAGACGAGAAAAAATCACTTGCATAACATTTTAGTATGGTCACTTGCCACGAGTTGTCAGTCGCCACGCAGTTTGTGTGTCCATTGACGAAAATCACTCTGAAGAGTTCTTGGCGAGCTAGTCAGCAAGCCTGTACACTACCCAATCCTGATCGGGTCGTACGTAGGATCTATAAATCCCGAAACCTGGAAATCAGTGGCGTAGATATGATCGGATAATTACTCGGGGCGCCGAGTTTGAGGTGGGCTTAAAGTCCCCAACAAACAGCTATACCTTTTAGAGATTTTTTCGATACATTTTTATAACTGCTATTGCGTTCGTTTTTAACGTCGAACTTATCTGGCGAATTTTTCAGATTAATTTTTTTATCTTCGTATAACCCTCGACGGTAGCTTGCCTAAGTACCGTGGGTTGTATGTATATCATACATTTATTTTATACATACATTTATATCATAGTTATTTATATAACCAGTTAGAAAGTGGTTACTGTGTTTAAATAGTGTAATAGTTAAGGGACAAGCGAAGCGAGAGCCCTCAAAATTATACGAGTTAAACAAAATTGCATTTCCTAAGATATTTCATACAAGGCTTTTTCTAATTTTGACAAAAATATGCGAATAATAGTATATTACATAACAAGTGTTGAAAGTGACATTTTTGACACCAGTGGGAATGTTGTCGCACGAGGCGACGGCCGAGTGCGATAATCCCACGAGTGTGCGAAAATTACTTTCACACGAGTAATGTACAATATTTTTCCTACGACCGCAAAAATATTTACAAATAAACCTCAATTTCTGTCTTTTAAAACCCTCACTTTCAACACTAATATTTTCATCAAGTGTGCTGAAAATAAAACAAATGAAATTGGCACCATCTATTTCAATGTCATGTTGACAAGTACTTTTCAACACGCGTGTTGTAAAGTACTTTTCAACACGCATGTGATATAAGGCACTTTCTCGCCAAGTTAACCGTGCTTTTTTTCTCACTTTCATAGGTGGTCGTAGGAAAAATTAGTATTTTAATTTTTGTATCGAAACATCTAAGTAGGCATCAGACGAAGAAATTTTTATCTCATCTAGTGACAGTTGTCAGGGTTGTCATGAAATCGTTATGAAGTTTTACTAGTAAAGAATGTCGCGTCACAAATTAAATTTTTTCTTTATAAATATTAAAAATGTCCGATTCCGAGACCACAAGTGATATTGCAGAGGAAGCTCAAAACACGTTATCTTCTGTTGTACCCGAGAAGTCAAGAGAGAAATACGAAATATTTATATGTTTGTGTTTCATTTTTTCATAACTGGTTATGAAATTAATATTTCATCACCAGTTAGAACATATTTTACTTTTCGTAACTAGTTATGAAAAATAAGATGTTTCAATACTGTCATCGGTTTTGAAAAGTGTCACTTTATAAGTCAAAATTAGAAAAAAGTTTATTACTTACATTTCACATGAAATACTTATTTAAAAAATATATATTTTTAGAAATGTTAGAAAATGTTTTTTGTAATGAGAGGCCATGGGACATCCTTTTTAATTCTAAGTAACTTTGACTGCTCTGTGCATGTAAGTTTTAGTACCCGTATATTAGTATTATCTTCTCGGAAAGTAGAAGTTTTTATAACGGGTAACTTTTCTTCCAGAATTAATAATAAAAGAGATTTCGATCGTAAAAACTTTTTATATTTTGGAGGCCCCAAAAAGTTACCCGGGGCCGCATGATACGCTACTACTGGCAGTATTAAAGTAAATGAAGGAATGTAAGAATTTTACCAGTTTGTTTCTTTATTCTTTATTTATTTACTACTAGCTTTCGCCCGTGACTTCGTCCGCGTATTATAGATGATAATATTGTAGTTTTCATGTCATGATTATGAATACATGAAACATGACTTATGTTAAGTTAGGTAAGTTGTATCTAGAGACCGGATTTCAATATTATATGACGCAAAAATCGGGGGACACAAGTAACTGACAGAAAAGGTAAATAAATCGAAATTACTTTTAGATTTTGTCAGGTTGTATTTATGAATTATTATTGCTCCGAAAAAATATTTTTGTTTTTTTGAAAAAAATTAACCAACTTCGCAAAAGGAAAATCACTGAAAAGTATGAAATAATATTGTTACTTATTTATTACTGCGGGTCAACTTAATTTTGTTCATTTTGTGAAAATTATTTTTTTCTTTTTAGTGCTCCTCAATAAACCCACAGTGACATATTAGTTAACATTTTAGAAGAAATTCCCACCCGCCTCTTTTACCACCCCCACCGCCATTTTCACCACCATTCTCCAATGCTAGTCCGGTCTAATTTGACAACCAAAATTTTAAACGACAAGTGTAAGAATAAGACAACTTAGTTTATATTGTGAATTTATTTCTGACTTTTTTTGCAAATTTACAAAGAAAAGGGCAATTTTTGTAATAGAACTAAATTCATTCTAGCAACACGTTCCAAGATAAAAATCATTTGGAAACCAAACAAGTAGCTGAAATATCAACTGAATAGTTCATAAATTTTTGGGGAACTTATTAACAATAACAGGAACAAAACCTGTCAAAACATGACTGATCAACTAGAAGATCTTAATTTGAACCAGTACTAAATCTTAAACCTTCTTAGTGAATCTGAACGTTATTTTGTAGAGTAGGTACTTCTACGAAGTTTCGAGTTAATAGAACCATTTAATATTTTATTCTCCATACAAAGTTAGAACCCCTGTTTCGCCCCCTTAAGCTTCGGTTTCCTACAAAGCGGTACCGTAAAAATGCGGGCGTAATTTGTCGGCCGTTTTTGCAGAGTAAAGTACGGCCGATTTGACGGTGAACATTATTGTAAAGTAACGAAACGGTGCAATAAAATACGGCCGCTATGACAGTGCACTTCATCGTGAGAACTGTAATGTTTTGCAAGATGGACGATTTAGATCTAGCTATCCTAATTTGTGTTGAGGGCGAAGAATGCCTCTACCAACGCAAAACTTAATTGATCTTGTAGAAAATAATGCAGGTGCCCGACACACACCGCATGAAATTCGCGCTAAATTTAAGCTTTATTTTAACAGACCCGGCGCTATTGAATGGCAAAATCGTTACTGTAGAGAACATTGAAAGAGATTGTATATCTATCCAGTGGCGCAGCCAGGAATACGCTCTGGGGGGGGGCTCCCCTTTGACAAAAATTTTTGACAAATATTGCTTTATTTTCGTTAATTTGGGAAATGGGTATTGTATAATCTTTAGGCCTTTGGGGGGCGCCCGAAACCCCCCCCCCCCCCCGTGGCCGCGCCACTGTATCTATCGTTACAAAATAAAACGTAAAAAGTAAATAAAAATACCCACCTGTTTTACCTAGTATTGTACCAATTTCATGCCACAAGCTTTGCTTCAGTTGCATCTTCCTGTACTCCGCAGACTTTACATTATATAGAGCTTCATGAGTCGACAAAGTCAATTAAAATTTCGTCTTGTTTACTGGACCAATTAATTTGTTCAGCCATTTTCAAACTCCATTCGCACAACACAATCTCTGCACTGGAGCACCGCTTAAAAACGTGCTTGCAATATCCCACCGTACGAGCGGCCGCTTCCGAAAATACGGTGCCGTATTTGTATGAAGCGGTAGCGCCGAACGCTCTGAAGGAAAATACTCGGCTTTGCAAGCATGTACACGTTTTTTGTGACGTCACTTGCCGTCAAAGTACGCCCGCCATTTTACGGTACCGCTTTGTAGGAAACCGAAGCTTTAGGGGTTAAATTTTGAAAAATCCTTCCTCAGTGCAGGCCTATGATATATAAGAAACAGTGTTGCAGATTTGCCAGTAATTACTGGCATTTGCAAGTAATTTAGAGCTCTGCCAGTTAAACTGCCAGTCTTAAGATGACAGTAATTTGCCAGTAATATTTTTGTTCCATAACAATAAATGTTAAATAAAAATTATTCATTATCGATTCAAATTCTGTCGATTTATATATATATATATATATATATATATATATATATATATATATATATATATATATATATATATATATATATATATATATATATATATATATATATATATATATATATATATATATATATATATATATATATATCTTTCTTCAGTTTTACTCCGTACCTTATGGTAAGTCCTCACAGGCCGAAGAAGTGGAGAGGCGCTTCGTTATAAGATTGGTTAAATGCCGCCATGTTTATCAAATATGGCGGCATATAACCAATCATATAACGAAGCGCCTTTCCGCTGTTCCGCTTCTTTCGGCCATGAGGACTTACCGTCAATCCGTACCGTCGGGGACTGAACTTGTAATCATTATTATTATTATACATTATATATTTATATTATAAAACCCAAGTCCAATATAAAGGTGTATCTCTCCTTTTCTTATGCTTATTCTTATTGTTAAAAAAAGATACTGAAGTTACCAAAGCCAATGGATTTCGCTATAAGTTTATGCTTATGTCGTTATCGACATCTTTTCTAACCAATTCAATTGCTCAAATCCAAGGATGATATTAGTGGCTTGGTGGTTGGTGGCTTCCATATCCTCAGATTTTTATATTTGTATGCCTTATATTTGGAATTTTCGGGAATATTGATCCGATTAATCAGATCACCAGCTGTTATCTTTTGTGTCTTTTTGATAGGGTTAAACAAAAAGGATACAAGATGGTAAGGGTTGGTCGGATTAATCGTTTTCCGAAAGCGCTTATTATTGTATTTATGCTTTCATTTAACCTAACAAAAGTACCAGTTATTGCAGAAAAAAAATGCCAGTAAGTGCCAGTAATTCTAAAACGTTTCGCCAGCAAAAAAGCGGCAACGCATTGACAACGCTAATAAGAATAAGAAACGTCTGTGCAAAATTTCAACTTTCTAGCGGTGTGGGCTGTGCGTTGATACGTCAGTCAGCCAGTTTATTGTTTTATATTGAGAAGATGAACTCACATACGTTATTCATAAACCACGAATATCATTGTTTATTACAAAGAGAAAGAATTGTTACATCATTCTATTTTTAAATAACAATGCGCTTCGCGCCTTGTTTGAAATACCTTTTTCCGGTGAACGGCGATGGCGATGACTCTCCTGCTGCACAACACTGCATAAACACAGCCGCAAAGTTATTGTATTTTATAACTTGCGTTTCTTCCATGTCACTGAACATTATATCAGAAAAAATATTTGCTATTTTGTCTTTGTAATATTTGTTATTTTATCATTGTTTTTACCCCGAAAAATTTCTCTTTCTTTCGCTAAATTGAGCACATTTTTGTTGATATTTATAAAACAGTTTACAACGTGTACGTAAGCGATTAAACAAACCGAGACACCGGTTGTTTTAAATGAACAGCTGATTGATGTTGCCAAGTTGATGAAACGTCCGCCAGCTCGGTTTAAAATTCATCAGTTTAAATAATTTATTTGTAAAATAGCGGTTGGACGGTCTAGAAAATTAGTGTCTGGTACTACTAAGAAATAGATGCAACTAGCATTTGATATAATTACATAATATTTCTCGTCATTTAGGCCACCAAGAGACGCTTACGGTTAAGTGTTATAAATGTAGGTAGGTAGGTACGTGTCTACAATATTAAAATTTCGTTTTATCTGTAATTGCAAAAAACAATTATTTTGCTCGACCTACCTTCCCACTTCCCACAGAAAAACGAATTGTAAGTCAACAATAAAACACTATGGTTAAGTATATTGCGTGCCATATCGTATCCGCAGGATGATAGACTCATACTCATGGCAAGAATTAAATTTTCTTGTGGCACTTTTCATCAGCTCTGGTCCCATCACTTTCTTAGTTCGATAGCTCACTCACTATTCATGATTTCACCTGATTTCACAACACTAATCACTTTGCTGTGTGATACTTTATGCACTATACCATACTATATCATACTACTTTGAAACATATTTATTCATTACATACTATTTACTACATCCACTAGGTACTAATATTTACAACAATAAGTGGCCTGGGTTACAACCCCCAACCAGGGAGGTCCAACACGACAATGCGGCCAGAGGGCGGCTGGGGCTGATGTGAACCCTTGTTACCCAGTATATTATACTATATAATACCCTGATTTTTACAAGCTTTTATTTAACTTCGCCTGTTAGTATGTATGTATGGTTGTATGTACCTATGTATGTTAGTATGTTTAGGTAAAATATTGCAATCAAAATTTCGACTAGTTCTAAGTAAGCTAGAGCTTTGAAATTTTGTACACGTGTATAAGTCTGGTAACAAACAATAATGGTATACTTAATAGTGTTCTAAATCCAATACGGCGACCGCTACAAGATGGCGGATTACCCTTTTTTCACAACCCCCTTGACATGGGTATCAAATGAAAGGGTTTGACGAGTAGAATACGATAAGCTATGCGACGTCATTCTATACTCACTATGGCGGACGCTACAAGATGGCGGATTACCCTTTTCCTCACAATCCTCTTGACATTTGCATCAAATGAAAGGGTTTGACGAGTAAAGTACGATAATCTACCTGACGTCATTCTAAACCCAATATGGCGGACGCCACAAGATGGCGGATTACCTTTTTCTTCACAATCCCCTTGACATTTGTATCAAACGAAAGGGTTTGGCGAGTAGAATACGATAAGCTGTGTGACGTCATTCTAAACCCAATATGGCGGACGCGACAAGATGGCGGATTACCGTTTTCTTAACAAACCCCTTGATATGGACATTATATGAAAGGGTTTGACGAGTAGAATACGATAACTCTTAAAATTTTTTGTAATAGTGATGCATTATCATAAATGCATAGATTAAGACATAACTAAACATTCCAAAATAAAATCTTGTAAAAAATACTTTTTAAAAACAAGTTTTTATTATTTAGATGTCTTAAAACGAAAAAATAAGTATAGCTTTTTGTGACAATGCTAAATGCTATTTATAAGTAGACGTAGTTCGCGTGTTGGATCCTAATAAAAGTAGTATCAAAGATATCACTGAAACAGATATCTATAATATGGTATGTTAAATTTATTGTCTTAAAAGCTTGCCGCGTGACTAGAAAAGAAAAAAATACATACTTAGGTATCTACTTACAATTTCTGCCAAACAAATTTAATGCCTGTATGAACTTTTCGAGCGCTACAAGCTTTTAAGACAATAAATATAACCTAATATATTATCTAATCTATCTATCTGTTTGAGTGATAACTTTCATACTACTTTTATTAGGATCCACCCACGCGGACTACGCCCACTTATAAATAGCATTTAGTATTGCCCAGTGGCGCAGCCAGGATTACGCTCTGGGGGGGGGTTTTGACAAAAAAATTTGACAAAAACGCTCTGGGGGGTGTTTTGACAAAAAAATTTGACAAATATTGCTTTACTTTCGTTAATTTGGGAAATGGGTAGGGTAATCTTTAGGCCTTGGGGGGGGGGGGGGGGGGTTAACCCCTGGGCCCCTCTGGGCCCATTCCAGCTCTCGACGGCCCTACTTGACGCCTCAATATTAGCGTGACAACCCCCCCCCCCCCCGCCCAACCCCCACCACAGGTCCAAATACCCGCCACATACAGACTACAATCCATCAGTACTTGTCCAGACAAGCTTAGTAATACTATCAGTCACTAAAAATACTGTCAATCTGATTGATCTTCTAGGGCTGCTTTATACTTCAAGCAGCAAGTAAAAGTTAAAAGTCAAAATATGCGTTATTGCAAAAAGCATTAGTAAAATTGTTATTTATACAGTTCTTAAAGTAAAACAAAATAAAGAAATAACTTATAGACTCTTTTGCTTTATCTGAGACAGCCCACGTAGACTTCAAGCCTAACTACTAACGTACAGTGGTCGTCTGAAGGGAAGGGAAATTTAATCTATTGACACTGGATGTAAAGGATTGGAGGTTGGGAGGGGAAGGAAAAACACCTGCAGGCAGTCCGTTCCATAATCTGGAGACTCTAGGTATAAATGAGAGGGAGAAGTGGGATGTTCTAGGCTTTTGTAGCTGGACAGTAAAGAGATGCATACGTAACGGGCCTCTTGTTGCTCTGTTAGGAACAATCAAGCTCACTGAGCACAGCAAGCTTGCGTCAAATTCGCAGTCATATTTCTGGTACAAGTGTAAAGATAAACCATAGATTGCATTAAGTTCCCATTAGCTTTTCCGCAAACCCCCAGTGCGGTTTCGTTTGTAAAGTTTTCCTTCAACAAGTTAGCTTTAGACTTACATTTGTGAAGGTTACTTTTTGCAAATTTCCTGCAAGCTTATGAGGTTGTTACAAATTTGCAGCAGACTTAAAAATATTTACTTGCATTAAGTAAGTATTTAAAAGTGTCCCAGGAAGCTGCAGATGAAACAATGTTAATAATAAAGCTGTTAAAACCACTGGCAACTTTGCAAATATGGATAAAAGTAGGTAGCAAACTTATATTTCCAACTTTACACTAAGTCTATAAATGAAAGGTTTAGGTAACTTTCCTATAGTTCCTTCACTATTTAAATTTTAGGCAATTACTTACTACTCTTTTTCTTTAAAATTGAGTTCTATATCAGCCTTTATAATAAAAACTAAAAGGTCATGTGTGAAGTCATGAGACATGTATTTTATTAAACTATTAAACTAAAACATTAATTGTTCCAATGTTCGGCTATTAGTTTATCCTACACCTAATAGTTATCTAAGAAAAATCATAAATTCAAAAAAAAGCAAATTTAAGTAAAGGCTGTTTTTATTACAGTCATTTTTTATTTAAACAAATCAGAGAAAAAACAATATTTATTTTCTCAGAATGGACATTTTCTACCTTTTAGTACTTTGAAGTCATACTTCGCTTTTTTTCCCTCATATGCCTTGTTTTTCGATGACTGAACCACGCCATAACACTTTTTTCAAAAGCCTGTTTTTTCACAGCTGGCAATAATACTTTTACAGCTCCGGTAAGTATCTAAATATTATGTTACAACGCCAGGAGCGGATTTAAGTTAGATTGCGCCCTAGGCCTATTCCGATATGGCGCCCTTCTTGTTTTGTGATGGTATATAGAGTTTAATTTATCCAAGTCGTGATCCAAATTGTTTTTGACACAATTTTTTTATTATATGATTGATTTATTATGATATTTATAATTTCACTTGAAACGTAGCTGATGTTAATAAATAATTTGTGTCAAAAATATTTAGGATCAGGATTTGGTTTAACTATCGAGATCAATATTCTTTCTACACCGATCTTTAGTCGCTTTTAAAATTTTGGCGCCCTAGGTCCGGGCCTCGCGGTCCTAAGCCTAAAGCCGTTACTGTACAGCGCTGATAAGTTAACGCAAGTTACTAAACTTATTACAGTTAGATGAAACTTTAATTATACAGAAATTCCGTGTGAGTAAAAAGCAAAAATATTTAATGCTATATACTAAAATTTGTAACAAGAACACTTTAAATTTAAACAATTTTTGGTACAGTACAATTTCCAGATCCTTTTATTATCCATTTTCTGTTAAGTTACTCCTTATGAAAAGTTCCGTTTTCTGAAAAAATAATAACACACAAAAACATGAGACATGTGCATACCGGCCAAAAATTCCAAAATGGCTCCACGAGAGAAGTACCATTAATTTTCATTGTTTTTTTTTGTGTTGCACGAAACTGTACTAACCTAAAAAAATTAGCTCGTAAATACATCTATTAGAAAAATTCAATGCAGTTTTTTTGCTACACAGAAGACTAAACCTATCATTTATAATAAAATATATTTGGGGCTCTACATAAATAATTTACCTTTCTTTTTGCAACTGCCTCGGTGGGTGGTGGCCACACCCCGAAGGTGCCTCTCCTGCCGACACGGTCATTTGCAAGCACTATTTATTTAAAGAAAAATATTACAAAAGAACAAAGTAGCTACGTAATAATTAAAAATACACTTGCCTTAGTTGACCGATGATAATAAATTTCATGAGAAAAAGCAGATTGTGACCGAAGATGGAACTAATCAGGTGTACTGTACTCACAATAAGCTTCTTGTGTTTCTTTGGTTATAAAAATGGCGGACGGAAATCAATGACGCCGGAACATGAAACTGACACTGAGTTTATTGTTGCGAAATTGCAAAAATCCAAATAAATAAACTTGCATGATAAAATGTTTTACAATTTTTCAGCAAATCTTTATTTGTAACTGTACCCGCGTTTTTGAAAAGTTATTAAAAATTTACTTTTAAAAGTTAACCATCAAATTTGTAAGTGCGTGTGAACAACAACTTTTCTAAAGTATGTATGTTTCCATTCACTAAATTCCAGAAAGGTTTCAATTTTAAAGTCTTGTAAGTTTACATATGAAAAGATACGCAAGCTTTCAAAAGAAATATTTTATTTAGAAGTTGCCATTAACTGTTCATTGAAAAGCTTGCAAAGGTTACTTCTTAGCAAAAACGAAGAATAGTTTCCGAAACAACTCTAGAAAGTCTACATTTGAATAGTTCTTCAAAGCTAAATCCGTGGAAGTAGCGAAAGAAGGAAGTTTTCTTATGATGACTGGGTCATTGATGAGCCGAATGCCTCTCTTTTGGATATAATCAAGGATGTTAAGTATCGAAGGTTATGCCGCTCCCCAGATGGGAACAATACTCTTGGTTAGGTCTTATTTGGGAAACATAGAGAGTGTGTTAGTTGGAAGGGGAGACGTATTTTCCTCGCTATAGATGTTTTTAGTGCGTCAAGCAAGCTTTCCGCTACTTAAGAGGCTTACGAAATCCGAAAACCTTATTTAAATCACTAGAAAAAGGTTCTGAGCCATACAAATTAAGTGATAGAACAGTCCTAACCCATAAATTCTATACTTTCCTCCTTACCCATAACTAGACTGTTGACATTTTACTAATGAATGTTTTGAAAACAACGATCAAAGATTCGACGTATAGAGCCGGTAATCGTAAATAGTCCAAATGTCGTCCCCATCATTCACTGATACAACGTTATTTGTTGACAATCCCTTATTTGCTTAATCCAAACGCTTTTCTACATACCTACCATATATTACGAAAACGACACAGTAAATCAACCGTCAATACACGTGCCCGAGAATAGGAAACAAAAGGCACAGTGACAGGTGCGGTAATTACTAATTTTGCTATTATTTTACGTTAAAGTAATTATTATATATATATATATATATATATATATATATATATATATATATATATATATATATATATATATATATATATATATTGTTTAAGTATAGTTTTATTCTTAACTAAACTAAACTTCTATGAAGTTTCGACATAATAGGAACACCTAATATTTTTTCTTCATGCAAAGTTTAAATCCCTATTTCACCCCCTTAGGGGTAAATTTTAAAGAACCTGTCCTTAGTAGATGCCTACGTTATATAAGAAACCTCTGAGCAAAATTTCAAGTTTCGAGACCCGGCGGCGTGGGCTGTGCGTGCGTTGCTCTGTCAGTCAGTTAGTTTATTCTTTTACATAGATATTATGATGGGTAAGTGTATTTCATTTGTCTAACTGGAGCTGAAAAATGATGAGAGCAACTTAATCTACAATAAAAAATAAACTAGAAAGATCATATATATTAATATATTATTACTATTATTACTATTATTGCTTACAAAACAAATAAAACGTAATTTCGACTTTTATTTACAACAATAATAAATTAAAGTGGTATAAACAGAACTTTAATTTAACCTGCTACAACTATAAATTGCCAAAACACCCATATATCAACATCTTTATCTGAAACTTAAGCAATAATTTTTGAGAAAATCAGCAAAACGTATCTCGGATACCTATGCTGCTGTTTCCAGTACCAACTGATTTGAATAAACCTATATTTTACAGCAAGAGATAAAGAAGACAAGTTAGATCTGGAGGGTCGAAATAATCAAAAAAAATTATGCAATGGATGGAACCAATTGGAATTGTTGCTAATTTTTTCATTAACAATTTATTGCAAAAGAAAAGTAGTTTTTTATGTTTTTTCCGTTTTTCGGTCATATCTCAATTATTTATTAAAATAGCGGAACGCCGGCCGTTGGCGCCATCAGAAAGGCGAGACAATTTTGCTACTGAGCACTTTTTGTCTACGACTAATTGAATCGTCAGTACTTAATAAATAATAAAGAACCGCTCAAAAAGTATGCGAGAGCGCGCAGCGAATGCAGCGGTATATACGCATAAGCGCCGCACGCTATAAACAAATGCTCATAACTTTTGATTAATTAAAGATATTCGGATAAAGCAAAATAGCACGTATAAATAATCGCCAGGACAATCAATTAATCATATTACTTTAAAAGTATTTCGAATGTTTGGGTTTCCAGTATTCTTGTTTAGTGTGACATAGAAAAACCACGTTTTTTTTATTTTATTTATGAAAATATATGCAAAACCAATCATATCTATGGTCAGATGTCAATAGAAGACATATTTATCTACAACTTTAGCAAGTTTCAGATGATTATCTTTTTTCATTATCTTTTTATAACAATTTATAGCGATATTTTCATCTTTTTCCAGATAACTTCAAATTTATGCCAATAAAACCCACTGAAAAATTGAAGTTCTTGTAAAACCAATCACACCATCTGAAAGTACATGTTTTACCGCACTAACAACTACTGTATTATTTTTAAAATTGAGAAATTAGAAAAAATGATTGGTTTTCCTAAGCGGCGAGCAAGCAAATATGCATTTTTCGTAAAACAGACAACTGAAAATTTGCCGTAACAAAGAATATAAGAATCTTATGGATACACCCCTCACAGAATTCGTAGATAGTAGTCTCTGGAAGAGATTACAATACTTACTTTTTAATTTTTTAAAATTTTTTTATAAATACAGAGCTTGAATTAAAAAAGTGGAAAATTTCACACTTAAACAAAAATAATGAAAGAAGTCTACTTGTCAGGGGCACATATAAATAAATACGTAAAATTGAGAATAATTTCTCTAAACCACCTGAAGATACCTTATACTATAAGGGTTTGAACAAATCATGGTAAAACAGCTATTCTCCGGGCTATATGCCCCTCCGAGCGCTGGATTACATACCAAAATTTGCCGTATTTTGACTAACACTGTTAGACAACAAAATACTTGGTTTGACTGCTAGAAACTACCAGGAAGAAGGAAGCTTTTTCTTTAGTTAGGATGTCGTTACCTGCATACCGGTTTCGAACTCTTAGTTCTCATCAGTACAGGATAAACGAACATACCTACCTTCCGAAACAGCATATCCTTAAAGCTAACTCTGTCGAACTGCATAAGCAGTATAACACAGGCAGCGCCATCCATTAGCAGTTTCAAGCAGTCGCAGTAGAATTTACCGTGAGGTAAAATTATTAAAGCAATGAAAGAAGTCTACTTGTCAGGGGTACATATAAATAAATACGTAAAATTGAGAATAATTTCTCTAAACCACCTGAAGATACCTTATACTATAAGGGTTTGAACAAGTTTCTAGCAGTCAAACCAAGTATTTTGTTGTCTAACAGTGTTAGTCAAAATACGGCAAATTTTGGTATGTAATCCAGCGCTCGGAGGGGCATATAGCCCGGAGAATAGCTGTTTTACCATGATTTGTTCAAACCCTTATAGTATAAGGTATCTTATACTATAAGGGTTTTGAGAAATTATTCTCAATTTTACGTATTTATTTAAACAAAAATACCGGATATTCAAAGATTCGAAATACTTTCAAAATATGTTTAATTTATTGTCTTGGCGATTATATACGTGCAATTTTGTTTCATTCAAATATCTTTAATTGATCAAAAGTTATAAGCATTTGTTTATAGCGCGCGACGCTTATGAGTATACCATGCTGCATACGCTGCGCGCGCACTGTTTGAGCGGTTTTTTATTTATTAAACACTGATGAATCTATTGGTCGTAGACAAAAGTGCTCAACCTGAGCAAAATTGTGTAAAATTTTCTCACGTTTCCGATGGTGCCAACGGCGTTCCGCTATTTTAATAAATAACTGAGGTATAACGGAAAAATCGAAAAAAGACATGAAGAAAAAACTACTTTTTTGCAATACCTACATTGTTAATAAACAAAACTAGCAACAAGATATTTTTATAAAGAGTTTCATACATTCATCTGGATACCTTAAGGGACCCATTCCAATTGGTTTTATCCATTGCATAATTTTTTTGTTTATTTCAACTCTCCAGATCTAACTTGCCTCCTCTATAGAGACCTTTCCGTTGAACAATTGGTTACCATGAGGACTAAATATACATTCGTTGTGCAATTCTGTATTGGGAAATGTGCACTGAAGGTTGTTTTCCATTAGAAACTGGTAAGAACAATTCTTTGGAACAACTTTCGTCGTATTCGCCAATGTGTTTCTTTACAATCTCAGCGAATTGTTGCAATTCTGAGCCGAAATACTCATTTAGATCATTTGAATATTCCGCTCTTAAATTTTCAGCACGCGCTTTGATCTATTTATCCGACAAGTTCGACAGTTCGCCTATAAATCCAAATTGATTATTAATAACCTCATAGGCTTTTTTGCTATTTTTAAAATTTTGTTTGTATTTTTTTTTTGTTTGTTTGCGTTTTGGTGGAGGCCCCTAAGTGGTGGAGGCCCTTGTGCTCTAGGCCTTGTTGCACATATGCACATGCTTAAATCCGGCCCTGGCAATATATACTCATGTCATAAGCGTCACGAGCAATAAACAAATGCTCATAACTTTTGACGAATTAAAAATATTTGGATAAAACATAATTGCAGGTATAAAATAAAGAATCGCCAAGACAATCAATTAGTCATATTTTTAAAGTAATTCGAATGTTTGAATTTCCGGTATTCTTGTTTAAGTGTGAAATTCTCCACTTTGTTGATTAAAGCTCTGTATTTACAAACAGATTTTAAAAAACTCAAGAGTAAGTATTGTAATCTCTTCTTGGGACCACTATCGACGGATTTTGTGAGGAGTGTATCCATAGGCTCCTTATTTTTTTACGAAAAATTTTCATTTCTCTGTTTTACGAAAAATGCATTTTCGCGTGTTGGCCGTTTAAGAAAACCAGCTGGGTTTACCTCCAATTCCATATTTATAGAAAAAGTTTAGCAAGTAGCCATTCGTGATCCACGACGTCAAAAGCATGCGATAAATCAATAAATATAACCGCAAATATAACAGCATTTTTCTATCAAGCAACTCTACAATGACCCGCTGAAAGTCACAGAGAGGCGTCAAAAAAGTAGCCAAGTTGCTTCTTAAGTATTACAAGTTTGTAGATTTTGGAGACGCTTCTTAAAAGTTTTATACCGCGAAAATTGTCAAAATTATTTATATCACCTTTTTTATGCAAAGGGATAAATTTTGCTAACTCCGAAGAGTCAGGGAAAAAGTTCTTTTTCAATTGATATAGGATTTTTGTATCACCTCGTTGTGGTGTGCAAAAGTTATAGTAACTTTAAAATTCCCCCAGCTTTAAGCTCCATTTAAGTTTTTGCTATTTCTGACCTGTCTTGATGTTCGCTTTTTTTTCGGCAAGCAAACACTTTTATTACGGATTTCTTTTTTTCGTATCATTAAAAATTTGGTCTATTTGTTCTTTTGTCAACCCCATCCATACTGTGTGTTTAAAATATTTAAAGCCGCCAACCTTCAAAAAGTTAAACAAACTAGATTTAGACAGATATGACATTATTGACACAATTCATTTGTCAAAAGTGTCGCGAGTCGCGAGATCATTCGCAAAGGCTATAGGTTTATTACATGTGAGAGGATATAATCTGCAATATATTATTTTCATTTTATTAGAGACGCCGTTGGGACCACAACTCATAATTTAACTTATTATACATAAACTATCATTTATGCACATAGAAAATATAAAAAAATTTTGTCATGTAAAGGAAAATTTTCATGCAGGAATACTAAGTGTAAAGACCGATTATGATTAATCAATGCTAATTGCGAATTAAACGTTTTCGCGATGCCACTATCTGATAGCTGAATATCATACAAACCAAATGCTCAAATGTTTAATGCCTTTCCAAGACAGACTTTTCCAAATTATCGATACTTTTAGTGTGCAAATCTTGTCGACAATACTCGTGAATTTTCTGAAGAAGAACTGAATTTTAATATAAATGACATTTTGAATACAAAAATACAGAACGATAGTAGGCAGAATCGTTGTGACTGCCACCACTAATTAGATACAGTGGCGCAACTGGGGGGCGCTGCTGGTTTGCAACCCCCTCCCCTCAGCTTCCGGATGGGTCTGCTGATTATCTATAATTTGCGTCCGGGTCTACCTCTTGTCACCAATTGGCTTATTACTCAGAATCAGGACATTTGACAAACGAAATTAAGAATTTTTTTCTTTAGAAGGAATTCAGATTGCTCTGCAGCTCTTTCTTCCCAGTATTTGATTTGCATGGCGTGTCACGATTAAGACTAGCCATAAATATGTACCACACAGAAGTAAAAAATTTTCTCACTATTTGTGCAGCGTATGACAATACTAACAGTTTTTACTATACAGGGTATAACATAAAGGTTGGGAATAAATTAAACGGTAGATTCCTTATTAAACAATAGTAGTTTTTTTTCATATAAAGTTATGCCCTACGGGATTTCGTTTCCAACTTACAGGGTGTTGAAATTGTTTAAAAAAAATTGTTTTTGTTTAATAACTTTCGAACACCAGAAGATATGGAAATACAATTTTAGCCGTAGCTTCATTTGGTAATGCCCTATTAAAATTTAAATCATTGACTTTGTAGCTTACGGAGTGGCGTGCATACGAATATTGCCGTAGGGTTTTCCAAAGAAAAAAGTGCTACCCCACTGATAAAAATATTTTTTTGTTAATTTTTTAGAATACGCATTTTGTTTTAAACAAAATTTCCCTCTTGCGTTTTCTTTGTATCTCTTGCCATTTTCCATCTGTGGACTGATGAAAATCCTCATGGAATAACACAATCCCGGCACCAGCAACGATTTTCTATTAATGTTTGGGCAGGAATAATTTGCGATTTTCTGATTGAACCTGTAGTACTACCCAATAGATTAGATGGCTTATCATATCTGGATTTTCTTCAAAATGGATTACAACCTTTATTAGAAGAACTCCCAATTGAAACCCGCCAGCATATGTGGTTCATGCATGATGGCGCCCCAGCTCACTCTAGGCGAGAAGTAAGAGAATACCTTCATGAAACTTACCGGAATAAATGGATAGGGCGTGGAGGGCCAAGAGCGTGGCCTCCTCGTTCGCCCAACCTTTTTCCATTGGATTATTATTTATGGGGGCACTTAAAAAACATAGTTTATTCCACTCCCATTCCTGACGAACGGACTCTTCGTCAAAGAGATGAAATGGGGTGTCAGCAAATTCGAGCGATGCCTGGTATTTTTGGACGAGTTAGAGAATCCATGAGAAACGCATTGAAAAATGTATAGAAGTTGGAGGGCAACATTTTCAGCACCTCTTGTAATTTTGGTTGTTGTTTTGTTAATTATTATTATTGGTGAATACATTTTAAATTTCAAAGTTACCATTCATCCCCATGTAAGCAGTGGAAAAACTGGTATTTACAAAAGATTTAATTACGGGAAAATGGCAAGAGACACAAAGAAAACGCAAGAGGGAAATTTTGTTTAAAACAAATGCGTATTCTAGAAAATTTACAAAAAAATATTTTTATAAGTGGCGTAGCACTTCTTTCTTTGGAAAACCCTACGGCAATATTCGTTTCAAATTTTACTAGGGCATTACCAAATGAAGCTACGGCTAAAATTTTACTTGCATATCTTCTGGTGTTCGAAAGTTATTAAACAAAAACAATTTTTTTTTAATATTTTCAACACCCTGTAAGTTTGAAACGAAATCCCGTAGGGCATAACTTTATATGAAAAAAAAGCTATTATTTTTTACTAAGGAACCTACCGTTTAATTTATTCTCAACCTTTATGTTACACCCTGTATTATGGTCTTAAAAATTGACGACATGAATTCAAAAATAACTTTGGAAATCCGAAAAGACACAAATTTTATGCAGTTGGTGATCAGGTGATCCGATGGTGTCTTGATAAGCTTTAATACTTAAGGCATATTTAATAGTTTAAGATTCTCAAATTGAGTGTTTTTTGTTTTTTAAAATGAAACTTTTAAATTTAAAGATTACAAAGGTGTATAGATTCGGTTCGGGTATATTTAGAATGAAACGAAAAAACATTTTTGTAAAAAAATTAGAAATCCGTTTTTCTTTAGTAAAAACGCAACTCCTAAATCTTCACGCTTCTAGACTTTATCATGTCCGAATTATAAATTTTTATTTTGGTAAAGAAAAGTTAAAAAAACTAATTTTATACCTTGATGTAAATAAGTGCAGTAATAAATATATAAGCCTTAAATATCACAAATGTACATTATTTTGATTCTAAAAATATACATGAAAAGTTATTTCTGAAGCAAGTGTGCGTGTATGTTGTCTGGCCTTTGAAGTATTTGTATCGGCATGAGCAAGGATATTCTTATAATTAATTTCGACTTACAACTACAAGCGCACTGTGGTTCCCGGTCCATACAAAGGTGCGACAAAAATCGAAAATGTGTTACTGAAGCCTTTTTAACAAGAAAACTACTTTTCAGCATCTACAAAATTTATTTACAAAACAGTGTGAAATACAGTGTCCGCGAAAAGTGTGCACCATATGGCAATATTTTATATTTGTAGAATTTTTGCAACGCGGTTTTCGGTCTTAGATTTTGCATGAAGGGTAACCAAAAAAGAGTCAAAACCGTCGGGAATATCTTATCCCTAACATCTGTCAAATGTCATTTGAAAAATTGACTCCCGGTTAGCCGAAATCGGGTTATCCGAAACTCCGCTTTATCCGAAATCATATGTAAAATTTTAACCACCGCTTTATCCGAAGTACCGGTCTGGGACGCTTCCGATTACCCCATAATCCGAAATGGCGCTGGTGCGCTTCTTCCTAAGACAGACCTTACGGATGTACACAGCTGTGGATATTTTTGTAAATTATAATTCAATTTTTAATATGTAATAAATAAATGTTTGTAATAGATAGGTACATAACTACTTTGTAAAGTTCTAAAAAAATTCTGTAATAGAAAGTACCTACATAGGTATATAATAATTAAACACACATACATACAGGGTGTCTAAAATAGGTGATACCACTACTGCTATCTCCGAAACGTTAAATGATACGAGGTCAGTTAAATTAGAGAAAATGTGCCTTTTATAGTCCCTATTCATATTCCGTTTACGGAGTTGCCAAGTTGTCTATAGTTTCTTATCTACAGGGGATTTTTTAAAAATAGTCAAAAATTTAATTCTTAAATATCTCGAAAATTATTATAGTTAGAAAAAAAAATTGTTTTAACAAAAATCACACGATTTTTTACCTTATCTAAGGTAACGTTATTGTTATGTTTATACCATGTGTTTTTATTGAGTTACTGATACTAACTTGTTTTTTTTAAATACGGACCTGGACTTTTTGCTTCATTTTTTGTAAGAATACTTTATACCCTTTATAAGTGTGTATAACTTGATTATGTTTTCCGACGTTTTGATTAAGAATAGTAACATCATCAGGATTTTCTAACAATACGGACCTGGGATCTTCCATGTTAAGGCACAATTCAAAACCTATCGCTATGGTTTGTGGTTTTTGTGGTTGTGAAATGGCTCATTTACTTGAAAAATGCCAGGTCCGTACTGGTAGAATATCCTGATCATGCTATTCTTCACCAAAACGTCGAAAAACATAATCAAGTGATACACAGTTGTAAAGGGTAAGTATTATTTCAAAAAATGCAACAAAGAGTCCAGGTCCGTATTTGAAAATAACAAGTTACTATCAGTTACTCAATAAAAACAAATGATATAAACAAAACAATAACGTTGCCTTAGAGAAGGTAAAAAATCGTGTGATTTTTGTTAAAACAATTTTTTCTAACTATACTAGTTTTCGAGATATTTAAGAATTAAATTTTTGGCAATTTTTAAAAAATCCCCTGTAGATAAGAAACTATAGAGAATTTTTCAACTTCGTAAACGAAATATGAATAGGGACTCAAAAAGGCACATTTTCTCTAATTTAACCGACCTCGTATCTTTTACCGTTTCGGAGATAGCAATAGTGGTATCACCTATTTTAGACACCCTGTATATGTACACATGAAAAATTATTTTCCCCTTCGTATTATCCCAAACTTCGAGTGTCCCAAATGGGTTCAGTCCCGCTCATTTCGGATAATCGGGAGTCTAGTGTATTCAAAAATATCATTGTTTATAAAAATGCAGGAAAAGGTTTTTTCCTTCAAAATAATAATGAGAAATCTCGACTGCTTTTTTTTTTGATTACCTGTCGTGCAGAAGCCAAGACCGAAAACCGTTTTTTTAAAAATTTTACAAATAAAAATGTTCCCATTATTATTTCCAATTATTATCTGTTACTGTGTTATTCTTTTTTAATATTTAAGATGTGATTTTACAGCATCCTTTTGAAGTTATAAAAATTTTAAAATTTCATAAATAAATTCGTTTGTTTATTTATATAATTATGTAAGGGAAAGGGTTTGGCGTAGTTTTTCGTCTCCCTCGCCTACAGTTTTACAATAATAACTTGTAGGCGCTTTATAAAAATTCGGAAATTTTTAGCCAAATTGTAAAAAATGTTGATTTTCCTTTGCTTTTAATAAAATTTTATTTGCCTTTGACGTATAAAATGTCTAATTTTGCAGTCATAGTTTTTCTTAAAACAGCTAATATCAAGCATAGTTCTAAATAATAACTCCTAGGCGTGTTACAAACAGTCAGAAATTTTTATCCGAATTGGACAAAATGTGGCTTCCCATTGACTTTTCATAAAATTCCTGTTTTCACAATTTCCCTACGAGGTATAAGATGCTTTGTTTTCGCTAGTCATAGATATTTTTAGTTAATAATAGGTAAAGGTTTACCATAAGAAAAAAGCCAGAAATTTTCAGCCAAATTGGAAAAAATATTTATGTTAGGACTGTCAATATAATACAGGGTGACGCGGATCTAAATGAACATACTTCAACACAAGACAAAGAATACCTTGGGGGTTCTTAATAACCCATCTTTGATAGTTCAATTGTCGATAGTTAATAAGATACAGGGTGTTTTATGAACTTCAGCAATTTTTTGTTCTTGTCATATTTTTTAATGCACTCCGTATAAAATTTTCATATTGGGTCAACATCTGTAACCTATCTGTCGCTTAAAATTGCAGTATCAGAAAATTTTAAATTCCAGGCCCGTATTAAAAAAAGTTGACATTTTCAATTTTTACATTTTTAACACCCTGTATATCAATTTTTTCAAAATATTATTTTTTTATTGGAAAGAGCATAAAGAATTGACCCTAACGGCATAATTTTCAAAGTTCCCGCACCCATCACTTGATTAGAATAAATGGTTGTTTTGTAAAAAATTTCAAAATGGTGCATATTTGGAAATTAGAAATTAAGAAAATAACAATAAAAAAGCAAAAACTGCTTTCGAAGTAAAAAAATAAATGTACTAAACGTTTAATAGTTTTAACGAGACTAAATTTTAGGGAACAACACAACAACAAATAACAAAGTAATAATAATAATAACAAAACTGCAAGTTAAAATCGACTGCTTAAAATCTAATACATAGAAAAAGTTTTAGCAAGAATTAATTTTAAGAGCACTTTAGCAGAACACTGTTATTTAAGAAGCTGTTCAAAATGCCCTCCATTGGCTTGTTCACATCTTCGTCTTCTGATGTTTAAATTTGACACTGCTTTTCTAATTGCGTCTGGGTTATTTTTTATTTCCTGAAAAGCATTAATAATTCGTTGCAAAAGCTGCTCCCGCGTGTTGATTTCTTCTGAATAAACCAAATTTTTCATATTCCCCCAGAAAAAAAAGTCCATAGGATTAAAGTCCGGCGACCTGGCTGGCCATAAATGGGGCCCTCCACGGCCTATCCATCTGTTAGGAAACGTAATATTTAAAAATTCAGATACAACCCTTGCAAAATGTGGTGGGGCCCCATCATGTTGAAAAAAGAGCCCTCTCACGTTAGCATTTTCATTCTGCATAAGTCCTGGCAAAATGTTTTGTAAAAAATTTAAATATTGATTTCCATCTAATCTTTCAGCAAAAAAGTGCGGCCCAATTAATTTATTATTTATTATACCTGCCCAAACGTTTATGGAAAATTTGTGCTGCGAATGCGATTGTCTGATGGCATTATTTATAGGTTATGATATTTCTAAAGGTGTTTATTTAAAGTCGCTCCGAGTCATTTATAAATAATATATATAAATCTATACGTCGCCCTTTTTCTTTTCTAGTTCATTCAAAGACGTACATGTAACCGAGTGTTCAGACCGAGGTTCAGCCGCTTTCCTAAGCAACCAGCACAGACAGTAATACTTCTGAGCTCCAACACTCCAATGCTATTTTATCTCTTTCTACTACCATTCTTGATTCAAGTACGTAGTTCGTAAACTAAAAACCTGGGGGAAAACAAACAACAAATATAAGGCTTCACGTTCGATACGCTCACAGTATACGCACATCGAATCCTTTTAATATGATAAATCCATGGATTCCACCTTGCTATACGTTAGTATACGAGATAAAGATGAAGGTTTTCAAAATGTTCTGCAGCATTCTGTTTTTAAAAGCTTTTCTGATATTTTTTTACGTGATACTTTTTTATTGTAGATCATGAGTAAAATAAAGTCATTGTCTCTTGTCAAACAATATATTATATTTTCATCAATATTTAAACTCTATTTGGAGGAACTAAATAAAAAGACCTATAAATAATGATAATAAATATTTCGTCATTGCACCATTGCTGTCGATGACGGCTTGAAGACGACGCGTGACATGCTTAACACCAAATTTGAATTTTCTTGTAAATTCCGGAGTTATTTCATTCCTTGCTTCAAATATCTTCTGTCGGAGTTCTTCTTGGCTTCTCGGTCTAAGGGCATGCCTATACATATATTTTGTCATATCTCCCCAAACGTTCTCTATAGGATTGAGGTCTGGACTCTTTGAACTCCATGGTAAGACGTAAACGTTGTTTTCTCGGTTGAATTTTTAAACAAATCTTGTCTTATGGATTGGTGCATTGTCATGCTGGAAGATGTAATCCTCTCCATATACCACTCCAACTGATGGAATCATGACTCGACGAAGAATATCTCGATAAACAGCAACCGTCAGTCTTCCCTGAACAATTTGCAAAACTCCTGGTCCCCTAGTACTGATCCAGCACCAAGTATTAATCGAAAAACTTCCACTTTGATATTCCCTACAAAATTCTACTCTTCTCTGTTTCATCAGTCAAAAATATTTTGTTAGCACTTCGGCTTTTTATATCTGACGCTCCTATTTTACGTCTTGCTGTTCTGGGGGGTCCGGGGAAATAGGTTTCGTCTTTTGCGTCTAAGGCTGTCTTGAAAAGAAAGAAAGTTGACAAGCTGGGTATCTTTATCCTCTGTCGAGATCTTCCTCCTACCAGAACCTGGTTTTCTCTTAATTTCCCCGTACTCTTCAATTTTTTTCTTGCATGATATCACTGTATTCTTGCTTACTCCCAGTTCCGCAGCAATATATCTTACAGGTACCCTGTCCCTCAATTTGCTGTGAATTATAGCTTTTTGTTCTACAGTTAATGCTGGCATTATCGTTTTTTATATAGCAACTCTAGCAAATATTGATGACAATATAATATTATTATTTGACAAGTTGATGACAAAAAATCAAAACTTTTTGGGGATTACCTACCTGCAAATTAACATATGTTACCCATAATTGCCCAGGAGATTAAAGCAAATTTCTTTGTCCCAGTATTTTTTGGCCGCAATGGTACGTCCTGAGTAATCGTAATGTTAGGTACACAAATTTAAAACCTTGTTTTGAAACTACAGTGATCTGTTCTACTATTAAAAAATTTTATATATGAAAAATCATAATATAATCACTGGTTTCTTAAAACCTCTGTATGTATTGGAATAAAAAAATATCACTGTGAACACTGTTTGCTAACTAAATGTTTTCCATCGGCAAACTATGTGGAAGAATGAGAGCAAGGAGCCTACTTTATTTAACGCGGTATTACTATTACTGGCCACGCTCACTGTTCTACACAATATGTAGCCTCGGTACAGCCTCAAACATAAACTGAAAGCAAATCTTCCCCAAAACTAAACAATTCTTCGCAGTTTCTTCATGTTCGCATGAAAGAAGGAAAAATTTCGCGGCGCCTGGCATATTTTTTGTTTTAATTTTTGTAGGAACCTTTCGCGGATATATTTTTATTTGCCAAAAAATATTTAAACGGCAATTAAATCCGGTCTGCTCCAAAACCAAAAGTTTTATCGCAGTTTCGTTTCTTATACATGAAAGAAAAGGATCTTTCGCGACGCTTGGTATCATTTTTATTTATCAAACAAAAATTTAACAGAGGTCGCAACGGCAAATATCGGAAAAAATACACCATAATCAGGTCTTTTTTAAAACTAGAAATATTTTCGCTGTTTTCTCACGTACACATAAAAAAAGAACCCGTTGGTATTTTTCAAAAAAAAATTTAAATGGGATACAAAGGAAAAAATCGACAAAAATACTCTATATTGAGGTCTTATCCAAAGCCAGAAATTTCTTTGTAGTAGAAAAATACACCATAATCGGATTTTTTCCATAATCCGATTTTTTTCAAAACTGAAAAGATTTTCGAAGTTTTGTCCCATGCATGTGAAAACGGAGAACCGTTCGCGATGCATGCTGTATTTTCTGTTGTTAAAAAATATTTAAAATGGCAAAAATGCACTATAACCAGCTCTTCTCCCAAACTAAGAATGTTTTTGCAGTTTTTTCCTGTGCACACGAAAGAAGAGGACCTTGCGATGCGCCTGGTATATATTTAAAGGGAATCTCAACAGCAAATATTGGCAAATATCAAGTGCACTGGGGACAACTAGAAACTAATTTTTGGAGTTCAATAGGGGTCAGAGCGAGTCAGAGTGTTTTTTTTTTTTAATTTTTGCCTTTGTGAGCCCTTTAAATATTTTTTTTGAAAGATAGGAAATACCTTTAGCAGGCTCCGCGAAAGGTCCTCTTGTTTCATGTGCACAGGAGAAAACTGTATAAATAATCCTATGCGGCCCACTGACTGCCACATTTGCTCGCGAGCATGCATGAACACATCGAGGCATGCATGCAAAGACAATGTGTGGTTAAATACTGACGGCTTTTCATGCGTTCTTCGTGATAACCAAAACTTTATCCATATCGATTTTCTTATTGGATTTTTATTTTTCACTGCAACTGCAGTAGCGATTAAGCACAGATCGTGATGATTTACGGCCACCATTTTTGAAACTAACCAAACCACTCTAGTAAAATGACTGCATCGCCCAGTCACCTGAATAGTCAGTGGCTCATATTTCATGCATGCTCGCGAGCAAATGTGACCGTCAATGGGCCGCATTAGTTTTGGAGACGATCTGATCGTAGTGTAGTTTTTTTCCTATTTTTGCTGCTGTAATCCCCTTTAAATGTCTTTTCGGCAAATAAAAAATATGCCAAGTAAGGTCCTTTTCTCTTATAGGTACGAGAGAAAACTGTAAAAAGTTCATATTCTTCATGTATTTTTATCAATTGCGTGAGACAAAACTGCAAAAAACTGTTTAGTTTTGGAGAATATTCATTTTTAGTTTATGTTTGACGCTGCCTCGAGGCAAACTACACCTACACAGGGCCCTTCCAAAAAAACATGCTTAGACAAACTGTAAATATGTACATGAATTGCGAACGCAATTATTACTTATTAAAAGCTTATAGATTAAGTTTATTTCGCTAATAAAATAGTGCGTAGTATTTCCTGATTCCTATTTTTAGTTTTTAGTGTATCAATGAACTCCATCGCGAATTTTAATTAAGCTGTAAAACAAACGATTGTCACAATTTTTATTAGTATTACCGTTACTTTTAAAGATTAAAAAATTAAATAAGGGATTTGGTTAAAAAATATGGTATAGTCATGTGGATGTAGTCACTGCTATTTGTGGACATATTATTTAAACCGAAATAATTTTTCCCATTATGGGAACAAAAAATTAATTTCACATGTTCTGCGATTTGTGGAAAGTGTGTATTCTTTTTAACACTGACGTTTGTGGCGTACCCTATCACATCTCCTAAAACAATTACTTCTAAAGTTATACACTTTCTTTTTGCAAAATAGATAAACTGGTTAAATAGGTTTAAGGATCCATCCTTTATAAGCCATGATACCCTGTGTCAGGCGCGGCCCGTCCATAAGGTCATTTAGTCAATGACCAACCTAAATTTATTTTCAGTGATCCGCCTAATAATTTATTTTTTAAAACCAAAGCTCCCCAAGTAAGAATCAAGCCAAGCCATCGTCGAAAGATATCCAAGCTTGCTCCGGGCTGGGTCGTATCTTAAGGCGGGACTCCACCAAACCGGGCTAGCCCGGCGGCACTTGCTGCGGCTTTGCCGCGGAATTAAATTCGACTCCACCAAACCGGGCAGATGTGTCGGCTTGCACAGAGTTCTTGTTCTTCATCCGAGAATGTTTGACAACGAAATTTTTTTGTTAGGGTATATGGCCTTAAAAATTATGGAATTATAGAAATAGGGCCATCATCTTGGGTATTTTCCGTATCCGTATCTTGCGTATCCATTTTAAAGTCTCTTTGTTCAATGTATGTTAATATGTTTAAAAAACAAAATACAAACGCAAACAACGTACCGTTCAATAGAAATATTAAAAACTTACTCAAAAAACGTGTTTGCACTGATTCAGACAGAGACTGCCCGCGTAGCCGGCAGAAATCCCTTTGATCTTACCGACATTTGCCCGCTAGCAAAAGTATGCCGGCGGCCCATGCTGGCGGCTTCGAAAGGATGTTTATTTTTAATTTTTCTTGGGCAAAAGCCGGTGGGTTGTGCCGGCGGCACGTGCCGCCGGGCTAGCCCGGTTTGGTGGAGTCCCGCCTTTAAATTAGCCTTTTAGGTTTATATGCAAGATATAAATTCTTTAAAACTAAGAGAGAACAGACATACGCGCTTTAGGAAGTTAAAAAGAGACAAGATTTGTCGACGATTCACCAATAATATCGCGGCACTCCCACTAAGGAAATACACTCGAACCACCCCGTGAAATATATTCTTTCAAAATATTTGGGTTGGACCAGGAAAATCTAATTAGATACCTAATATCGCATTGTATTTATTTGCAATGTATTAATGTATTATTAGGGTGATTCTAAGTTAAGAGGTCCTTTTAGGCCTGGCTATCTTAAAAAAGTGTCTTCGATATCTTCAAGTAAGAAAATATAAACACTACTATACAGCTCAATTCATCCTGTGCTATAAAAAATCATTCAGATTACCTATAGAGATCTTTTTTTTTTGTTAATTATTTTTATTAAAACACGATACCAGGGGAGTGACTTAACAGGCTGGGGACAGAATTGAATTACATTTTTTTACTTGATAATCATCAATAAAATACCAGATAAGTTTCCAATGGCCTAGCAATGTTAGTGTTTAACTCATTTTGATATATTTATAGTATATTAAATGGTAATTTCCTATTAAAAAACGACTTTAAGTCCAGGGGAGAGACAATTAGATGTGCCCGGGGGAAAAAGATTTCGACTATATTATCCCGGAATTTTCTTAGTTCACTACATTTTTTCATAATTTGCAATACTCCCTGAGGAAAACTTATCACTTACTTAAAATCTAGTAAAAAATAACAGTATTAATTTGTTTTCTTAACACTTAAAAATTCTCGGGACATGACATGAACCTCGTAACCATTAATTAGCGGCTAAACATATAAATACGATCTCTTAGCCACGCCAGTATGAGTCATCAAATATAACGGCATCGGTACAGGATTTCTCACATTAGCAGCGTGGTCCAGAGGTAGTCTCAGCAAGTGGGCCTAGAGGTCGTGGGTTCGAAACTGTGCTCGGGTAGACTTTTTTTTTAAAAAAATTGTTAATTAAAAAATTAGATCGGCTCTAAAAGGTGTATTGGCAACAAGTTAGCACTTGTTCCTCGATAAAATATTTTTAAAATTATTTGTAATCTCATATCTACTACAGCTGGCAGCCTGCGCGTGCGTAGATAAAGATCGTATTACCAGAGTAGAGAATAATTCTACCGTGGTATTACTATGTCTAGCCACCAGTATTATATTTATTAGAGAAAACGGTGTTCCGGCAGCTTTCCTAATTTACGACTAATCATACTTTTAGTACAAGGCGCGACCTCTATTGAGGAGACGAAGCAGACGTATTAAAACAGGAACAACAACTAACAATCTTAGACTAAAACACATAAAAGTCATAAACATCTAGAGTAGCAATGTTCAATATACTACAGTACCTATTTTATAATTTTTGTGGTGTTTATTTCAAGGTAAATAATTTCTTGGCAAAACTAGGCACATTCTAAAAAAACTTTTCTTAATTAAAAAAGTGTATTTTGCTTGTTACGTTGATATCACTAGTTGCCCACAAAATTTTGACCCGCCTGATATAACTGATACAGTGCTACACAAAAACAGTGAAAAGCGTTATTATTTTTATACTCTTTTATAACTTTGAAAATTTTTTTAAAATGTATGCCTCTGTCGCATACAATTTTAGCTAATGGTAACCATACAGGGTGACACACTCTGTATGACACAATTAATTTCGCACTTAATGCCAAATTCTATCGAATACGGTAGAAATCCCTTATCAAAGGTCTGAGCAAGTTTGTACTTGCACCCATTGCACTTACCAAAAAAAAAAATGTTTTTGTTAAACAAGTTAAAAAGTGCGTTAATTTTTCGATCTTAAATTAGTCAACAAAGTTGTTTTTTATAAACAATTTTAAAAGAAAAATTATTATTCACATTGCACATTTAACTTTCTCTCGTCTGGGATGTGAGAACAGTGGTACCATTCAAGCAGATCAAGGGTTGCAAAAATACCTCCACATCATCACAACCCGGCCCCCACCGTCTATAAAGGCAAGTGCCTTTATACTAAAAAAGGCCGTATAGTTTAAGAGAATTTACAAAAATATCGATAGTTTACTTTCGAGGAATGTTTCAAAAACAAGTCAATCGTTGACAAAAAAAAGTCGACATTTGAAATATCTACAAAAATGGTCGACAATTGGAAGCGTACTACCTGCTAGAAACACGTCTTTAGATTATACGAAAGAAACCATTTGTTTAGCAATCATTTTATCAAAAACAAAAATACTTCGAAGTAGTGTTTTAACGTAGTGTTTTAAATGGGATGCAAATCATTTACCTTGGTAAATCTATTTAGGTATACTCGTTTATTAATGTAATAATATTCATTAAAATTAGCTGCCATTTTACATGAAAAAATATAAGCGAAAAAGTTTTCTTTTCATTTAAAAATAGATTTCTTTAAATATGATTCAATTAAGATCTGGAAACCTTTAAAATACTTAATTTCAGATAATAAAGAGAAAAATATAGGGAAATAAATTTTAATGGAGTTTATTTATACTTTAACATTAGTAATGCTAAGATATTTAACACTTTTTTATAGAAAACATAAACACATTTTCATTTTAGTGAAAAAATGGCATATTTTTAGAAAAATAACACAAAATTTAATACCAGGATTTACCAAACAGCTTTAAGATTTAGTACTGGTTTAAATTACAATCTACATTTATATTGGAACAAGTCTTTGTCCTTTCACTGTTAAGATTTCTTCATTAAAAACTTATGAGTTAGGGTAACCACTCATTTATCAACTCCGCATTGCCTCAGCACACGCGGTCTCGACTGCTTTTATGGAGTTCCTAAAAAGTGCGCTCCCTTCTAGCAAATGCAAAAGCTTAATTCTTTCGCTAGTGCAAGACAGTAGGACTATTCTTTTTGATTCTGGTCGGGGTGTCCTCCTGCTATCGCAATTTCTGGGCTCTTACCCTTCATCAGGTAGGATCGCACCCAGAGTGGTTGAAGAACAGACCACATTTTGATCAGAATCAAAGAAAGACCTTATTTCCAAAATGTTCGGAAATGGTAAAATGTAGCTACTCGCACCAAACTACTTTAAATATGTTGCTCCTAAACTTTTGGCTGATAACACACAATAGTAGAATAAATTATGTCGAATTTCTTCGACTGTACAAGTGCACCACTGTAGTACGATAATTCAAGCTTCTGCATTTTCTAGCATAATACCTGATGTATTATGGCATTATTTCGTGATATATTACCTATATCGATCAAAGAAAATCCCCCACTTTCTGTATATTTATATATAGAGAAATTTCCCTTTTTTATTATTAATTTTACGAAAAAAAGTTATTCTTCATAAAAAGTTCTGCATGGTCCAAAACCTACAATGCAGTCATCAGATATCGAAATTTCCCAGTCATATACGAGGTCTGTCAGAAAATATGAATTTTACCCTGCAATACAATACTTTTATTTTTGACAATATCGAAAACTTTTATGAACAAAATTTAGTTAGAGTTGTAAACTAAATTCTAATAAACAGGTATCTCTTTATTCATTAAAAATTTGATAAAAATAAAAATTGTTATGATTTTGTACATTTTCCCATTCTCTACTCTACAACAGTGAACACATTGATATGAATGTATTTCTAATGAGGTTGCCATGCTATTTACATAATATCTGCCATTAAATGTTAAATTTTATTAACTTATTACGTAATTATTACAATATTAGTACTGTATTCAAGTTGCTAGTTGTAAAATAAATTATTTTATGATGTATCAATTATTTTAATGCATCGTCAAAATACTGCAACACAGAGGTTAAGAAACGTAAAAGTTATCAAATTTTTAATGAATAAAGACAACTGTTTATTAGAAATTAGTTTACAATTCTAAATAAATGTTCTTCATAAAAGTTTTCGATATTGTCAAAAATAAAAGTATTTTACTGTAGGATAAAATTCATAGGTATTCTCTGCAAACTGTAAACACAATTTGTAAACATTGGCCACATCGTATTTTACCTTGTATTTTTGTACAAAAAATACGTTAGAAGCATCACAATATTTACTAAAAGTAATAATAGCCCTAAAATATTTTATTCTTCCGCTAAATAATAATAAATTTAAGTTAAAAAGGTTTAATTATTATAGGTTATGTTATTTCTAAAGGTGTTTATTTAAAGTCGCTCCGAGTCATTTATAAATCTATAAATCGCACTTTTTCTATCCTAGTTCATTAGACAAAGACGTACGTGTAACCGAGTGATCAGACCGAGGTTCAGCCGGTTTCCTAAGCAACCAGCACAGACAGCAACACTTCGGAGCTACAACTCTCCAATGCTATTTTATCTCTTTCTACTACCGTTCTTGATTCAATTACGTAGCTTGTAAACTAATCTCCTGGGGGAAATGTTTTCATATCAAATAACAAGTAAGTATAAGGCTTCACGTTCGATACGCTCACAGTATACGGACATCGAATCCTTTCTTAATAAATCCATGCTTTATATAGTGTTACTGTTTTGAATATTTAGGTAAAAATCAGACGATCAATTGATTTTTAATTACCGCTTTAATGAAAAAAAATGGAGTTACCAGGTTACTTTAGATAAAAGAAAAACCAGTGCAGTATTACAAGAATTTGAATCAATTAAGGCACATTTTTGTTTTGTTTATAATAATGACTAAAATTTTGTAGTGCAGTTCTTATCTTTGATTCACTATTACCAAGACCGGTCGAATTTGACAACCAAGGGATTAAATTGACAAGTGCAAGACAAGAATAAGACATTTAAGTGTTTCTGAGTTTTTCGCTAATAAAGAAAGGAGTATTTTAATCATGTTATTTCCATAATAATAGAACTTTTATTTGGGCAACAAGTTCCAAGATATAAATCATTTAGGAGCCAATTAAATTGCAGAAATAATAAAATAACTCATGTTTTTAATAACGATTTATTAAAAATGACAGGAATAAAACTTGTCAAGATCTAACTGATCAACGAGAATATCTCAATTTAAACAAGTACTAATTTTTAAATCTTTTTAGTAAATAACGGGTAAAGGCCTATAATTGTCAACATTTCACATAAACAAGCCTTTAAAGAATTAACAAAACAGTCTGTGACGATCCATAATTTTCGCCCCTTACGAAATAAAATATAAAAATTAAAAGATCGATTTTATGTTACTTAAGTACAAGGACAATTGTTATTTTATTAAGAAACTTAATCCTCGTGAGGAATGCTGTAATAGTAATCCTGAAGCCTTTTTTAAGATAACAGTTAGTTACATGGATATATTGTTAATGTTTTCACTATGCATTTACGAGGTTTAGTTGTTAGACCGACACGTGACGATACTCTGTCCACACTTTTAGAAAAGTATAGTGTAGTGTAGACGTGTAGAATCCATTCTTAAAAAAATTAGGTTCATCAATTTAAAAGTATATAAAAGATATTTAATATTATATTAATGTATTAAAACAAAATCAAATTTAATCTGTAGACCACGCGGCGCCAGCATACGCCTCTTAATTTGACCAGCTTTTCTTACATTCTTTTTTCTAAGAAAATATACCTTAAGATACCATTTTATATGCAATCTTTTTTATCATTATTTTTTATGAACCTCAAAACTTACCCATACTGTCCACACTTTTTAGAAAAAAACATATGAAAGCCATTCATAGAAATGTTATGTACATATCTCGTGGAAGAGCATTATTTAGGTCTAGCGCACAACAACACTTTTATTTTTAACCATAAATCAGAGCACATTATTTACCAACAGAAATAGTTTTGTTTTTCATAGGCATAACTACAGAAAATTTAGACGATACGCCACTGATATTAAGCACTTAGATGTTTTAATCGCAATCCCATTCATACCACTTCAAGAAAATTAAATAAACTTTAAGCACCACTTCTAAATTTTAACAATTCGGTAAACACTAATTCAAACACTATTTTTTTAATCGCACTACGAAAATGCCGGCACCGAATGTCTAAATTGCCATTTGAAATAAGTTTGTTGTAAAGGTTATACTACATAACTGGTATATTTAGCCAGGAAAATCTTACACGCGTTAAGTGTGGATCGCGGATCCAAAAATAAACAAACCTGGATTACTACTAGTGTAATTTATATTTTTGTTGCTTATTTTATTAAACATGGTATTCAAAGCTTATTTATCCTTTTACTTTCAAGCATATTCTATTAGTATACGTTAGAGAAAATTATTGTGATTCTTATAGTTCTGAGATGTCATTCACAATTGGGATATTTTAGGACCTAATGAGCTAGTTTACTCCTCACAATTTATTATATTTTATTAAAGTGAAAAATTATTTTCAACCTAATTTATTTAATCAACATAGGATAAATAATATTCGTGATACAGGTAGTTTCGTGATAGTTTTTATTTTAATTATTGTGAACAGACCTACAGCTTTGAGCCTCAAATCTATACAATAAGTTGGTAAGGGATAGTGTCACATTATGCTAAGTCCCAAGAAATGCCAAATGTATGTTTGTTTTTCGTAAAAAAACCTAAAGGACCTATTACGCACCCGTAGTAATAATTATGGCGAATATACCTTAGTTTACCCTACTTATTTATCCCAAGAGCAAAGTCGCAACCAGAATTTTGCCTTGGAAAGACTTACCTACCTAAAAATTGATCACAGGACTTTAGCTTGGGGAAAGGGGTGCGAACAATGGTCATTAAAAACTGAGGCCAGGGAAAAAGGTAAAATCGCATATTCACCCAAAAATATATGTATGTCGAAAAAGTAAAAAATGACGGTATTGCGGGAATGGATCTGTACCCGATTGCCTCTCCCCTTGGTGCGCCCTTGACCAAGAGAATACACATTAGTGTACTTTGTACTAAAGTGTTTCATCATATTGGGGAAATATGACCTGTAAAAGTGTTTTAACTCTTTATTAAAAAACTGCAATACGATTACTTACCTAATGTAATAGACTATTTTTTTTTTAATTTTTACTTTTTTGTCAAGAAACACTAACGGTCAGATTCTTCAACAATAGATTTAATTTGACAATCAATCAATTGAAAAAATCATTTTCAGGACCCCTTGGCAAAGCTTTACGTAATTGTGAAAAACTTTGCATTAAGGAATTCAAAAAAAATTGATTGCGACTTACCAATTTTTTCAAAGCAGGATTTAAGTTCAGACCAAAATATTTATAAGATATTTGTCGAGCAATTAGTTCTGGGTTATGTTCAATAAACTTAGTTCAACGCAATCCAGGAAAACTAGTTCATTCGGAGTGGTTGACGACAGCCAATAGAATTTTACGATTTTATGTTTCATCCAAAAATCCCACATCAAACTTTATTACCGTGGTAAATTTCGTAATGAAAGTGTGTGCACCAAGTTGGTTTCATATAAAAATGCAATAATCATGCGTGAATGGTGCAATTTTTTTATCCCGATATTTACCACAGGAACTAAGACAGGTGAGTGATCCAGCCATACAAAGTAATGGTGTTTTTGGACATGCAGAAAACCTTTTATTGGCTGTGTTGTTTAATGAAAAAAGTAGTATCTGGGAACTGGCTACGAGGCGAATATTGAAGGCAAGGAATATATTAGACCGCATTAAAGATATTCGAGGTTTTAAAATACAAAAATTAGACTTCTCCGCAGCTGATTGCTTCGATTTAATTGATTGGAAAAATTGCAAAGTAACAGAGCCACCGTTATGATATTAAAAATGCTATAAAAAGTTAGCAATTTGGCTTACATTTGAGTTTGCAACATGTTAGTAAGTTTCCATGTCATACCCAAGCGGTCGAAAGGTGTGTAAAATTGGTTATAGGCAAGTTCTAACGTTTGTGGTCCCAAAAGAAGAGATGGATGGATCGCAACAAATCGAGACAAATAAGTCCTTTTTATAACACCAAAAGCACTTATCGTACAAGATGTCGCTTTAAAAGGGTTTAAATTGTAATACTTTAGTTATTTTTAAATTTTTCTTTTTACATTCTTAGTTAATATGTATATCTTAAGTTTAAGTAACTTCAACTGTTTTGGAATTTGTTACTCCTTTTTAATCATTATTTTATAAGATCTTAACCGCTTCTGGAGCAGAAAAAAATCAACACAGAGTCTTAAATTTGCACACCAGTTATTCTGTTGTTATGCATCATCTTTGCCACAATGCCCAAAGGTAGTTTTCAAAAATGATTTTTCGATGCACCCTAAAGGAAATGAAGTAAAACGACCCGTGTCCCCTACAGTTTTTTTTTATTTTAATAATATTTGTCCCAATAACTTTCTTTCCATAAAAGTTCTCTTCAAATCGAAAGCTTTTTATTACTAATGAGTTTATCCAGCTATTTTTTTTTAATTGATAATACGAAAGTTCCCCATTCGAAAAGCTTAGTCTCAAAAGATTAAATCAAATTTACTCTGTCTCTCTCTCTCTCTCTCTCTCTCTCTATATATATATATATATATATATATATATATATATATATATATATATATATATATATATATATATATATATATATATATATATATATATACTAAGGGATGTGTATTCGTGACTGAATAGTTAGAAAAAAGAAATTTTTTTCTTGGGTAGCAGTCAAAATGCAGGTGGTCAATTAATTAATTCTTTATTGCTTAGTCGAGCTTTCGAGTTTCAATTTAACCCTTCTTCAGGACACACTACAAAAGTTACAAAACACATTGTCAGGAAACACAGTTCCCATACAATCAAAAAATTATTTTAAAAACTTACCAATGTGAATTATTTAAAAAGAGGAATACACAAATACTTCGCAGAAATGTTACTAAACATATTTATGAAATTTTACAATTAAAAAACTTTAAAACATTGGTTTAAGATTGGCGATGATTGCCGAATAATTAATTACTACATTTTGGTTGCTGGATGATGAATGAGCAAACAGCTGGTCATTTAAAAATTGATTTGACGTTTGACAGAAACAAGAATGTTAGGTTGTGTTCATGTGTTCAAACTCGAAATAAAGCGCGGCGAATTTAAAAAATTTTTATACTGAAAAATGATGTCCTGCGCATTCACCAACAGTGGAAAACGCAAAAGGTATGTAAGAACAATGTGGAAATACAAAAAAAAAATTTCTAAAATATAATGTTCACACAAAAGAGAAATGACAAGAAAACTAGATAGATGTGTCTTCCTGTAAGGAACTGAATTTTTCTTTATGTAATTTGAGTAAGAAGGAATAAATAGTGCTGAGGTTTTGGATATCTGTTTTCTTATTCATGCAGTGGTCGGCGCCATGAATGTGCACCATTTCTAAGAACAGTCTTTTGTAATAGTTATTGGATTTTGCCAGAACTTTAGGTTCAGCAAATCTCATTTGGTGGCCTTCTTTTATTACATGTTCAGCCAATGCACATGAAGGTACCGACCTCCTGCAGTCACTCTTGTGTGATATAACACGGTTATATAAGTTTCTGGATGTTTGACCGATATATACATCCTCACAATTATTACAAGAAATCTGATACACAACATTCCAATTTTCTTTTGTGGTGAGGGGTGTTTTTGTTCTAGTATACAATTGTGAAACAGTCTTCACTTGTTTCTTTGCAAACCTAACATCGGTGCACTCAAATAATTTTATTAATTTTGGAGTAAGATTCTCTATATACGGTAAAGTACAATAAAAAGTCGGAACAGTGGTGCTTTGATTAGCATTATTGTCATTATGCCGTGATGGCGTAGGTTGTGTGTTTAGGGATGGTGGTTGACTGGGTCTCTCAACAACATTCTCCGGTAATTGATAAGCTGTACTGTATAAGAATTTATTAATTAATTTAAGTGGATACGAGTTTTCCAACAGCATTGTTTGTAATAATTTTAATGAGGCTTGCCTATCTTGTGGATGTGTGAGCATGACAGCTCTACGTTTCATGCCTAAAATTAAATTGATTTTCATCTTCATAGGATGGTATGACTTAAAGCTTATAAATCTATTGGAAGCCATAGGTTTTCTGTACCAAACAGTACTGAGAACATTGTCATCAGACCGTTTTATTTTCATGTCTAGGAAAGGAATACTTTGATCACTTTCCTCTTCGACAGTGAATTGTATGTGACGATTATAAGTGTTGAACATTTCCAGAGTTTCATGAATTCTATTTTGAGGTACAGATAAAATGAGGTCATCAACATACCTTTTCACAAAAGGAATATAGTAAGGTAAATAGCAATCTCGTATCAGGTCATCAAGAACATAATTTACTAAAATAGGTGTACCGAAAAATTTAAAATAATTTTTTGATTGTATGGGAACTGTGTTTCCTGACAATGTGTTTTGTAACTTTTGTAGTGTGTCCTGAAGAAGGGTTAAATTGAAACTCGAAAGCTCGACTAAGCAATAAAGAATTAATTAATTGGCCACTTGCATTTTGACTGCTACCCAAGAAAAAAAAAATTTCTTTTATATATATATATATATATATATATATATATATATATATATATATATATATATATATATATATATATATATATATATATATACAGGGTGTTTCATAATTGAATGCTGATCCTTAAGGGTGATAATCCTTGGATGATTTTAAGAAAAATTCTTTATATGAACATAGGTCCGCAACAGCTTTATTTCTGAGATACAGGGTGTTGAAATTTAAGAAAAAAATCTGTTTTTCACCAATATCTCTAAAACCGCTTTGTATTTTTGTTTTAAATTTTGGTAGGTGCAAAGTACGCTTAAAAATACATTTTCTTCAGGATAAAGGTTTTTTTAATTTTCATCAGTGGCGTCCCTGTTAACATGCCCTGCAATATTTTTAATCAAAAAAATGATACGCCGCTGTTTTTTTAAATAAATGTTATTTTTATAATTGCCTTCTATCTTCTCATAAAAATGGTCTCTTGACTTTTTTTTATCCGGCGTACGGTTTTCGAAATAAAGTTCATTCATTTGCTTGTCCCTATGTGATTTTTTTCTTGTAGTCTCAATTTCGCAATTTGTGGTAACCAAAGCATCTAGGCTAGATTTTTATATTTTATAGTAACTAACTATTATTTAGTTCTAATAATAAGCACGCATAAAAATACATTTTTTATTTGTAAAAACTTAACCATTTTGGACAAAATATACCAAAATTAAATTAACTGTTTGCGTTTATAAAACAACGAAATGTGTTGTTAGCATACTAGATGTTTCTAGCCTACAAAATAATCCCACTCCTTAACTGCTTTAATTACTAGAACTAAATAATAGTTACTATAAAATATAAAAATCTAGCCTAGATGCTTAGGTTACCACAAATTGTGAAATTGAGACTACTAGATAAAATCACATAGGGACAAGCAAATGAATGAACTTTATTTCGAAAATCGTACGCCGGATAAAAAAAAGTCAAGAGACCATTTTTATGAGAAGATAGAAGGCAATTATAAAAATAACATTTATTTAAAAAAAAACAGTGGCGTATCATTTTTTTGATTAAAAATATTGCAGGGCATGTTAACAGGGACGCCACTGATGAAAATTAAAAAAACCTTTATCCTGAAGAAAATGTATTTTTAAGCGTACTTTGGACCTACCAAAATTTAAAACAAAAATACAAAGCGGTTTTAGAGATATTGAAGAAAAACAGATTTTTTTCTTAAATTTCAACACCCTGTATCTCAGAAATAAAGCTGTTGCGGACCTATGTTCATATAAAGAATTTTTCTTAAAATCATCCAAGGATTATCACCCTTAAGGATCAGCATTCAATTATGAAACACCCTGTATATATATATATATATATATATATATATATATATATATATATATATATATATATATATATATATATATATATATATATATATATATATATATATATATATATATATATATATATATATATATTCAAAATTTACGCAGTAACCGCTTGCAAATATGTTCCGAAAAATAAACGAAGGCCCACAAAAAGATTGTCTTTAGTGGGAATTTGTTTGTTTATTAATTTATGTACTATTTATGTACTTCTACTTTGTATTGTATAATAAATTTTATTTTGTAGAACTTTATTATTATATTTTCCCATATTAAGTAAATAAATTGATATTAAATCAAAAGACACAATTTTCATAAAATAAGTCTCTGGAATTAAACATGCTTTGGATTATTTTCAGTTTTCACTGAAACTGCTAAAAAATAAGATGTTAAGGTAATACCCTGCTTTTGCTTATTTTTTTGTGTTTTCTGTTTTGTGTTTTTGAAAAATTATCAAATTATTGCTGTTTAAATATTGCAAGATAATACTTTTATAAAAGAAATAGTTTATTATTTTAATGGAAAAATAGAAAAATGGATTACTGCGACTTAAAATTTATTTCAAAATCCTAATAAATAATATTGTAGTTGCTGAGGGTAATAATTTATACTCATATAATATTAAAGCCTGGTAGACAGATACTTGGCCAACATGTCCTCTTAGTTTCTCATTACGATTCGAAATTACAACTCTTAAAGGAGATCAGGGTACACAATTTTTGTAATAAGAGTTGTATATTTTATTAACCTTTTTCCTCAAAAAACAAACAAGTTCAGTGTACCTCTGTTAGTGTGAAACCTTTGGGACGCCAACATGAGTTGCACTTTACATGTTTTATTTAAATCTCAAGAAGGATTAGAAAGCGATGCTTTGTAATTTATTTTATTTTTTTATTGAATTATTATTTGCAAACAATATTAAGATAAGATAAAAACTTTTATATATGTATTGTCTTTTATTGGTCTGTGTCTTTATTACTTTTGCTATTAATCCCTACCTATCTACGATTCATTGAAATTATTCTTCATTCTTGTAACAGTTATGTCATAGTATTCTCTTAAAAAATACTTACAAATAAAATGGTATTCATTCCAAGGTATGTTTTTTTAAATCTTTTTTATGAATATTGTATTAATAACTGCATTTAAATAAAAAGAATTGTTAAATAAAAATATCCCTGATATATTTTTATCATTTAATTGCATAGTTTAATAAAACTTTTGTATTATACATTTTTTTTTCATAACATGTCTCTTATAGTACTTTTATTATTTAATTTTTACGAGTCAATGTCACATACATATTTCACATTTTATTCATTTGGATATGATTTACACTATAAGAAGGAATCGCTTTACAAATTTTGTTTTCATGTCTAAGGAAAAAGTCTCATTTATACAAATTTTTAAATATACTTCTATAACTATTATGTACCATAAGTAATTGGTCATAATGATTTTACGTATGAAATAAATCATTTAACTAATCAATCTTATCGAAATCAAAACTTAAAAATTGTATGTGTATTTTTGAAAATGGTTTATATGGTATAATGCATACAGTTAAATATTTAAGTTGCAGCGAAAAATACTTGACATTATAGACATATACACAGGGTGTCCGAAAAGTCTTAGTGTGAGCAAATATCTTTGTCATTAGCAAAGATAGAGTCCCCAACTTTTAGGTGTATCTTGTTGGTTATTAAATTTACTTTTTTATGTAATTCAACTTTTATAACCCCCTTCAGGGATTTGATCATTAGGCAGTTGAGGTCAAAAATTTTAAATGAGACCCTATTCCGGGTAGTACCTTATTTTGAAGATCTTCAAGAGAGAAACATTTTACCGCCAACCCGAGGTGCTTATCTTAATTCGTTTTTAAATGGCAAGCCCTTAAAAATTAAAAATCGTGAAAAAAAAATTAAAAATTTAAATACCTTTATTTCTCTTATTACTTTAAAAGTTGTGAAAATGACCACCATGAACTTCTTGGTAGTAAAGTCGATTTTGGTTGGGTTCGCTTCTCACGTTGGCGAGTATTGTTGTAGGTGTTACTTCTTGGCAGAGTCCCAAAATCGAATTTATTACTGCCAAGAAGTTCATGGTGGTCATTTTAAACAACTTTTAAAGTAATAAGAAAAATAAGGGTACATAATTTTTTTTTCACAATTTTTAATAATTACAAAATTTTGATAATTAGAAACACCATATGGTAAAATTGTAACCCCCCTTCGGGAGTGTCCTCATTGTGTATATTGATCATCATTTTATGTTCTTTATTAGTGAATGCTACAGAACTTTGCGTTCTTTTAGGAGGATCACTTTGTAAAGATTTTTAAATATTTCCTGAAATCTTTTCTCCCCTTTGGTATCAATTATAACATTTACTGGTATCTTGACGGCCATCATCGACTGATGTATTTCTTGTTTTAGTCCACAGTTGGCGCATGGATCATCAAAGGAAATATCAAACTTGAGACGATCATTACCACAAGTCCTAGCAGTATTTATTAAAAATTGTATATTATTTGTTTATGGCACCTCAGTAGGAATGCCAACAATACTTATTCCTAATTTATCTGGAAATAATCCCGAAGAATCTATTGTTTTAAATCAGGAAGAAATATCATGGATAGGTAAGTCACTCATTATGAAGAAGGCGCTAATTTTGAACAAGCGTTACTAAAAAAGATAAACTGTTTTATTTTTTTTTAATCAGATATAATACTTCTGCTAACATTGTTGCGGAGCTGTTCAAGCAAACCTCTTTCTCATTTATAGAAATATCTCCATTCGCGTGTATATGGGTATTTTTTATTTTTGTAGCATCCTTACTTCATCTATGTGTGCCAGTTGGATGTATATTCTCAGGAATTTTGTCACAACCATTGGGAAGAAAAAAAGCATTGCAGTTCTGCAGTTTGCCATTTTTAGTGGGTTTCATACTATTTTACTTTTCTACGCAATCGTGGCATGTATTTTTGGGTTTATCTCTGCTTGGAATGTCCGGTGGTTTGATAGAATCGCCCGTAAGTATTGCACAATTTAAGAACTAAAGCTAAGAAGCGCAGTGTATAAAAGCAAACTTCCCTCTGGGCGCATTTTCGTACTTTTTGCATATTTGGGTCTTTATCACATTAAGCAATTATTCCAAATCATCAGCAGATATTTATAGAATTTGTTTAAGCTGCTGTGAATCCTACATTCTCAGTTTGGTCAACAATTAATTAGTCCCACACACTTGGAGCATATTTTTCTCTTCTTTTTTAACTTGGCTGCCGTACCCACAGCAGCTGCACGAGTTATTTGCTAAGACATTCTCCCGTGACAAACTGCATGTGTACGCGCTTAAAAGAACAACTACTAGAGCAACTTTTTACAATTAATTTGCGTAAAATTTATAAACAGTGTAGACAGACTAGCAGGAAGTTGCTGGCGAGGCTTTTTAGAAATAAACCATTTACAAATATGTATGTATATTTCTAAATGTTGATTAAAATAACCAGACATTCGTAGAAAATTTTAAGCTGCTGTGAATTATCCATTTTCAGTTCGGCCAACAATCATTTACGTATGCTTATAGCATGTTTTTCTCTTTTTTAAATATGGCTGCTTCAACCACAGCAGCTGCAAGAGTTTTTTGATACGGCATTCTCCCGTGATGAACGGTGTATGTAGACGTTTGAAAGAGCAACTTACTACTTGCTCAAGTAAATTTACAGAATCAGTGTAGACAGTCTAGCAAGCAGCTGCTGCAAAAAATATCGTAACTTGCTGGCATGTGAACACTAGACTTTTTAGAAATGGAGAATTTACAAATCTGTATGTATGTGGAATATATTGGAATATTTTTTCGTCCTTTAACAAATTAAGCAGCAAGTATTTCAACTCTTCTGCAGACATTCGTAGAAATTTTAAACTGCTGTGAATTATTTGGGCCAACAATCAGTCAGTGATGCTTATAGCCCGTTTTTCTCTTCTTTGTTTTTTACCTGACTGCTGCAGCTGCAGCAGCAGCAAGAGTTTTTAATAGAATATTTTTTGGTACAAAACTGTGTGTACAAGTTTAAGTTCCTACAGCAACTTCCTAAAATAAATTTGCGTAAAATTTAGAAATAGTGTAGACAGACCAGTTAGCAGTTGCTGCAAAAACTATTGTAATTTGCTTGCAAGCGGACACTAGGTTTTTTAAAAATAAAGCAATTGAAAATATGTTGAAGTTTTTATCTGTATACAAAAATGTAGTACTTTAGTACATTTACTGTTTTAAAACGGGCATCTTTTATGATAGCCCAATATAATAGACGTCATATTATATAAATCGCAAACTCATTTTTACGCAATTTATGAATGAAAATTTATTACATTACAGATATTTCATATATCATGCTTAGATAATTGTTATCCACAGTTCAAAGTCTCAACAAACTACAAACAGAAATGCAGCTTGACCAATGGCCATTTTACGCCCAAGAATGATTATTATCTATCTATGGTGTAGGCGACTACCTGTTCCTACATAATAATATCTACTGATTTGATTATTTTAAAATACTAGTTACTTCAAGTACATATTATATAAGTCCCTTATTTCCAAAATGGTCTAAGTCAAATTTCTTATTTTTTTAGGTAATTTTTAGGATTTGCATTTGTATCTTTAGAAAAATAATTTTGCTTTCATTGAAATAAAAAATAATGCCACAATATTGTGTTAAGAACCTCCAATTTTATTTAAATTAATTTTTAACTGGATCAAATTCTAAGTAAAATTGCGCTATAAGTAATTATCTTAAATTCTTGTTTAATTACTGTATTTCATTTAATATACTCCGACAAGAATAAACCAAAAACGTAATAAAACAAATATCAAGAAATACTTTTATTGGTCGCTATGCAAAAAAATTAAACTAAAAACCCCTTTGTGCTTTTGTGACAAATGACGAATTCTACCTAATAAAAACCTAGATTGTTATTTTTAACAAAAGCAAGTATCAGAAGACAAGAGTGAAAACAAACTTATTCTTGTTGCAGTGTAATTAAAAAATTAATTAATCGACCAGCCGAGACTTATACCGCTGTTTAATTAACATACACGTAATTTCATAAACCGTTACGTTCAGATTCACTAAGAAGGTTTAAAATTTAGTACTGGTTTAAATCAAGATCTTATAGTTGATCAGTTATGTTTTGACAGGTTTTTGTCCTGTCATTGTTAATAGGTCGTCATTAAACACTTTTGAGTTATTCTGATATTTCAGCAATAAGGAATATGCACATTTTTTTTTTATTGCATAAATCATTTAAGGAAGTCATTACAACCCCAAAAATGCTATTTTGAAGAAAATTACTGGGATAATTTAGCTAAAAAAAATTTTTACTTTTCGGAATAATTTATTACAGTTTCAAAAGCAGCCATTTGCTCACTCAAAAAAGTTACGTCACGCAGTGTTATGGGCAATCTACACTGAACGTGTTGGCGACTCAAATTAAGGTGACTTAAAAGGGGATACGGCAACACCGCCATAGTCGATACCTTCTACGCCCCTACCGGTCACTTCTGTAACTATAGTTGACGTTTTGTCTTTATTTATTTAAAAAAATTTTAGACAGTTGAATTAAATAATAATTTTATTATTAGTTTAGACAATAATATTGTAGCTAAATAATTGGCTTTGGCAATAGTTTGGTATGAATCTGGACTATTACAACATTTTTAAAGTGAAGTTTTATAACCTGATTACCAGGATTACCTCAAGGACTGTCTTTATTCATCCAAGGTTATGTTATGGTTATGAGAAAGGTTATGAGTATGAGCATAATAAGATTGTCATTTGGATATACTTAATAACTATAATAAGATTTAAATAAAACCTAAGAAAGTGCAAAATAAAGCGTTTAAATAAATTTTAAGAGTTTTGCCTGATGTATTTTATGTAGCAAGTGTACCTAAAATCATCATCATGTATTTCATCAAAAAATCTATACGGTTGTAAAAAAAGCTTAAGCATCCATTGAAACATTTATGTGAATTTACTGGTTTATGGTTTAGGAATTTGTTTGTTCACCATCATATATCTATATAGTACATATAAACGCATGGATTGTGGACAAACAAATTTCTAAGCCATAAACCACTAAACCCTCAAAATCAAAATGTCTCAATAGATGCCCGCTTTTTGGTCCATTTTTGTTACACGCCAGTGTTCGTCTATGTATTATTTAGTCTATGATACTATTGTGTTGTGTAAAGTGTGCATATAATTAAAATATATGTTTATAGAATAATTAGTAATTACTTACCAATTTCTTCTATTTACATAGTGATACATTGCATGTCTGCGTTACATTTTTAAAAACTAAATACCACTTTCCGCAAACGATTCCACAAAAATAAACAAGGTTGGGGGTTAGGTAGGCAACTAGGCAAACGATGATGACTAACGCTTTCCAAACGGAGGTAAATCCAGAGACGGCTCTAACCTATTGCGAAATAAAATCAGGATTCGATGTGCAAATAAAATACAAATATTTATATTTGCCCACATTGTGTTATTTAAAAGTGCGAGATAAGAAAATACCATACAGGGTGTCTGAAAAGTCTTAGCATGGGCAAATATCTTTACTATTAATAAAGATAGAGACACCAAATTTTAGTTGTATCTTATTGGTTAATAAATCTACTTTTTTATGCAATTTGACTTTTTCAACCCCCTTGGGGGGTTACGCTAGGGAGTTGAGATCAAAAATTTTGAATGCACACCTATGCCGGGTGGCCTCTTCTTTTAAAAGTCATTAAACCGCAACATTTTACCGTAACTCCCGTATTTTAATGCATTTTTACATGGCAAGCCTATAAAAATTATAAATCGTAAATCGTATAATCAGACGGAGCACAAGTCGACCATTAGTCGACCTCTTGTGCCATACAGTACCTACCAGTCTGCGCTGCTATTTTTTGTTTTATGGGGCACTTTTTTTCTAACTTTTTTCCAAATTTACTTCTTCATTTGTCGTTTTTATAGACCCAAATGCGTACCACCCAATCAAACTAAGAGGGCTAGACATGCGCACGAAATTTCAGGAGATGTACTTTGGTGTCTACATTGAAACCTACCCACTTTCAAGAATATATCTCCAATAGTAAAACTACAACTACATATTTAACATATTTGTACGATTTTATGACGTCTTACTTTTTTGAACATAACTATGTGACATTGTGACCAACCATGCCAGCCTTACTAATCAGTTATATTACGCACTGACATATTTCCGGCATGGCCGCTTCTTCTTATTTATTCAAGCATTAGCCTTACCATAGTTATTGAGACTTTTGCGTCCTGTGAGAAATTCAAAATATTGTATGTCTCACGGAACCCTCTATGCGCGAGTCGAACTTGCACTCAACTGTTTTTTTTTTATTTCATACAATCACGGCAAGGCTCATCAATTAAATTATTTCTGTCAAATACCGTATGTACTTATTTTCGGCATCGACGCCTCTGGTAACAGACCAACAGTGACTGCCTTACTAATTACGTTAAAAGTTGTTTAGACTGGCCACCATGAACTTCTTGGCAGTAATAAAGTCCGTTTTGGAACTCTGCCAAGAAGTAACATCTGAGAGAAGATCTTTAAAATGAGGTACCACACGGCATAGGATTGCATTTAAAATTTTTGACCTCAACTCCCTAGCGTAATCCCCCAAGGGGATGGTAAAAGTCAAATTACATAAAAAAGTAGATTTATTAACCAATAAGATAAAACTAAAATTTGGTGTCTCTATCTTAATTAATAGTAAAGATATTTGCCCATGCTAAGACTTTTCAGACACCCTGTATGGGATTTTCGTATTTCGCACTTTCAAATAACACAATGTGGGTAAATAAATATTTGTATTTTATTTTCACATCGAATCCTAATTTTATTTCCAACTAGGTTAGAGCCGTCTCTGGATTTAGCTCCGTTTGCAAAGCTTTAATGATGACAGGGTCGGTTCGGTTTTTCACGTGTCATTTTTTTAGCCACTGGCGTGTTCGATTGACAAAATCGGATTGATCCGGATCAGTTGACGAACTTTAAGGGAATGGCAGTGCAAAGAGATAAAATAGCATTGAAGTGACGTAAAGTGATCCTGATTGATCCAATTATTGTCAATCGAACACGCAGGTGTTTGCAGCGGTGGCAACGTTGCTTCTTCAGTGTGACGGTCGCTTTATCTGGTGTGGTTGGGTTTGATAAGTTTGATTTTGTTGTTTGTCTTCGATTATATCGTATTTTGTTAATAATCTTTTTTATTAAACAGTAGAAAATGTTAAAAAACTAACCTACAGATATTATATTATGCCAGTGTAAAAGAATTCTCCAGCTAATGACTTGGAAAACTTCATTTTCTCGTGTCCAAAAGAGCCGGTGCTGGAAGAAAGTATACGTACTGCAAAATTAATCAAAAATTTTACATAAAGCGGTATCTATAAAGGTCAGTATCGCCAAATTCAAGTAAGCATATGTGACTGTAAATTTATTTTCATAGTATAATAAATAATAAGTATTGGTAACGAAATTCTGAAGGCAAAAAAGGAACCCTCTCTAAAGGGCATCAACTTCCAGCAAATTATCCGATTTTCTTTGCACGCACTCCGTTTTGGTCATTTCTAAACAATTTTTTTAATCAAATAAAAGGTTTTCTATCAACTAAATGTACTAATCTTCGGGAAACAATCAAGAAAATGAATTAATACTGAAATTTACATTACACTAGGCATTATAAAACGTTTACGTCATAAAAAAAGTGACGTCACAAACAAAAGAAGTGCGTTTTACAAGTTCCGAAATTCGCGCGAAAATTTGCAGTTTTAAATCTTTTTTTTTGCTAATAAAACCCAAAATAAATGGAAAACAACAACCGCCATAATCATTTAATTTATATAGAGAATACAATAAAAAATATTTCGGGTTGATTTGAATTTCATGCATATTCCCTATTTAATTGGTTTCCAAATGATTTTCATCTTGGAACGAGTTGCTGTAATAAATTTAGTTCTATTATTGTTGAAAGTACGTACTAGAATTGCCGTTTTCTTTACAAATTTGCGAAAAAGCTCAGAAATAACTTCATAGTATAAAACTTAGTTGTCTTATTCTTACACTCATCAGTTTAAAACTTTTCGTTGTCAAATTAGACCGGATTAGCGTTGGAGAATATGACTGTTAGATTTTTACCAGCCTCGTACGGGCTTATTTGCAAAGTTTGACCTAATCCATTGTTTGAGAAAATCCATTTTTTTGACATGATAGTCCAGCGCAGTCAGGCGTGAAAAATCTGAAATCTCGGAACCCGTCTATAGTGAATGGATTTTCATGGGACTTGTTTCATTCAGTTTCTAATCGTAAGAAAGTCAATATTTTACTTTAAACAATTATTGCTAATAATTATTTAATAATTTAAACAAATAATTCTCAATTAGCGGCGTTTGGTAATTCAATCTTTTTCATCGTTGTGCTCGTAATTTTTGACAGACACGTAATCAGTCGTACTGTTTAGAACAATAAGTCATGTGCCTGTCAAAAATTCCGAGCAAACCGATTAAAAAACCTGAATTGCCGAACGCCGCTTTTATCGAATGAATCTTCATGTTTTTTACAATAAAATTGATAAATTTTCTTTCTTTCCTAATTAATCGTGCAAACACGAAAGATACATACTTTCACAAAATAATTAAAAAAAAATTCTTTCACAATTCCAATGTGGTCGTTAAAAAACAGGATTTTTATGGTTTTCGGTACTGCTGAGAATGAATCTATGTTCAAAAAATTAAAATTCAAAATTGCCCATACAAAATGGCGAACATGACGTCACAAAATATGTATAGAACTCGATTAAAAAGTAGTCATTAAAGTCAGAGAAGTTCCAAGTGAAACAATATAAAATTTCGAGCGTAGTGAAATATTTATTTTACAAAAGTTATAAATAATATTATAAACAAACAATTTTTATAAATAATATCTTTTTCGTTGTCCTAATTCTCTATTTCATTCGTTGATATCACTGGTGCTGCATTCAAGCAGCTATTGCCTTTGCATTGTGAACAAGCTGGAATGCAAACAACTTTTCCTGCATCCACAAGCTGGTCCACATCCGGTCTTACACGAACAAAAGATCATTTTCAGCAAATTTTCGGGGGCTGTTGACGGAGTCATTGTAATTGGCTGTAACAACTCATTCTCAATTTTTCATCCCCAATTTTTTGGCGAAATACTCTGAAAATTCGTCAAGAAAATTTTCTTGCGAATAGCAAAAATAAGAAAAAATCATTCAAATGTTAACAAAACCTTGCTGATAATAATATTTTTAGCTCTCAAGCAGAAGGTGATGCCGACAAGTTAATTGTACAAACAGCAATTAATATCGAATCGGATTATGTAGTAGTTGTTGCCAAGGATATCGATGTTTGTTCTATTGACCGCTTTAACTCCAATAAACAGAGTGATATGTTTCCTAAAATCAGCAGAAGGTCCGACGTCGCAATAAGTTTATTCAAATAAAAGTCGTGAAAGAACTCTACCTATCAGTAAAGAACACGTCTTGTTTTTACATGCATTTATAGGATGTGACACAAATTCTGCGTTTTACAGAAAGGGCAAGAATAACTTTGCCAAGCTGGTTGAAAAGCGCAAAGATTTGCAAGAAGCTGCTAAAGTGTTTAAAAATTCGAGCGCCGATATAACAAATATTTTTGGATCCGGTATTTTATGTATTTTGGCATTGTATGGTGCTCCACGAACTATAAACAATTTAAATCAACTTTGGTACCAATCGTTTATTAAAGCTAACCCTAAGAATAGCTGTACCAGTCTAGCTTCATTGGTGCCTACACATGATGCAGCCGATGAACACATAAAAACGATATATTTACAGGTGCAAGTATCTCATCGAAAAATTGGGGGTGGAAAATTGAGAATGAGTTGTTACAACCAATTACAATTGTTTGTTTATAATATTTTTCATAATTTTTTCAAAATAAATATTTTACTACGCTCGAAATTTCATATTGTTTCATTTGGACACTTCTTTGACCCTAATGACTACTTTTTAATCGAATTATATACATATTTTGTGACGTTATATTCGCCATTTTGTATGAACAATTTTGAGTTTGAACATTCTCAGCAGTATTGAAAACCATAAGAATCCTATTTTTAACGATTACATTGGAATTGTGAAAGATATTACATTTCAACATTTTTTTTCTCATTTTATCACTTTTTTCTGAAAAAATTTTCATTTTTTTTTTTTGCGAAAGTATGAATCTTTTGTGTTTGTATGACTAATTGAGAAAAAAAATTGAAAATAATCAATTTTATTGTGAAAAACATAAAGATTCATTCGATAATTACAAATTATTTCTTTAAATAATTAAATAATTATTAGCAATATTTTTTTAATGTAAAAGATTAATAGTATATTATTTAACGAGCGGTAATGTAGGTCATAACTCACGCAGATGAAATTTGCAGCACGAGCCGCAGGCGAGTGATGTAATTCATCAAGTGAGTTATGACCATTACCGCAAGTTGAATACTATACTTTATCTACGACTATAACAATAAATACTAAGATACAAGTACAGAGAAAGAACTTTATTAACTTTATTAACTTAATTTGAAAACGTCAAAATTATTCGAGTGACATTACTTCCCTCAGTAACAATAATGGACTGTTTCCTTTCAGCCAATCGGCTTGTACAGAGCCACCTTGATATTCGGTTCGTAAAGCTTTTCGTTCGGTTCGTAAAGTTCGTTCGGTTCGTTCGGTTCGTAAAGCTTTTCCGATTTATTATAGTGAGTTATAGCAGTGAGTTATTATAACTCACGCTGTTTGTTTATAGATACTATTAATTGTTCAAAAGTAGTTGAATAATTAATATATAATTTAATAGGAGTAGATAAAGTCCTTATCACTAGAAACTCACTGAAAAAAGTCCCATGAAAATCCGTTCACTATAGACAGGTTCCGAGGCGAAAACCTAACTGCACTGGACTATAAATCATATGTAAATAAGATAGAGACCAGGCATTTCTGATATTAACTCAAAATCGCAAAAATTGGACTTTCACCACTTGGGTTTGTTATGTGATTAAATAATATTTCCAGAAACTGCCCAATTCTAACCACACTAACTCATTTAAATAGTTAAATACTAATATTGTTATTTACATTTAATGGCCGGTGATTAAAAATGATATAGCGTAACGTAGCATATAGTTTGTATTTTAATAAAATGTAATTAAAAGACAATCAAGGAGAACCATAATACATCAAAAACAGTATTTATTAAGCAACGATAACGCATTATATAAGTCCATCCATCCATTTAAAAAGTGACTTCGCTTAAATTACATTTTTTCTATGAATGACGATTGATCTGATAATATGTATTATTAACAACCCATATCCAAGACGTATTAAATTGCCAACGTAGTGTTCTCCATGTATTTTCGGCATTTCGTTATCTTATCATCAACATTGTCACCATATTATCATCATTATCGATCATCATCATTGATCATCATCATCGATCGTCATCTCGATCATCATCATCATCATTACCGTTGTTATCATTACGAATGATATTAAATTCAAATGGTCCTTTTTTACTAATAAGCAGCTTATTTTCATATATCCATATTATGGTTGCCACCTTTAATATGCGCCCGGCGAGGACAAGTCTATTGTTGGTTGTATACGGTGAGGATGGGAGGGGTTTTACCGACATCAAGATCAATGTCAAAATACAGCTTGTCAAATATAGCTTTGCATCTGAGTTAGCCCCGCCCATTAATGCACAGTAGACCGATTGCATCGGTGGGGTTAGGTACAGTCCGTAGCAAAATTGCATGCTTTTTTAATTCATTTATGTTCTAAGTGTTGTGACATGCATTTAAGTATGGAGTTCGTATCTAAAGTAAGTATTATCTGGGCAAAGTCGTGAAATTTTGGCAAATATTATTCATTTTATGCGCCAAGAAGCTGAAGCAAATAAACCCATGAAGGGTTTAAAGAAAGTTCAAGAGCGTGTTTAAACTGCTACCGACATGTGTATTCGAACAATGGTAAGTCAGATGAGACAAGTGGAAAATAGCAAGTGCTCTTTATTTTCAATTCCTATTAAAAAAATAAAATTGAGCATTAAAGCCGAATTGTACGGTTAAAATTTAGAGACGACCGCAATTACACCGGTTCTCTTGAGAGTCTAAGGAGAATTTTGAAAAAAATAGGATTTGAGTGGCGAAAAACAAAAACTAACCGCAAACTGTTGATGAAAAATCCCTATATTCGTGACAAAAGATTAAATTTCTTAAGAAGTATGAAACGGTCCAATAATTTATGTGAATGAGACAGGCATTCATTCTTCTCACGCGCATGAGAAGCCTTGGAGTGATAACAGTAACGAAGGGTACCGAAGGCCTGTGTTAAAAGGGCAAAGATTAGTAATAGTTCATGCAGGCAGTGAAAATAGTTTTGTACCTAATGCGTATTTGGCTTTTAAATCACAAACATTATCAGATGATTATCACAGTGAAATAAATTACGCTAACTGTAAAAAGTGGGCCCAAGAAAATCTTATCCCTAAAATGCCCGCCAAGAGTAGTTTTGCTATCGATAACGCTCCCTATCACAACATGCAAACAGAAAAATGAGGAAGAAAGTAGGAGATGAAGGCATGGTTGTAATCGAGTTGTAATTTGTACCTACCATAAATATAATTACCAAAATTTCCGAAAAGTGAATACCTCTCATCATAATTCAACCCCTTTAACACAAAATAATTTGTCTTGATTCTTTATCAGAACTAAGCAAGCAAAATCTATGAGCAAAAGTGCTTTTGACGGTTACTTGTCTTAAACTAATTTATGATAAATTAATGACTAGGAGGAATAATCTCATTTAAATGACAGAGTTTTATAAAGCAATTATATATAATTTTATTTTTGTTGCTGACAGTACTTTAAGCCAAAACCGAAACCGCTACGCTTTATTTGACAAGCTGTAGCGTCTTATAAAATATGGTATATTTTGGTTTGGGTGGTGTACTAAATATAACGAAAAAAGGATTTACTTTTTTCTCCATATTATTACGATTGTCTTGCGAGGATTTTTGTTGTCAGTTGTCAGACGAGGACAAGAGAACTAAGCACCAAAACGAGGACAGTCCTCGCGAAACGAGGACGGGAGGCAACCCTAATCCGTATATCCTTAAGGGCTAGGTATTTGGTGTTTGCATTGATAGTTTTTCACCATTTTTTCAACACAGCTGATGAAAGGGTGTAAAATTTGTTTTAACTTTGAAGAGCAGACCTAGCTTAAGAGCCAAGATCCATTTATTTTTAGCTTACGGTCAATATATATATATATATATATATATCCATTTACCAAGCGTATTTAGAAACACATTATTAGATGAAAATCGTTTTTATTTTGTCTTTTCTTATGGAAGAATGAAATAAAAGGCACCTTTATATTACACTTGGTCTACTTTTTCAAATGGTGGCAAATTTTTACATAGTCTTGTTGTTTTTACTGAAAAATTTTTAAAATAATTTACAAAAATGCTAATACCGGGTGCTGAACATCATTTGTTTTTATTTCACGATTTTAGGCTTTAAGTTACACAGCTGAGGCTACCGAACCGAACTTGCGAGGTGCTCTAACGTCGACATCCACATTTTTTATAACCTTAGGAATAATATTAACTTTTGTCACTGGAACATTCTTATCATGGAGAACAGTAGCAATAATAAATGCCTCGATACCATTAGCAGTATTTTTATTATTAGTGCTGATACCAGAAACGCCGTATTGGTTAATAACTAAAAATCGTTTGGTAGAAGCTAAGAAGAGTTTGGCATGGCTAAGAGGTTTGTAATTACCGTAATTATTTACAATTTAATTAATTCCCAACTTTACGTCACTGTCCATGTATTTTTGATCGGGCAGGACACAAGGATTTTGATTTGAAAATATATAACATACATTGTTTTTCTATGTACTGTCTCCTTATTCCATTACAAATATTCACAAAGACTAACTGACGCAGATGCGGTATAGATACACCATTTATTTTAAAAAATTCTCTAAAGCATTTCTGTTTTTTCTCTGCGCTATTATATGTTCTTCATCTAAAGTCGGTATACACTCATGTCAATATTCGGAATTAGAGAAATAATCCGCGTCTCCTGAAAGCAATTTTGAAAATAACAAAACTGTGAACAGGTTTATTTGTCTTAACCTCCTTACCCTATTTAACGATAGCCTATATCTACTGTCCTTGGTATCAGAAAGTGATGATGACGATGTGTCTTTCATGTTTTGCCTGATGTTGGCTTTAACCTTTCTTGGACAAAAGCCATAATTTTAATTGTTTCTTCTGTCCGAGCCTTACACTTCATCAGCTCTTAAAAGTCATACGTCATTCGTGGCTGCTTGTCAACCAACATACAAATTTGCTTTATTTTTTTATACACTTAAATTTATAGAAATCGACCCACCTCACACTTTTGAAATCAAATGAATTTTTTTGGAAACCAGTTTAAATAAAAAAAATCGGTTAAGTGCAAGCTATTATTAAAGCCCCTAAATTTGGTACGGGTCCTGTAAGCAGTGTTGCCAACAGCATACTATCGTTTTCCTCACAAAATTCGATAGAATTCCTCAAAATTCCTCACGTTGATCGCAGGGGCGGATTTAGAATTTGGTTGGAGGGGGGGGGGGGGGTGGCGTAACGTCATCTCGAGCTACACAAAAGTTCCACTTATACTCAACTCACTTATACTCAAATATTGGGGTTAGGAATAACGCGGAACCAAAAAGAACGGGCCAGTTCGTGTGCTACATTATTTTTTTTTATTGTTTACATTTCTAGGAAATGTATACTATTTCATAAAAGACGAAATATCTAAACCTGTTCTTGCGAAAACAAAACGGTTTGTCATCTTAACTTGCCAAAATTTTTTTATTCATACCTTTTGTCCACGCTTTTGTCCATTTGGACTGATTCATGAAAATTTTTCGAAAACATATTTTTTGAAATCACTTTTTTTCGAAAATATATTCTCGAACACAGTTATTCGAAAACTAGGGATGTTTTCAAACTTTTTTTTTCGGAAACTGACTTAGAATTTTTTTAACCACATTTCGAAATTAATTTTTTTTTAAGAAAACATGTTTTTATAAAGTACATTTTATCGAACATTGTTTCGAAAAAGACTTCGAATATTTTTTATAAAAAAGAAATTAAAGTAATTTACTACAGAGTTACATAGCAGACATAAGGAAACGTAAATCTGACCAAATACAAAAACGGTTCGTTTAGGTTAGTTCAGGATTTTTTGTCACTTTTTCATTGACATTTCCTAAGCCAGTAGAGTTCATAATTTAAAGTGTTTTCTAAGAAATATATTTTCGGAACTACTTATATAATTTAGCATCAAAAAAGATGTTCGTTGAAAAAAAAACAGATCAATTGGTCATCCTAGCTCACACGCGACAGGAAAAATTGTTTGATTAATATGAAAGGGCAAATATTGTAGCATTTCTTTATTTATACCTTCTGCACATTTGGGGGATATAATACGGGTACTTACGGAAGTACAATTTTTAGAAAACAGATTGTACCAACCACAACAATTAATGTACCAGATTCCACGCTATTGGTGTACCAACTTTCTTAACGGCGGAAAATTCAAAAATTAGTTTCACAGCATACAAAATCCTCAATTTTCCTCACAATCCCACGCTCCTCAAAAATCCTCAGCACATCTGTAAATTCCTCACATTTTGAGGAATTCCTCACACATTGGCAACACTGCCTGTAAGTAGGAACAGCGATATACAACTTTGAAATTTCACCGGCCGCCACTGCATAGCTCTCTAAAGAGAAATAGATTACCTAATTCCTATAAGACTCGTTGTTAATAAAGCGTTTCTACTTGAAATACGTCAACAACAAACAATATGACCGAGTTGATTACCTAGTGGATCCGTTCGTATTTGTGCACTGCTTTTACCTGACTTTTTTCGGTGTATATTAGGTAATTGGATTACAAAATAGTTCTAAAACAATAACCTTAAATAACCAAACATTTGGAGTTATTATATATTATAAAATATTAACATTCATATTTTATCCTTTTGTTTTTAAAATCACCGCCCATCAACTTGTACGAAGATAGCAGCTGCTGCCAACACAAATTCTAGTACAAAACCCAATAAAAATTAAATACTCCATAATATGTCCGTCCATGCATGGTTGTGCCATTTTTGAAACCTAGTCGGTATTCTACTTTTTTAGGGGCGTATGGTTACACCCCAAGCAGGACCGGATTATTCATTAGGCTAAGTAGGCTATAGCCTAGGGGCCCAAGGCTTGCGGGGGGCCCTTGAAATTAATGCAATAGACTAAAATAAAAAGAAAAACCGGAAAAAATACATTTACCTAATTAGGCCAACGATTTACGGTTGTAAAAAATTGTGAGACCGTACTTTAAAATACTTTTAAATAACGTGTACCGAATAGAGAGTGTTTTAAGAGGTACCTACTTAGGAAACGAACCCTTAAGCCAAAAACCAGATGTGGAGTGGACGGGACTTTTAAGAAAGGGATGGTGCGTTTTGACCTGCTAAACGAGTAATATTAAAGACGATAGGACTAGATCAATATTTATATTTTCATTGCATTTAGATTTTAGATAACATTAAATTTAGTTACGAACCAGATCGGGTTTTAATCAAACGTATTTATCAAAACGGTATATAATATATTTTTACCATGGTATAATAATAAGAATCCAAAAATGAATAATAACAAATACAATAATAACAAAACTATTCCTTCCTACTAATATTTTTATCGATGGCAGTAACTAACTGTAGTGGGGAGAGATCATTTTCAACTTTAGAAAGGGTAAAAAGTCATAAAAGAAATTCATTAGGTGATGAAAAAACTAACGATCTTTCTTTATTGGCCATAGAAAGTGATCTTCTTAAAAAAATTCAAACTGAAAAAATTATTGAAAGTTTTGCATCTCTAAAATCACGGAAACGAATATTTACTTGAATAAGGTACCTGTCAACACATACTATATTTTTTTTAATGAGGATACCCATGCTTTAATGTTTTTGTCATTCTTATTTGATGTATATGTATTATGCTTTTTTTTAATAAAGACATTTAAAAACCAACCATTTTTGTTTAAAATTTTATGAAATAAATATCTAAAACAAAATGTATTAAATGGTCCAAATAGAGGCCCTAAATCAATTTTAGCCTAGGGCCCAATGCACCGTTAATCCGGCCCTGACCCCAAGTCATTACAAACCCCATCTGAGCAGGAATAGTAGCCATCAACTATCAGTCAGGCAAGTTGGTGTGGCACACCGATGAATCGCAAGTATGATATTGGAACGGTGCTCGTTTACATGGAGTTATCCCCAGATCCATTATTTATGTGCGTTTGCAAAGGAACAAACCTTAACACACCGAAACACAATGGCATAAAAGGCAATAAAAACACAGACACCTACTGTGTGTCCAGCGCCCATAAGTCCCATCTCTCGTGTCAATTTCTCATTAGATCTTTTCTAGCTTCAAGTGCACGTTGGTCGTTGTACCTTTCAAAGCGCTCTTTAATGAGTAGATCTATTGGAGAATTTCCAGCTATCACTCGTGCCCCTTGGGCTAATATGGTCTTGTAGGTACAGCAGACATGGAGCAGCATTGTGCTTTAGTTTCTAATTAGTTTCTGCTTCAGTTTCACGTTACTGATAGCTTCCTGCCACACAGGGGCTGCATAGAGCATCTGCAGAGAAACTTATACTTGAAGCCCTACCTCCACCAATATTGGGTATTATTCTGGTACGTGCTGTAGCTGTTTTGACTGCCTTGATTCTATGAGACACCTAGTAAAAGGATTACTTATGCTGATCAAGGTGACAAGGCTTTTTATGTTATATTGGCCTACTTAAAAAACGTTTTAAGGAGGCCAATATAACAGGTATCACCATAAGCCTTGTGGACTGAGATTACGAAACTTTAACCTGTTGTACCTTCCAATCAATTAATCAACAACTTTTTAAACAAGAATCGATATTAGATATGGCTGATTTTGTATTACCCATTTTCTAGCTTTTGACACAAGGAACAACATTTTGTTTTTCATTGTTATTATCTCTCAAGAACTCCTTCTCTCTACAATCTAGATTCGAGCCTATTAATTACAATATTATTACACCGCTTAACCGCGCTACGTGTAACGTTTTGCACAAGAATAGAGAGAGAGAGAGAATATTATTGTTATAATCTATATTTTCGTTATCTTAAAGATACAATATATTTTCTAGCGTTTTTTTAGGTTGGACCACCACAAGCAACGTAGAAAAGGAATTCGTAGAAATCCAAGAAAATATACAAAAACATACGGTAGAGAAATCCAAAGACACCTTAAAACTATACACGAAATCAAGTTTTATTAAACCTTTTTTATTGATATTTTTAGCTTTTTCCCTAGGGCATTTTGGTGTAAGTCCTATTACGGTATACGCAGTGGAAATTTATAATTTACTTGAGGTCCCTATCAGCTCCTACTATGCAACAATTCTGAACGGCTGTGTTAACCTCACGGGAAATATAGTATGCATATTAGTTTTAAGGTATTGTGGAAAAAGAGTATTAGTTTTTATTTCACTGACTGGTGTCTGTGTGTGTTTCTGTACCGCAGCTGCATACACTTTCATGATAGATGTTGCATACTTTGACCAGGCTAATGTGAGTTCCATATCAACGAGCTACAGCTGGATACCTTTGGTTTCCCTGGTGTTAATGGGATTTTTTAGCTATATAATGATTTATAGTCTTCCATGGATTTTAATGGGAGAAATTTACTACAATGAAGTTCGAGACCTAGCCACCGGTGTATCTGCGGCTACGGGCTATTTAGTGGGATTTACAGCAAATAAAACATTCTTAGATATGGTTATTGCAATGACATTGCCAGGTGTATTTTGGTTTTATAGCGGTATAGCGATGTTAGGTATAGTTTTGTTGTTTTTTCTCTTGCCCGAGACTGAGGGAAAAACGTTATTTGAAATTTCAGAACATTATGCTGGTGGCAAAAAGTTGGACAACAAAGTTTTAAGAAGTAGCAATGGTCAAAATTTGACATAGGCTAAAGCTCGCGTCTGTTTCGTACAACACCGCAAAATGGTGAATTTTTATTAGAAATGAAAACGAAAACATATATTCATATTACATGGAATCAATACCGCGCCAACCGTAAAACACTATTAACCGTAAACCATCCAATGTGGTATTCTGCAGAAGCCTGCAAGTATGTTTGTCTACTAATAAATGAAAATGAAATTGTACTGAGAAAATTTTGATAGATATCAAAGTGAAAAATGCATTGAGATTGTTACCCTTTAAAATTAAACTTACGTTTCAAAGTTTGTATTTAGTCCAGTATGCACAGGGTTATTTAAAAAGTCAAAAGTGAATTGCTCACAGAGGCCCGCGCCATCCATAAAGGCCCCAGAGGCCTAGGTGCCCCACAAGAATCTCTATACCAAAAAACCATCGACAGTTAGAATTTGCAAAAAGGTCAATAGTTTAACTCCGGTGATCGTTTTCAAAATACAGATCGGTTGTTTGCAAAAAAAACGACAGTTGGAGGATTTGCAAAAAAGTTTAACAATTGGGGGCGTCGGAAGGCACCAAGGCTGCAAGATCTTGAGACGGCCGCGGCCCAACGCTGCACTAAAAATAAAATGAGGTAGGTATCTACGTAGTTGCTTATATACGCTGTCACTGGTGGTGACATTCAAGTGGGCAGCCTTACTAATGAGTTTGGTTTAATTTAAAGCGATAAAACGGAAGAATATGACAACAATGATTCTTTCGCTGAATAGATTAAGCCAATAATACGCAGCAGAACAGGGTGTTTATACATGTTTTTTAACTTAGGAACTGGACTACGGTTATGGGTTAACTTTCACAATGTAGTGTACTTGACCCCGAATTTTTAAGGACACGTGAATTATTAGTTACTGGTTTAATTTAAATACATATACGGGTGTTACAAAAAGATGTTAACAAATTTTAAGGGCAGATTCTACATCTAAAAATATGAAAATAAGTTTATATAAACATGGATCCTCAAAGGTTTCTTTTTCGAGATGCAGGGTGTTTAATATTCTCACACCTCAAATATTATAATATAAGTGTTAGGAGCAGTGGCGCACCCAGGATTTTGTCTTGGGGGGGGGGGGGGCTGACTAGTGCAATTCGGTGGATTTGTTCAAAATTCGTAGTGCACTGTTTAAATTTTTGTGTGTCTGGGGTTGGGCTGCAGCCCCCCCCCCCCCCGGGTGCGCCACTGGTTAGGAGAAATATGCGAAGACGATTTAGAGCATGTATTGAGACACGGAGAAGCCATTTCCAGCATCTAATATTATAAACTTAAATAAAAAGCACTGTTTCCTGAGCAAAAAATATGTAAAAAAAATTATTTTCATTATAAGAAATAAATTAACTTATAACTTTATTATTTATTTTTTAGAAAACAGTGCGTCAGAACGAAAAAGCTCAAGGAACATTTTTCACGCAGAATTAATTGGGCTTTATGAAAACAGTATCAATTTTGCAAAAAAAAAACAGTGTCGTGTCATTCTTTTCGCTAAAAATAAAGACTTACCAGTACGCACGCCACTGATGCAAGTACATTAGAAAATAAATTTTTGGCCATAAAGACACGCTTTGATTACATACTGGCGTGTACCAAAATTCATGTCAATACCTTAGCGCATTTTCGAAAAATTAAAAAGAAACATTTAAAAAAGAAAATATTAAACACCCTGTATCTCGAAAAAGAAGCGTTTGAGGATCCATGTTTATATAAACTTATTTTAATATTTTTAGATTTAGAATCTGCCCTTTATACCCTGTATATGACATTATTTTATAAATAAGTATTATAATAAGTTAGGGTGATGAATTTATTTTGTATTGTTATATAACGATAATATGACTGTGCATATTATTAGATACGCATATCTTAATTAATAATTTTAAAATTAATGACAATTTTCTATATTATCTTTTTATCTGAAGATCTGATTTAAGGTAAATTGGAAATTATTTAGTAAAGACTATACTTAAGGTACGACCTATACAGAGATAGCAAAACAGCCAAGTCAGTATTACCTATTATTAATTAGTCTTTAGAAACGGTCATTTAAGCTTTTTTTAATAATGTATTTTTATAATAATTTATAATAATTTTTTAATAATAATCTTATTGCCAAATATTTTAAATATACATATACGAGGATGTGCATAATAATATGTTCATGCAAATACAACTTTTTTATTGTAAAACAATTAAATGGTTTATTTTTAAAATATCCCGAGTCGCAGAATGAGAATAGCCCTAGCCCATATGAAAAATGGCATGTAGGTGGTGGTAAAAAGATTGTACACTAATTCCCAGACTAAGCACATCTTAATGGACGTTTTTAGAAAGCTGGCACTGAGACTGTGAATTATCTGTACGACTTTTTGTCCACAGGCAAGGGCGGATTTAGAAATTTTGAAAAATGAACACGTTTAGGTATTTATTTGCTATTTTTCCTAAACAAATTTTACATCATTTTGTCGAAAATATTGAAATTTGAGGGAAAAAAATGTGTTGGTAGAAAGATATACTCATTTGAAATTCTTTTGAAAATCATATTTTAGGTTTCAAAAATTTAAATGACTATAACTTTCCCAATCAAACATATTTTTTCTCTCTTCAAATTTCAAAATTTTCGACAAGATGATGTAAAATTTGTTTAGAAAAAATAATAAATAAATGCCTAAACGTGTTAATTTCTTTCCCAAGGGGTAACGCAAAAATTAAACTTTTTTTCGCAAATTACAGAATATTTTTTTCTTCACCGAAACATTCCTAATAGGATCACTAATAAAAACCCTGAACTTGGCATGGGTCCCGTAAACACACACAGAGATATAAAACTTCAAAATTTCTAAATCCCCCCTTGCCACAGGTGAACGTCTGCGTATGTAAAAACAATAACAATCACTGTCTTTTGTAAATTTTAAGGCGCGCTGGAAATAGCTATTAGGTTAGGTTAAGTACTACCTAGTAGGAGACGCTATTGCATACTCCTCATTGACTACATGTACGAGTACATTGCGGCCACTCGATCCACCTAAAATAGTTAGACAAATTCTTGTCTCATTTCATTTCATTAATTTTGTATTTTTCATACCGTTTTAGAGAATAACCAATCGGATCGAGGGGACAAGATATACCTGTAATAATTAGTAGGATCTGTGTGGTTTTTAGGCACATCAGTATGTGGCGAGGTGAAGTTATCTGAGAATAAAAACCTAATTGTACATTTAAAAATTAAATAAAATTTGCTCTGGTATTTTCATACCTAATTTTACAAATTAGCTCCTAAATTTACTTAGAATTATTTTAAATCTTAAGTAGATCTGTATTTTTCTGTATAATTATATATTTTTAAGTATTATTTTAATAAAAATCGTATTTTTATCATAGTTATTTCTTTCATTATTTATATTTGTCATATCTAAAATACTCTACTACCGCATCTGTGTTTCTTAGTCATTTAATTTAAATTAAAGTCTATAATTGCAAAATCTTACAGGTGATTCTTTGGACAAAAAGAGAAACTTCCTATTAACATAGGTTTTTAAGACATTTTTAAAGATACGTACTTCATTTCAACTTTGTACAGTTGTGGTCAAAATAAAGTTTCATTTTTTCCATGAGGAAAAGCATTAAAAATGAAACTTTATCTTTGCCACAACTGTACATAGAACACTTTTTAAAGTACCTACGGAATAACATTACAACCATTTAAAATATTATACAGAATGAAATTTTTGGAGGGTTACCAGTGGATCAACAAAAATAAGAGGGGGTTACCGGGATGCTGCAGTAGTCCGATTTAGGTCTACTAACTAATTCATTCTAATTTTAGTTAATTAATATTATATTTTTAATTGGAATATCTTAAAATAAACGTTCATTGTCTTTATCTAGAGTCAACTTTGTTCTTGGTTTTTGCATGAATGTTAAAATAGGGTTGGAATTATTAATTATTTCCACTTTAAAATGGATCAAAATCGCTATGAAAATAAATAAATAAACATTAAAAAAATATTTCTAACTCTAAAAAAATTAATACACGAATAGTAATATACATTACGTGTTATAATGATAGTGAAACGGTATAAAAAACATTTCACACTTTTCAAAAAAAGCATGCACAAAAAATAATTTGTCACTTTTGAAAGAGAAAATGCCCGGTGAAAAATTGTCAGCAACTTCTATAAAATATGTTACATTTGAACCGAAAATGTTCAGCTTTCAAGTGGCTTTGTCACGCTCTCATAAAATCTACTAGCACTAATAAATGATAGGTTGCACTTTGAAACGTGCCGCCAATGATGGAATATTCATATTACCGCCGAGGGTGCATGAGTTGCAACAATATTTTTTGTAAAAGGTCAGAATTAGTTTGTTTTATTTTTTTATTATGTTGTGTAGAAGAACATATATATGTTAAGGACAATCATGCAAATTAAACAATGATGATATTGGCCGGCCAATCTTAAGCCCGCTGTGCAGGTTTGTTCAGATTTGTCTAGGTTTTCTCAGGATTCTTTTCTCTCTTTTTTGTTATATTATTAAAAATAAAAACTGACCACCTAATACTGAGCAAACCTAAGTAAACCTCCACAGTATTCCTCTGCAATAGTGTGTAAGGTAAAAGTTTAAATATACATTATTCAAAGTACGAATCTATTACTTTATAGTGGGCGAGCGCAAAGTTTAAACACACTTTACTCAAAGTGCGAATCTGTCATTTTGCAGGTGAAAATCCTAAAGTTTGAATGTGCCTTACTCAAAGTGCGAATATTCCATTTTATGGTTCATTTTCTCAAAGTTCTATGACATATTCCCCGTTAAAATACAATTTCAAATAAAAAACTTTTAGTGTGGAGACGTGATGCATAAAATGCACCGTAAATAATTATTGTTGATGATGCAATTCACAGCGATAAGTTGTTTTAAAGGTAATTTTAAATTATTATTAGTTAATGGTATTTTTGCCTCAGGTATAACTTACATACCTACTTAGATTTGTTTTATTACTTATAATAAAAACCGCTGTAAGGATTAAATGCAAGTTATGTTAAAAAGAACAGACACGTTCTTTTTTCTGAGAGAGTAATTTCATTTCCGAAATACATTTGCTACAATACTTTGAAGGTTTAGCATTATTTCCCAGTCGTTCGTTCTCTTTCGATATGACACACAGGCAAAAGAACTAAAATAACTAGTAGGTATGGTATACCCACACTCGTCCCCTATCACACGTAACGACGTAACTGACAAAAATTACAAAAGTAAGATACGCCGCCAAAAATCTTCCATTAAATCAAAGATATATGTACCTACAACTAGATGTTTTACTGAGCGGACTGCATTGTCGCCTCCTTAATAAATTAGCTGTGTGTGATCTATAGTAGATGGCACGAGGTGTTACAAACCGGTTTGTGCGGGATCATTGTTAGATGGCGATGTAACGACACTCGCCAAATCAATTTGTAGCAAGTTACTCCGAACACTGTTAGAAGGTGCCAGCAGTTAGTAGTGCAAACGCTTTCTAATAGATGGTGTTAACATGCCACCAGTGGCGTGTTAACCCAAGTAGTGTTCAGGTTCTGTACGTTCATAATCGGCGACTGTGGGAATCGACGGAACAAGAAATTGACTTGGTGCGATTACAATAAAACCTGCAAGTCAACTTGCAAACGCCAGAAGGTTAGATGGTAACCGTAATAATTGATGAATCATCCAAAAATACTTGTACTTGCAAGTTGACTTGCAGAGCTTCTGTACTCTCACTGGTATACGATATTTAATGTGAACTGTGCAGTGCAGTAACTTCTTTCTGCCTTAACATCCTCGGTTCCAAAGAAAAGAAAATTTTTTTACTAATAAAATATGATACAAAATAAAACAGATAAAACAACGACGAAAAAAGATTTATGTTATTAAAGATTCCTAAATCAAAATAGTTTAAACACGAAGCAAATTTAATGTTTCAAATTTAAATATTTCCTGATTTCTTCTGTCTGTTGACGTATGTATATTACTAAACATACGGTCAGATTCTTCAACGCTAGTCCGGTCTAATTGTTATGGAAAACCCTGTATAGAAGTCCGTCATAATTACCTGAAAATAAATTGAATGGTTTTACTGTTTTAGCATTGTGATTGTTATTGTCAGATACTGTCAGAAAAAAAATAAAGCATCTTTTCCTTCTGTAATTCTCCATTTTTACCCTTTACCCTACATAAATTGGCGACCGTGACAAAAGAAAAAATTATGGAGAAAAATAAGAACCTGTCCCTGCTACAGATGGAAAGAAAAATTCTCAGAAATATGTTTGACAGAAATTGTCAAGATTTGGATAAAGAATTTGGGGCTCAAATTACCAAACAGGAAGAAGTTACGGAACTATTGAAGCATCTGGAAGACAAAGCCAATAGATTGTTCATGCTAGATGAAGAAATAAGGAAGTTGGTTTTACAAAATGGAAGTGATGCTGAAATAGAAGAGGAACTTGAGTCAGTTGAGGTTTTTAGAGAGCTTTTGTTGACATACAAAAATAAAGTTGAACAATTTTTTTTCAAAAATGAGGATATCAATGACGTAAGTAACGTAGATAATTCTAGTAGCCATAAAACAACATTTACCAGGAGAAATTTTAGACTTCCTAAGCTGGAACTCAAAAAATTTGATGATGATGTTAAAAACTGGATAGGTTTTTGGGGTCAGTTTAGGAAAATTCATGATGATAATGACATAGATTTAGAAGATAAGTTTCAGTATTTACTACAAAGCATGGAGGAAGGCTCGGCTGCTAAATCTTTAGTGGAAAGTTTTCCTCCAGCAGCAGAAAACTATGAAAAAGCTTTAAGTCAGTTAAAAAATAGATTTGCCCGAGACGAATTCTTAATTGAAGTATATGTTAGAGAGTTGCTAAACTTAGTATTAAAGCAAGCTCTAAATAAGTCAAGAATGTCTTTGGGAATGTTATTTGATAAATTAGAAACTCAGCTCCGAGCTTTAGACACATTAGGGGTTACGAGTGATAAATATGCAGCTATGTTGTACCCGTTGGTCGAATCTGCACTCCCTGAAGACATTTTAAAAGCATGGGAGAGGCAGAAGAGTACTAGCAAAAGTAAAGAAAATAATAATAATTATTTACAACTCTTATTAGATTTTTTACGTGTCGAGGTGGAGAGTGAAGAAAGAATACATTTAGCTAGAACGAGTTTTGGAAAAGCCGGTACAAGACGAGGACAAGAATTATCACAGTACACGGCAGCCACAATTTTATCACAGGAAGGAGTTGGTAAGAAAATGGGAAAAGAAACTGAAGAAAACCCTTATCGAGTTGGTAAGAAAGATTATCCATGCTTATTTTGTGATAGTAAAACACATAAAAGTCAGGAATGTATTAAAGCACAATCGTTTACGTTAGAGGAAAGAAAACATAAAGTTTTAACGAAGCATGCTTGTTTTAGTTGTCTAAAGCCAAACCACAGTATAAAAAAATGCAGAGCTTTTGTTAAATGTATAATTTGTGGTAAAAAACATTTTCCTATACTGTGTAGTAGCCTCAATAATAGTGGAGAAACTAAAAGTACCGAAAAAACTAAAATTAAAGACAAAGAATTGCAAGAAATAAGTATGATAAGTTATACAGAAAGTATTCTGTTGCAAACAGTTGCTGTAAAACTTATAGGAAATAATGGTACAAAAACTGTTAGAGCTATTTTAGATTCTGCATCTCAAAGGTCATATATTTTATCAGACTGTATAAAGAAACTAGGTTTTCCCAAAACAGACGAACAAACTATAGTACAAGGTGTGTTTGGCGGTATACAGTTAGAGCCTAGAAATCATAACGTATATGAAATTACAGTTAGAGATATAAATGATTCATTTCAGTGTAAACTTAATGTCTTAGAATACAATAAAATATGCAACTATATACCCCGTTTAGACGACATTCATTTGTTAAATATGCTACAAAACAATGGCATAGAAATTTTTGATTGTAGATTAAAGACAAATAAAATAAGTCTACTGTTGGGAGGTGACATTTATGGAAAGTTAGTTACAGGAAAAATACAAAATTTTAATAATTTAACTGCTATAGAAACATATTTCGGATGGACCGTAATGGGCGGCTCTAACCACCAAGGTATTTCTTTTGAGACTCTGTGTTGTTTGAATGATATAGATGTATCGGATCTTTGGAATTTAGACAGTTTAGGTATTAAGGATCCAGCATACATAAAAGGTAAAGATATTATAGAGGCAGAGACTATTAAGAGGTTTAACGAAACTGCAGTAATAAATGAGCATAACAGATACGAAATTTCTCTTCCTTGGATAGAAAATCACTCAAATTTGTTAAGTAATAGGACGTTAGCTGAAAGTAGGTTGATATCAACAACTAAAAGGCTTAAATATTTGAATAAATTTGAAGAGTATCAAAAGGTTTTTCGTGAATGGGAGGAGACAGGGATCATAGAAGAGGTTAAAAATGCCACCGGCAAAGAGTTGGAGTTGGTCCACTACATTCCACATCAACCAGTAATTAAAGAATCTAGTACAACAACTAAAATTAGGCCAGTATTTGATGCATCAGCAAAAGATAAAAACGGAAATTCTCTAAACAAATGCTTAGAAAAGGGCCCTAACCTTATTGAGCTTATACCTATTATCTTGATGAAATTTAGGTTAGGTATGATAGGGATCATTTCAGACATAAAGAAGGCATTTTTGCAAATAAGTATCACACCTAAAGACAGAGAATTTTTGAGATTCTTATGGTGGGATAACTTAGATAATGATAAAATAAAAACCTATAGACATTCGAGAGTAGTTTTTGGCGTAGCCTCTAGTCCATTTTTATTAGCAGCCACAATTGCTTATCATTTAGATCATGTTCCTGATAGGTATAAAAATACGGCTGAAAAATTAAAAGAATCATTTTATGTTGACAACTGCGTTTCGAGTGTAGATAATAAAGGTGAATTAAAGCAATTCATACACGAAGCCAAAGAGATAATGGCAAGTGCCAAATTTGATTTACGTGGGTGGATTTACAACAGTGAAAAGTTTTTTGAAGAAAGTAAAGATGAGATGCCCTGTAGTGGAAATTCTGCATCTGTACTAGGAATGATATGGGATTTTCAAAAGGACTTGTTAGGTTGCGATTTGAGCTTTCTTCGAGAAATTTCCAATATTCCTATAACAAAACGAGGACTATTATCAGCAGCTCAGCGTGTTTTTGATCCTATTGGATTTTTATGCCCTGTAACACTATTACCGAAAATTCTTTTACAGGAAACTTGGATATTAAAACTATCTTGGGACAGCGAGCTACCAGAAGACATAGGAAAGAAGTTTAAAACATGGATGAATCAAGTACATTTTTTAAAACATTGCTACATACCAAGAACATTTTCTAATGTACCCATGACAGAATGTAGGAAAATATCTTTACATGTTTTCTGCGATGCAAGCAAAATTGCTTACTCAGCTTGCATTTATATTAGGTTAGAGACAGAAGGGGGTGTTTTTGTCAACCTACTACAAGCAAAATCCAGGATAGCTCCTATAAAAGTTGTATCATTACCGCGTTTAGAGCTAATTGCAGCAGTAATAGCTTGTAGGTTATATAGAACGGTCATTAGCGTTAATGCTCTATCCAATATAGAGACATATTTTTGGAGTGATTCTAAAGTTGCTCTCACATGGATAAAAACGAGGTCAAATTGGAATACATTTGTAAATAATCGTGTCCTAGAAATACGTAACTGTACTGATGTGAAGAGGTGGAATCACGTGCCAGGTACCATGAATATTGCCGATGTGGCATCTAGAGGATGCAGTAGTAAATGTTTATTAGAAAATAAATGGTGGCAAGGTCCTGAATGGTTAAAAAGAGAAGAACTGTGGCCAAATATAACAGAAGATTTTAATGAAAAAGAAGCATTTAAAGAAGAAAAGAAGAGCGTAGTTATACAGCTAGCTTATGAAAATACATCATTTTCAGCTTATTTGAAATATTTTTCAAAGTATATACAGATAATTAGAATGGTTGCATGGATATTAAGATTTTATGAAAAAACACATATGAAAGTAGTCAAAACCATGAAAGAATTAGATCCTGAAGAAATAGAAAATGCTGAAATCTGTATTCTGAAAATTATACAAGCTGAATGTTTTGGGAACGTGGAAACAAATGAGTTAGATAACATACAAACTTTGAAAGATAAAAATGGTTTACTAAGAGTAAAAACAAAAATTTTGAATATGGACGAAAGCGATTCCTTTAAGTATCCTATCTTACTTTCTTCAAAACATGAATTAGTAAAAAGAATGGTCGAAGAAAAACACAGACTTTGCTATCATGCAGGAGTACAAACTCTGTTATGCATTTTAAGAGAAAAATTCTGGATTACAAATTGTAGAAAACTAGTGAAAATGGTAGTTGCTAAATGTAATATATGTAAAAGGTATAAAGCGAAAGCTTTAGAAACACCTTTTGCTCCATTACCTGAAGATAGAGTAAAAACCGCCGCTGTTTTTGAAGTAACAGGAATTGATTTAGCTGGACCACTATTTCTGAAAAACGAAGAAAAGGTTTGGATTGTCATATTTACCTGTGCGGTTTACAGAGCATGTCATTTTGAGCTTGTAAGACATCTTTCGACCGAAGATTTTATACTTGCCTTACGTCGATTTATTTCTAGGAGAGGAAGAATTTCAGTGATTTATACAGATAATGGTAGTAATTTTAAAGGAACTTATAATCAGCTTTCAGTGCTTGATTGGGATGAAATATCAAAATTCTCATCGGTGTCAAGAATAAAGTGGAAATTTATTCCTCCTACTGGAGCCTGGTGGGGAGGATGGTGGGAGAGAATAGTTAGAATAATTAAGGATCTTTTAAGGAAAAATTTGGGAAAAAGAACAGTGACATATGACGAGCTGGTAACTTTACTATGTGACTGCGAGGTCATAGTAAATTCCCGACCATTAACGTTTATATCAAACAAGCCAGAAGATTTGACACCTCTTACACCAATGTCATTTTTGCAAAATATCTCTAATAGCGAAACACCCGATTTAGATCAGATTGGCAGAATTAGTATTCAGAAAAGAATAAAATATATACAGAAAGTAAGAGATAACTTGAAAAGTAGGTTTAAAAATGAATATTTGGCGAATTTGGTAAATGTCGGAAAAAGAAAACACGATACTTTGGAAATTGGTGATATAGTACTCATTGGCTCAGACACAAAGAAAAGGATAGCTTGGCCAATGGGGAAGATAATCGATATATATCCCGGAAAAGACAATGTAGTACGAGTAGCTAAAATCAAGACAGCTAATGGGGAACTCATACGTCCATTACAACGAATTTTTCCACTAGAGATTAGCAGTCAATACAAAGAGGAACTGCCTATCAAACATATACAAGAAAATTCTGACGAAAATACAAGCGAACAAAAGCTTAACGAAATGAGATTCCCAAATGTATGCGACAAAAACTCAACTGACTCTACAGAAGACCAGAAGAAGGAATCTTTGGAAATTAGAAGAGAGAAGCAAACAAAATCTGGTCGTATTGTCAGAAAACCGAAACGTTACAGTTTTTAGAAGATTATACACATGCCGGACTTGGGCGGGAGTATGTTATGGAAAACCCTGTATAGAAGTCCGTCATAATTACCTGAAAATAAATTGAATGGTTTTACTGTTTTAGCATTGTGATTGTTATTGTCAGATACTGTCAGAAAAAAAAATAAAGCATCTTTTCCTTCTGTAATTCTCCATTTTTACCCTTTACCCTACACTAATTTGAAAACCAAAAATTTTAAACTGACAAATGTAAGAAACTAATTTTTATACTATGAATTTATTTCTGAGCTTTTTCGCAAGTTTACAAAGAAAGGGGCAACTTTAGTACGTACTTTTGACAATAATAGAACTAAATCCATTACAGCAACTTGTTCCAAGGTGAAAATCATTTGGAAACCAACCAAATCGCAGAAATATCAGAATAATTCATACGTTTTTAATGACGACTTATTAACAATGACAGAACGAAAACCTGTCAAAACATAACTAATCAACTATAAGATCTTAATTTCAACCAGTACCTACTAAATTTTAAACCTTCTTAGTGAATCTGAACGATAAAGTTTTAAATGTTTTGAATATTGAAAGATATTATTTTTGATTCAAAGTGCCCAAATTTGTTTAAGGTTTGTAATATACTGTCAACAGTTTGAAAAAACGTCAACGATCAAGGCAACTGGATTACAACTTAACCTATGTACACTGTACAGGCCCGTAGCCAGAATTTTTGTTTGGGAGAGCTCGATATTTTGTTTGGGGGGGGGGGGGGGGCTTGATATCAAGCTTCAGCAAAAAATGTACAACCTAATTTAATATTTGGTGCATCCTTAAATATTCAGCCCGACTAATAATTGTAATTGTAAATATACTTTTAAGGACGCTTGGTTAAAAAATGGTAGACATTGTAAGGTTATTCCTTTTTTTTTAATTTTCTTCTTGCTTGGAATTTGGGGGGGGCTTCGGCCCCTCGAGCACCGTGCAGTGAAAATGTTCTTTTCTTTGAAACCGAGGAGGTTAAGGCAGAAAAAAGTTAATGCACTGCACAATTCACATTAAATATCGTAAAACAATGAGATTTCAGAAGCTCTGTCAAGTCAACTTGCAGATGCAAGTATTTTTGGAACATTGCTAATTCACCAATTATTATGGTTACCATCTAACCTTCTGGCATCTGCAAGTTGACGTGCAGGGTTTCTGTAATCGCACCAAGTCAATTTCTTGTGCCGTCCATTCCCACAGTCGCTGATTATGGACGCATAGAACCTGAACACTACTTGGGTTAACACGCCACTGATGACATGTTAACACCATCTATTAGAAAGCTTTTGCACTACTAACTGCTGGCGCCTTCTAACAGTGTTCGAAGTAACTTGCTACAAATCGATTTGACGCGTGTAGTTACATCGCCATCTAACAGTGATCACACAAACCGGTGCGCCGGCCTACGTGCTTGCCTATGTACCTAAATATTATTTGAGTACACGAGATGTATTTGCAGGATAACTGCAAATACATCTCGCAATAGCAAACCTGAACAATACTAAGACAACAATACTGTTCACGCTGGTCTAAACCCGCCGTAAAAGTATAAACTTATTATTATTTAAAAAATACCTTCTGCTACTCGATATTTTCTTGTGATTTCAAATTGTGAACAAGTGTGAGTTTTCTCAAAATAATATACGTCCCCGAAACACTAGAATAAAAAACAATAAAAATGATCAATGCGGTATTTATAATGCAATATCTATATTATAAATTTGCGGCTTTTCACAATTCTGCTCCAAGAATTATTATTTACTAGCTTTCTCCCGCGATTTCGTCCACGTGGTATAAGTGATAAGAGTGTAATTTTGATGTCATGATTATAAATATATAAAACAAGAGTTAGGTTAGGTGAGGTTAGATTAGTTATATCTAGAGCGATTTCAATATTACATCACGCAAAATTCGGGGTCGGACACAGGTAACTGAGAGAAAACGTAGGTACCCACAATGCAAATCGTCTAGATCTTTTTCTTACCATCCATCCTGAGCCTTACTTAACATCTGTATGCGCTCCCCTTGATCGTTGAGACCATGGCCTCATTACCGTCTCTTGTCCCACACATCCCGAGTTTGCTGAAATCATGCCTGAACCCACGATCTGGCACTACAATTCTGCCGACTGGGATGGTCTTCGAACCTTCTTCTCTGCTTTCCCTTGGAACCCTGTGTATTTTTCCACTCCCGATCCCTCCGAAATTTGCTCTCATATCACAGACATTATCCAAGCAGGTATTGAAGGTTTCATTCCACATACCCACAAGAAACCTAAACTCCATCATCAAAAGCCATGGTTCTCTAAGGGCTGTGACAAACCAGACTCAAAAAAGCCCAAGCTCACAAAAGGTATCTTCAAAATCCCACTCCCGAAAATCGTCAACTCTTCACCGAGGCCAGAAATCAATACAACCAAACTATCTTAGAGTCCAAAAATGCTTTTAACAACCGCATAAAAGATAAAGTGCTTTCCTGTCCCAACGGCGGCAAATCTCTCTGGTCACTTGCCAAAAACATTGGTCAGAACTTCTGTAGAAGCACATTTCCTCCCCTGACGTCAGACAACGAAGTTATCTACACCTCTAAAGGGAAAGCAGAACTATTCGCCAAACAATTCACTGCCAATTCCACCCTGATCCCTCCCCCCAATTTCGCTCTTCCAACCGCTAAGTCTGTACCCCACAAAATGCCCGATATAATACTTAAGGTCAAACAGGTTCAAAAAATTCTTCTATCCCTTGACACCAAAAAGTCCTCTGGTCTGGATGGCATACCTGCAATTGTTCTAAAAAAATGCGCTCCGGAATTTGCACCCGTCTTAACTCGTCTTTTCCAGATCTCTTATGACAGGGGTATCTTCCCAGATGGCTGGAAGACTGCTCGTGTGCAGCCTGTCCCGAAGAAAGGTTCCAAGTCCCTTCCATCCAATTATAGACCTATCTGTCTTCTCTCCGTTGTCAGCAAAGTTATGGAGAAAGTAATCAACTTGCAAATTCTAAAATATCTAGAAAAACACAAAATCATCCATGACAGACAGTACGGATTTCGTCACCAAAGATCCACAGCTGATCTCCTTAGCTTTGTCACACCTAACTGGAACAAGTGTCTTGAATTTCATGGCGAATTTCAGATTGTTGCTCTCGATATTTCAAAGGCCTTTGACCAAGTATGGCATGCCGCACTCCTCAACAAACTACCTTTTTACGGTCTTCCTATCAAACTATGTACCTGGATCGGCAGCTTCCTCTCTAATCGGCGCATATCTGTTGTGGTTGACGGTCACTCATCTAACTTCCATCCTATCAGTGTTGGTGTCCCCCAAGGTTCAGTCCTGGCACCAACCCTGTTTCTTCTTCACATTAATTACCTGCTCTCTTCAACTACTAATCCCATCCACAGTTATGCTGACGATAGTACTCTTCACTCCAATATTCATTTTTCCAGACAAGTTTCGAATCAGGAGTTGGATAATGGACGCAGATCTATGTACCTATCCCTTTCCCAAGATCTTCAATTAATCTTAGACTGGAGTGCCAAGAACCTTGTTCAGTTCAACGCCTCCAAAACCCAGTCTTGCTCCCTCTCACGCAAAAAATCTGGCAACGCTTACCCCATCCACATGAATGGCCAAGCCCTACAAAATAATGAAACATTCGATCTCGTTGGCGTCGCTTTCGAACATGATCTCAGCTGGCACAAACACATTACTTCAGTAGCCGCATAGGAAGCTAAAGCTTGGTTTTCTCTTTCGAGCCAGAAAATACTTCTCCTCTTCCAACTTATACACTCTCTATGTTTCCCAAATAAGACCTAACCTAGAGTACTGCTCCCACATCTGGGGAGCGGCATCACCTTCGACACTTAAGATCCTTGATTCTATCCAAAAGAGAGCCATTCGACTTATAAATGACCCAGCCCTCACGGGAAAACTCCCTTCTCTCGCTCATCGCCGCGCTGTAGGGGATTTATCCCTTTTCTACCGCTACTTCCACGGATTTTGCTCTGAAGAACTAGCCAGTATTATTCCCCCCTTGAATGTCCCTAACAGAACAACAAGAGGCGCGTTACGTATGCATCCCTTTACTGTCCAGCTACAAAAGCCTAGAACAGACCACTTCTCTCGCTCATTCATACCTAGGGTCTCCAGATTATGGAACAAATTGCCTGCACATGTTTTCCCTTCCCGTCCCAACCTCCAATCCTTCAAATCCCGTGTCAATAGACATTTCCCTTCTCTTCAGACACCCACGGTGCGTTAGTACTTAAGCTTGTAGTCTACGTGGGATGTCTTAGATAAGAAAAAGGTAAATGAAATGGAATTTATATTAAATTTTGTCAGGTTGTATTTACGAACTATTGCTCCCAAAATTTGTTTTTTTAGTGCACCTCTTCTTCCCATCTCCCTTCATCTTATCTCCCCCTCTTTAAATTTGTAATAACCATATTATATTATATTTTCTGACCTCAATATACCCAATAATGACATATTAATTAACAGTTTTGAAGAAATTTTAACGCAGTTAATTTTTATAACGTCTGTTACACAAAATTAGCTTTTCTGACCTCAATAACCCTGTTACACTTAAAAATTCCGTGAAAATATACCCCCACTCTTTTGGTTCAAATTTTAAAAAGCCCCGCCTTATCCCTTTCTTTGGATCTAAACATCATGCGACATTTCAACGATTTAGTATCATGTCATAGGAAAAGACCATTTAAACTGACCAATAGCAAAAGGTGACCCATAAAATCGCTTCAGTAAAACATCTTGTAGTAAATATATCTTTCGTTAAATGTATGTTCCTTCTCACGAAAATACATAACTGTATTTCCTCTAGTTTTGCCACAATGGTCAAACTAGTTGGCGACGTACATAGGACATAGGTGTCAATATTTTTCAGTTAAACCAAACTAAACATTTTTAATATATTTAATAAAAAGTTATTTCTGACAAAAATTACCCTTGCCAAATTTCACATTTGCTGTACGCTAAACAGAACTTGTACAGTTAGTTTATTGTCTGCCATTATTTATAATCTTCTCTCCTGTAAAATTTATAAAATGTCAGTTACGCCGTTAGGTGAGATAGGGGATGATATGTATCTATGTTCAGTGGCGCATTATGACCTTAAAATGCTGAACAACTAGCTATCAAGCACTTAACTACTTCTGAGATGCCTACTAGCCCAGGTATTTTGAAAAGTGGGAGGTGGGATACTACGTGCTTCTCCCTAGCCCTCCTTCTAATGTACGCTTGTGTGAGTGGACTTAGGGTACGTAGCGAGGACACACACCAAATCCTCAACGGAGCTGCGAGGACATTTTACGTTGCGAGGACCCACTTTCGGTCCTCGGAACGTTCTGGCCTCACAGCGTTGTTCTATGTCATATAACGAATACATCGGTACCTTTATCTCAATTTTTTTTGGTGTCCTCTCAACGCATGTAGACAGTGGATTTTTAGTTCCCCAGTTTTGAACAACTTTTTGGTAGGTGGCGGCCCAGTCGAAAATTCGTGTGTAAAACGAGTTGATCTAACTATTCTTCCGAGGACTATGGAACACATACACACGTTTAAAAATTCAAATATTCTCTAGTAGAAGTTGTATTATCGCGGAAGTACTTGTAACATGCGTTATGTTCGGATGATATACACAAATGTAAAAACCTATAGGATAAGGCGTATTTCTGTTCATTTCCGCATAAAATCGAAATAATTTGGACGGTTAAAAACTGTTTTAATAATACCTACCAAAGTCGAATAAAATAAAATTTAAATTTTTTTTTTTCACATTTTACTTTTTTGGGATAATCATAAGCTATGATTCAAACAAATAATAGGTTTTTGCAAATATCAAAATTTATGATTTTCTATTTTTGGTGGTATTTGATTTTCCAATAACACTTGTTAGTCAAAGTAGATGCAGTTTTTTACCGTCTTGTAGTACCTATATCGGTTACAAAATGGCATGTTTGCTGCTTATAAAATTTAAAACCATGCTTTTAAATATGCATATATGTACCTACATTTATATTAAAGAAAAAAAACTATTTCTGCTTGTGATTCTGTAATATGAATCAAAATTGAACCAAAACTAAACAATATGTTCCTGTTACAGAAATAATAATTATAATTTGGTTTTAGCTAAGGTTTCACAGATTTTTACTTTTCTCGCTAGAGGAGTTACCTATTATATTCGTGAAAAACTCACTTCTAAAAATTTTTTTAGATGATTACGTGTTACGAATTTAAATATTCTGAAGTAAAAGTTGTATCATCGCGTAAGTCCCCGTAACATGCGTTATGTTCGGAATATATACACAGCTGTCAGAACCACTGGGATGAAGCGTATGTTGTCTTCATTTTTGCATATTTAAATAAAGGAAATAATGTAGACTATTATTAAAAATTAATCAGATATTTACATAATTTTACAAGATGCCTTTTGGTTATAAGAGGTTAGCGATATTCTCTATATCTAAAGTAGCTAGGAAGAGATGCATTTAAAACAAATAACTTAAAATTTTTCCGAAATTATAAAATTAATTTCAATTACCAACAAACTTTTTAAGGGCTATTGTGCTTATTTGTTCCGCACTTGACGCACGTTACGCGGACCTGTGGCCCGCCAAATTATTCTGTTACATATTTTTACTAATCCACAGGTGTCAGTTTGATTATTTCCTAATTAAAATACCGCGTTATTAATTTCATTATAGCTTTAATATTTTATTTTGAATCTTTCGCAATTTTCAACTCTTCTTTAATTTAAGAAATCACTTGGGTGCCTAAAATACTGAATCATAGAAGGCAGGGTGGCAGGTGTAAAAGTTTGTGGGTTTTTATTTTAAGGATATTAAACATTTCATCAAATAATGTCGTTACCCCGCCCTTTCCAGCACCGTAAAATTCCTCTAACGTTAATATTATAATGTTCGGCCAGTAGTAATAAATAATATTTTTATTATACAGGATGTCAAAAAATAAAACATTTATGGCCATTATCGGTCTAATTTGACAACCAAAAGTTTTAAAGTGAGAAGTGTAAGAATAAGACAACTAAGTTTTACACTACGAACTTGTGTCTGAGTTTTCTCGCAAATTTATAAAGAAAAGTGCAATTTCAGTATGTACTTTCCACAGTAGTAGAACTAAATTCATTCAAGCAACGCGGTTCAAGATGAAAATCATTTGAAAACTAAGCAAATCGCTGAAGTATTGGTACAACTCATAAGTCTTTAATGGCGACTTGTTAGCAATGACAGGACAAAAACCTGTCAAAACCTTACTGATCAACTAGAAGATCTTAATTTAAACCAGTACTAAATCCTAACCCCTTTTAGTGAATCTGAACGAAAGATTTTAAGAGTAAACAGCACTTAGTTTTCATTGAACAAAATTGTCGTGTTAAATAAGAAAGCTGCTTTAAATAAAGCGAAAACACAATTTTGACAACTTCCCTCGCTAGATCGTATTTAAAAAAATCATCTTTCATGATTTTTTTAGAACGTCACGTTATGAACTTCCGTCTTTTTTCCGTCTTCATGGTGGGGTATGTGCCTCCGTTCGCAGCAGTCTTTCTTGCACCAGATTCCCGAACCTGGAATCAGGCAAGCCTGATATTCTCTGGCTAAAACTCACCCTTAAATCTTCTACTAAATTTATCTGTTGCATCTATCGCTTCCCATCAGACAAATCCTACAATGAGTTCTTTGACTTTCTCTCGGCAAAAATCGACCATCTCATCTCTGAATTTCCCTCCGATGAAGTTATCGTCCTAGGCGACTTCAACGTCCATAGCAAGGAATGGTTAGGATCCACAAAAACTGACCCAGAAGGCAGAGCAGCAGAAAACTTCGCAATCAGCAACTCACCAATTTGATCAGAGAGCCAACATACGTTCCCCGCGTTTCTACCCATAGTGCAAATCCACTAGATCTTTTTCTTAACACCCATCCTGAGCCATACTTAACATCTGTATGCGCTCCCCTTGGTCGTTCAGATCATTGTCTTATTACTACCGTCTCTTGTCCCATACATCCCGAGTTTGCCGAAATCATGCTAGAACGCACGATCTGGCACTACAATTCTGCCGACTGGGTTGGTCTTCGAAACGTCTTCTCTGCTTTCCCTTGAAACCTTGTCTGTTTTTCCACTCCCGATCCCTCCGAAATTTGCTCTCATATCACAGGCATTATTCAAGCAGGTATTGAAGGTTTCATCCCACATACCCGCAAGAAACCTAAACTCCACCATCAAAAGCCATGGTTCTCCAAGGCCTGTGATAAAGCCAGGCTCAAAAAAGTCCAAGCTCACAAAAGGTATCTTCAAAATCCAACACTCGAAAATCGTCAAATTCTCACCGAGGCAAGAAATCAATACAACCAAACTATCTTAGAGTACAAAAATGCTTCTAACAGTCGCATAAAAGATAAAGTGCTTTCCTGTCCCAACGGCAGCAAATCTTTCTGGTCCCTTGCCAAAAACATTAGTCAAAACTTCTGTAGAAGCACTTTTCCTCCTCTGACCTCTGACAACGAAATTATCTCCACCTCTAAAGGGAAAGCTGAACTATTCGCCAAACAATTCGCTGCCAATTCCACCCTGATCCCTCCCCCAATTTCGCTCTTCCAACCGCTAAGTCTGTACCCCACAAAATGCCCGATATAATACTTACGGTCAAACAAGTTCAAAAATTTGTCTATCCCTTGACAACAAAAAGTCCTCCGGTCTGGACGGTATACCAGCAATTGTCCTAAAAAGTGCGCCCCAGAACTTGCACCCATCTTAACTCATCTTTTCCAGATCTCTTATGACAAAATGACCGATATAATACTTACGGTCAAACAAGTTCAAAAAATTCTTCTATCCCTTGACACCAGAAAGTCCTCCGGTCTGGACGGTATACCAGCAATTGTCCTAAAAAAATGCGCCCCACAACTTGCACCCATCTTAACTCATCTTTTCCAGATCTCTTATGACAAGGGTGTCTTCCCAGGTAGCTGGAAGGCTGCTCGTGTGCAGCCTGTCCCGAAGAAAGGTTCCTAGTCCCTTCCATCCAATTATAGACCTATCCCTCTTCTCTCCGTTGTCAGCAAAGTTATGGAGAAAGTAATCAACTTGCAAATTCTAAAATATCTAGAAAAACACAAAATCATTCATGAAAGACAGTACGGAATTCGTCACCATTAGCTTTATCACAGATAACTGGAACCAGTCTCTCGAATTTTATGGCGAATCTCAGATTGTTGCTCTCGATATTTCCAAGGCCTTTGACCAAGTATGGCATGCCGCACTCCTCAACAAACTACCTTCTTTCGGTTTTCCTACCAAACTATGTACCTGGATCGGTAGCTTCCTCTCTAATTGGCGCATATCTGTTGTGGTTGACGGTCACTCATCTAACTTCCATCCTATCAATGCTGGCGTCCCCCAAGGTTCAGTCCTGGCACCAACCCTATTCTTCACATTAATGACCTACTCTCTTCAACTACCAATCCCATCCACAGTTATGCTGACGATAGTACTCTTCACTCCAATGTTAATTTTTCCAGACAAGTTTCGAATCAAGAGTTGGATAGTAGGCGCAGATCTATGTACCTATCCCTTTCCCAAGATCTTCAGTTAATCTTACACTGGGGTGCCAAGAACCTTGTTCAGTTCAACGCCTCCAAACCCCAGTTTTGCTCCCTGTCACGCAAAAAATCTGGCAACGCTTACCCCATCCACATGAATGGCCAAGCCCTACAAAACAATGAAACATTCGATCTTGATGGCGTCGCTTTCGAACATGATCTCAGCTGGCACAAACACATTACTTCAGTAGCCACATCGGCAGCTAAAAAGCTTGGCTTTCTCTTTCGAACCAGAAAATACTTCTCCCCTTCCAACTTATACACTCTCTATGTTTCCCAAATAAGACCTAACCTAGAGTACTGCTCCCACGTCTGGGGAGCGGCATCACCTTCGACACTTAACATCCTTGATTCTATCCAAAAGAGAGCCATTCGACTTATCAATCACCCAGCCCTCGCGAGAAAACTCCCTTCTCTCGCTCATCGCCGCGCTGTTGGGGATTTATCCCTTTTCTACCGCTACTTTCACGGATTTTGTTCTGAAGAACTAGCCGATATTATTCCCCCTTTGACTGCTCCTAACAGAACAACAAGAGGCGCGTTACGTATGCGTTACTGTCCAGCTACAAAAGCCTAGAACAGACCACTTCTCTCGCTCATTCATACCTAGGGTCTCCAGATTATGGAACAAATTGCCTGCAGATGTTTTCCCTTCCCGTCCCAACCTCCAATCCTTCAAATCCCGTGTCAATAGACTACATTTCCCTTCTCTCTAGACGCCCACGTTACGTTAGTACTTAGGCTTGAAGTCTACGAGGGATGTCTTTGATAAAAAAAATATATAGGTAAACCATCGAAAATTAAAAGACTCATATTGGTTTTAATGTCTTTCTACAGTCACATTTACATTAAGGGGTAGGAACCTACTTTCAAATTTCAAAAAAAATTCTTCGGCTATGTGTCAGGAACAAAAAATATTTTATCTTTTTTTACATTAACGCTCAGATTCACTAAAAAGGTTTAAGATTTGGTACTGCTCTAAATTAAGATCTTCTAGTTGCTCAGTTAGGTTTCGGCAGGTTTTGTCCTGTCATTGTTAATAAGTTATCACTAAAAACTGAGTTATTTTATCGATCTGCTTGCTTTCCAAATGATTTTTATCGTGAAAATTATAGCTAACATGAATTTAGTTCCATTACACAGCCCCACAAAAAAAAAAAAAATTGGTACCCCTATCGAGACAACTATATCCCTATGTAATTTTCGACGCTGAATCCGAATCCGAGGTCAGAAAAAAATAGTATACCCCAAAATCAACCCCTAGCGCTAAAAATACCTCAGCAGGGTAAAAATGACTTAACGCTCCACGAATAGTCTTAAATCTCAATAAATCGAAGTAAATATAAACATTCAAGTATATAACGCATAAATACAGAGTTACCACTACTTTCCATTGAAAATCGCCCCCATGAGTATGTGAAAACTACCCCTCATACAACAGGAAACTTAAAAAAAATGCAGTGATTGCAAAAAAAGCTTACGATGCCCAGTTTTTTGCAAGGAGTGAGTAACTGCATTAGTTCCGATGAGATGCTCAAAATCTACCCCCACTGAGGGGCGGAAACCACCCCTAGATTAAAATTGCAAGAAAAATCGGGCAAAAATTTTTTTTTATCATCGTGATTTCTATTTTAATCGATGCTAAAATTGGCTAAAGACATGCAGCACTTCAGTTTGGAGGTGAAACTTACACATTGCACCAAAGTCATTCAGTGACATCCCCATGAGAGGGTGAAAATTACTCCTCATATAATTATATAATAAATTCAAAAAATAGTTGCAGTACCTTTTAGAAAAGCTCAAAACATCTGGATTTTTTTAGTTGAGAAGAATCTGTCTCTCTTTTTACGGACCAACAGCAACTGAAATTTAAATTTAGGGGTGGTTTCCGCCACTTTATGGGGGTAGATTTTGAGCATCGCATCGAGACTAATTCAGTTACATACTGTTTCTAAAATAACTGAGCATCGTAAGCTCTTTTTTGCAATCATGCAGTTTTCTTAAATTTCCCGTTGTGTGAGGGGTAGTTTTCACTCACTCATGGGGGCGATTTTCAATGGAAAGTGGTGTTAACTCTGTTTATATTTAATTCGATTTATTGAGATTTAAGATTATTCGTGGAGCGTTAAGGCATTTTTACCCTCTTTAGGGAGTGTTTTTCGCGCTAGGGGTTGATTTTGGCGGTGTATGATTTTATAAAAAAAAATTATTAAAATTACATAGGGATACAGTTGCCTCGATAGCACGATGACAAAAATTTTTCCCCGATTTTCCTTGCAATTTTAATCTAGGGGTGGTTTCCGCCCATCTGTGGGGATTTTGAGCATCGCATTGGAACTAGTGCAGTTACTCACTCCTTGCAAAAAAAACTAGGCATCGTAAGCTTTTTTGCAATCACTGTATTTTTTTAAGTTTCCTGTTGTATGAGGGGTAGTTTTTACCCACTCATGGGGGTGATTTTCAATGGAAAATAGTGTTAACTCTGTATTTATGCGTTATATACTTGAATGTTTATATTTACTTCGATTTATTGAGATTTAAGACTATTCGTGGAGCGTTAAGTCATTTTTACCCTGCTGAGGTGTTTTTTAGCGCTAGGGGTTGATTTTGGGGGTGTACTATTTTTTTTGACCTCGGAGTCGGATTCAGCGTCGAAAATTACATAGGGATATAGTTGTCTCGATAGGGGTACCAAATTTTTTTTTTTTTTGTGGGGCTGTGTTATCGTAGAAAGTATGTACTTAATTGCCCTTTTCTTCATAATTTTTTTCTGAAAAAACTTAAAAATAAATTTATAATTTAAAACTTACTTGTCTTATTCTTACATTTGTCAGTTTAAATCCTTTGACTGTCAAATTAGGCCGATCTAGCCTTTCGAGAATTTGGCAGTAAGAGATTCTCAAAAGTTGTTCTATACAAATATAAGAGTACTACATAATAGTTATTTGTGCATTAAGAGCGCAATGTGGTACTTTGTCACTCTGAGAGAAAAATTAATTTCTCGAGAGCGACACAAATATAAAGATATTGTTGAAATTTTTTTAACAAATAGAAAGATTAGATTTAGTAATTTTCTGCTATTTTTTTATATTTTAGAATCACGTTTTGGTAATTTTATAGAAAATTAAAAACTAAGCGATTTATTTATAACTTCATTAATATTCTATAGCAACAACATTACTAATTATTTGCAATATTAAAGGTAGGTAAATGTACAATTTTTTGAATTTCTGATTATGATGCCCGATCCAGATGGTTTCTCTAACGAATCTATAGGAATGCATTCCGATTTCTTAGATTTAACAACGGCAGTGGGACTGCTTTGTGGAGATGATGAACTCGAAATCTTCTAATCCCAGTTTATTTTGCTGATAATAGATTCCTCGATATATGCCTTCGCAACTACAGTACTCTTCCATCCACCATGCATTTTTAGTTAAGTTATATATTCTCCTTCGTTAATTAAAAGGGTGGCGGACGTATGCCTGACGCAATGACCCTTATACATGGTGGACTCCGGCAGCTCCAAGTACTCCGCAATTTCTTTGGATATTTTGGTGATTGAGTTCATGACAATAGCTTGATTTTTGCAGATCCCGTTAGAGTACTTTCAGAAGAGTCGAGGTGTTTTGGGCTCGTGGGGTTTTAAGCTTAATTTCCTGTAGAAGGAGAAATAATGCAGCTCTTCATCGTTTATTTTTATCTAGGGCAGCTCACGTAGACTTCAAGCCTAAGGACTACTGCACCGTGGGCGCACAGTAATATATTTCGAAACTAAAATGGACAACCGCCCTTCGATAGGCTGAATAAAAAGGAGATAGAAAGAAGTAATAAAAAATTGACTTTTTATTGGTTACAATAATAACTAAAGATTTTTCAAGGATTTTTTTTCCAGAATTTTTCAAGTAAACTTTATCTTTAGTGTAGATAAAAAGTACCAGGCCAACAGAATGTCCGTACTTTCTAATATGTACTGTATTATTTTATGCTCCTTTATCAAATTTCATCAAATTTCACATGAAAAACATAAATATTGTACAAAGGAAATGATAAATTGTATCGACTTTTAAAATGTCATTGTAAACCACCCGAATAGTTTAGTTGTAGTTAGAATTTTCGAAAAGAAATATCCAGTTTTAAAGGAACAAGTGTGTATTGAACACTTAGGTTACGTAACAACAAAACTCTCATCGGCGCTATGAGGACAAATTGTTCGTTGTAGGGACCAATATTTTTTGTTAGAACCGTGCCTAGATATTTATATTATATTTTAATCCAGACGCTTTTATAGACACTGGAATTTAACTGCGGAATTTACTAGAACGGTTTACGACTTACTATACTGGTTTAAAATTTAAAAGTTCTTAATTACTTCATTTTTCACAGATTCTGGTCGTGGACTGAAAAAATTGACTGTGTCACTCTTCAGACCAAGATATACTTGGCTCAAAAATGGGATTTCTATCAGAAAAATTTAATATATAATATACAGGGTGAGCGCTTAAAAAAAAATCATGTTCAAGTGAACCTAATCTTTATTACCTAAACAACGACCAGCAGGTAAAAGTTGGTCAAAATCCTATCTTTGTTTTCAGTTCTTTCCAGAAACATGGCATAATGTAAGAAGAGAAATACCTATAAAACCACAAATTAACAAAAATCATATTGTTAGTAATTTTAACGATCGTTAGCCCTTACTAAAGTGGCTTATTTCGAGATAGAAAAACCAGTTGTAGGTATTTCACTTTTGTCTGAAGTTACTTGTCGTGAGAAATTAAATTTAGTCACTTAGTAAGAAGGGTATTGTAGTAAAAAACAAATTTGAAATTATATATCACTGCTCAGTTTTCAATTTTTTTTACAGCGGTACATTTTCGATCAAAAATCATTAAACTTTTGTCCCCCTGAACCCTTAATTGGCACCCCTGTATACGAATAATTATCACTGTGTTCCGTTGTCGACGCACGTTATTGAAACTTCAAAAACCAACAGATCCAGGAAAACATATCTATTTGTTAATATGTGCTTTTTTCCAAAACAAAACAGGGTTTATTCTTTCAGTTCCGTATTAACAAGAAATTTTTGATAAGTTTGTCTTACGCCGTCTGATATTTTTTTTGTAGATAAATTTGGGTTATTCTGATTTGACGATCACGTCATGATGCAAAGCATATTATTATAGTTGTTATTGCGACCTAGACAACCGTCAAATTATATCAATTCAACTTTTTAAATATCTATAGCGATAAGAGGAATTTAGATCCAATTTGAAAAATAAAACAAGGCTGGAAAATTTTATATCTACTAAAATCCAAGATAAAAATGAAAAGATACATAAGCATTTTTTGATGTAAAAAAGGTGAAATTAAAACTTGTTTGTTATGTTATAGTAATATCTATATCGATCTGAAACTGTTTTATATTTGACGTTACAGGGTCATAAAATTAAAATATTTTTGTGTGACATGCGGATAAATTTGGACATTTCTTAGTAATAACATTATAATAATAGGAGCAAAGACTACAATTTGTTACTCGACGCCAAGTAAAAATGATGAGCACGACCAAACTCTTTAAATCTGCTAATATTTCATCTCGTCAGTAACACAATACGGCGGTAATATATTTAAGCGTTGCGAGGACATTATCTGTTCAGATCGTCTACAAAAAAGCGCGGGAAACCAAGTCCTCGCAGCGAGTCCTCGGAAGGATGATGAAAGTATGAGTCCTCGGAACGCCTACAATATCCGTATACACAAAAAATTCAAATGCAATATTTTGTAAATCAAAGTAGCAGATCGTTGTGTAGACACCAATATAAAAGGGGTTCCACAAGAAAAATCTAAAAAAATTCATTATTTCACCTAGTCCCCGCAAGGCATCTGATTGGATGAAGTCCGCGCTACGTAGCCTAAGTCCGTATGTGTGTACGTATATTATGCATTTACATACCTACATGAACCTGACTGGCGTCTAAACAATTTCATTGTTTTTTTTAATGCACACCGACAACAATAGTTGTCAACTAAATACCACTTATTACCGATTAATCAAAAACGACAATTCTTTCAACACACATTTTTTATAAACTAAAACGTACACATTCGACTAAAATCTTAAACGGTAATAACGATTAACACACAAAACATAAAAATGAGATAATCGTTCCCGAACACCGACAAACTATAAAATTGGTTTTTGTCGTTTAAAATGAATTAAAACGACATTATTAAAAAAACACGTTTGGTGTTCGTTCGCACTATTTATTAATTAGGCATTGTTTTGATTTACTGTGAAAGCTATACAAATATTTGAGTTAAAATGTATTTATTCATTGCCTGTGCAGAGACCTATTACAATTCTGTCATGAATAAATCATTTAGGAGAAATATTCAACTCCCATTACCATTTTGCTTTTAAACATTTTTGTTTCTTAATTATTTGGCATAAAAAACCAGACTCTCTATTGCAGACTTATAAAACCTACGTAAAGTACCATCACTCAAAATTGAAATCCTTTATTCTGCCGCTCTCGGTAAAAAAAAAACGCCAAAAAACCTACAGAAAAAGACCCATGCAACGAAGCACGCAAACGCACACCTGCCACCGGGCGCCGGCAGTAAATAGATCAGTGTACTACTGGCCAATTTTAAGTAAAACTATTTTAATGTTGTTGACGGCCTTTCGGTTCAAATGCATTATTAGCTAACAATATTATATCATTACTATTTATGAGTAGCCAGAACATCTATATTAGTCAATTAATTATTCCTTAAACAACTTTTACCAGAATGTCCTTTTAACAAATAACCTTTTAACATGTGTATGTATATACTATATGGGGCTCCCTAGTTTTCCTTACGTTTACATATTTACCTACATCAAATATTGACAATAATGGGTAAATAAGTTTTTAAACGCATTTCGGCTTTAAAAACATAATAGTTTTTGTTTCACCAGTATTTTTTTAAATCAGAGGCGAAGTATGAATATTTTGAAATACAATTTTTGGGACAGGTATATCTTATAATAAGTGACAAAATGGCTTTGAGAAAAATCCTGCTTTAACTGCACTTGTATCTGTAAAGAGTGAGTAAAGCTAATACCACGATACACTTACAACGGTATGCTACGCTATGACGTCACTTCGAGGGAAAATCCTAAATTGACTAGCAGCTTGCGCCCCTTGTACTTAAGTACAGGTCAGTTTATTGTCGGATAGTGTGTTGAATTGACGTTTATTAAAATATTATTGTCATATTTCACTTGCTCAGGTAACCGCCTAGTCAATTTAAGATTTTTCCTCGAAGTGACGTCATAACGTACCATACCGTTGTAAGTGTATCGTGGCTAATACGCATCTGAATGCAAATATATTACTTGTACAATATATTATACTTTTACTTTAAACATCGCATTTTCCATATATTGTCTATTATTCCGATTGAACACTTGTAGTATTTGGTAAGATTCTACGGTTTGCTCCTTCAGTGAAGTTCGCCGTGGCAAATAGACAGCCCACGAAGACCGAAGCCTAAGTACTATGTACCGTGCATGGGTGTACTGGGGAAATTCAACTCATACATTCAGAGCTGGAAACATCCGTAGGGATTTCACCAGCCCATTAGGAGAGTGTGTGGAGTGGTACCACCTAGACCGAGAAATAATTCCTCTACCAAATATGTTTTAGAGCGGTGGCACACTGCGTTCCCAAGCGGTCACCCATCCAATTACTAAGCGTGCCGGGAGTCGTTTAACCTCATTGATCGGACTAGTCCAATCAGAGAAAAACCAAGATAGAGTGAAGAATATTTCGTACTGATTCCATTCATAAATACGATTTGCTTTCTATGACCTCCAAAGCGACCTGACGCACTCGACTACCGACGTTTAAATAAAGCTGCCACGGGCGTGCGTTGCAGATTGTGAGTTGTTATAAAAAAATGCTGCAAAATAAAAAACACAATATGAAAAACAACACTCAAAAGTTTAAAAGATTCTAAAAAATGTAGCCAGGCGTTAAAAGCAGAATAGCCCGTCCGTGTGAACGGTATCAAGCACAGTGAGAGTAAGTATTGAGACGCGCCGCGCCGCAAAAAAACTTTCTCTGCTTGCCGTGTTGCTGCCGCACTGACTCTGTCGGAGTGTATTGTGAGAATCCCACGCTCCAATCTCGGGGTGTTGCCGTTTGAGAATATGTAGGATAAATTTTAGAACAACAGTCTTTATTTGCTTAAAATATTTATAATAATATACTGCCGCCTCAAGCTATTTTCTCCATCGTGTTAAAATAGGCTCGGTAGTTCTGCAAGGCCAGGACCACTACGGAATACATACGTAAATTTACGGCCAAGATCGCTTTGCGACGCCGATTTTTCGACATACCGTGGCTCTGCGTATCGCCCGCCCCGCGTGTTGCCCTCAGTGACGAAAGGAAATTTGGGGAACTCTAATCTACCTTTATACTGGAGCGCACTACTAATATATTTAATTGTATGATTAATTTATTATATTATATGAAATTATAAATTAATTTTACATTCTAAACCATAATTCGCGCAACAGTAATTTAGGTCACATAATTTACTTCTATAAAATTTTAACCACTTACCGAGATAGAATCAAAATTTGGCCGCAAAAATGACATCCATAGCACTGGCGGCAGACTAATTACGGTCTTAACGCTGACCTATAGAAATTTTCTCAATGAGGAATTTTCTCAGTAAGAAATTTTAAAGCCCTAATGTAGTTAATGACATTTGGGAAGGAAAGCAAAATATACCCTGTAAAAATTGAATTTATTTAATTTTTGAGATTGTATGTACCAGAAACTATAGTCTCTGGTTTTCTGGTTATACCTCGAATGTATTATAATCCAGAATTCTTTTGGCGCTGCCTAGCTATGACTCCTCTAATTGTCTCTACTGTCTTTGAAGGTGATTTCTTCTATCTTCCTGTGGCCTCTGGGGGCCTAAGGTAGACGGCAGCAGCTATTCTTGGTGTACGAATGAAAATCACACTGAAGAGGCAATTTTTTGTATCGCACTATTATTTTAAGTTTTATGCATTATACCAAAGACTATAAAGAATATAGGAGTAAACACTCGAATACACCGAAAAGCCGGTATCCCTTAAGATATGACATTTGGTGGGTTTACTGGTTTACGGTTTAAAAGTTTGTTTGTCCACCATTATACCTACATGCTGATACATAGTACCTATACATATTTATATAATGGTAGACAAAGAAACTTTTAAACCATAAATCAGTAAACCCACCAAATGTCTCAAGGGATACCCTCTTTTCGTTGCACGGCAGTGTTCGTCTAGGTATTATTTAGTCTATGATTATACAAAGTATAAGCTATAAGCATTAAAATTGCTATTTTATGCAATTCCATTTGCATTTTGTATATTATTTTCCCAGTTGCTGTGTTCAAGTACGTAATATAATGAGATTAGCAATAATACACTCATGGGCAAAAAATATTGCAAATTTTATTGTAGATGATTTTATGTTCCAGTAACTCTTATGTGACTTCTATAGCAGACACTTACATTGGAATGTTCCATGTAGATTGTAATTTATACAAACAATAAAATTATAAATAACTAATTATTAAAATATTACTAATAACTGGCCTAAGCATGTACTAAATTATATCCACTACATTTTGATATTATGTACCTATCTGAACAAATACTACTTTCCGTAGGATTATATTTCTTGATATTATTGTTTGTATCTTAACCTTTAAAATTAACGAAAGTTTAAATCACTTTTGCAAAGTTATAACGGTTAGTAAACAGTCCTTTCAAAGGAAATATTTTTTATGGACAAGTAAAGTTAAATCAAAAGTTGAATTGTGTATTAGGATATTGATTACACTTTGATGAATCTATAATGCAATAAAAATGGTGGGTACAAGTCTTTAAAACAAAATATTTTTGTGATATACATAAGTTTTAATTCTATTAAACCTAAACACAGCCAGGTCTGTACTTAAGAAAAGAAGCTATTTTAAAATTTTGTTATAACAACAGATGATTTATATGATCTTATACAGAGTTTAATTACGAAAACTGATGAAATACAACAACAAAATAACGAAATTAAAAGGGCTACAGTTACAAAGGAGTTTGGCCAGTTTCAGCAGAAAAATCTTAATATAAATAAAACGAAAATGCAGCACTAAAAGAACAATATTGGAAGTAGAACTATAAAAAAGTATAATCTTGTATTTTATAACATAACATAATAGAACTTCTTGGAGTTAATAAACACTAATCATTGTTATTTTGCTGTTCTACAAGGATCTTTGTAGACTTTGGGAAAGTGGCTGATGGACAGCGTCCAATTCGTGTTCAATTAGTAAGTTGATATTTTAAAGTCCACAGACAAGTTATCGGGTGCTGGAAGTACGTCTAGAAAGTATCCTGAAAAGGTATTTTTTTTATCTTTTTAAGAATAACATAGATTTATTAAATTACTGTTACAAACTTGTAATCCTCTCAAAAAACCTTCTGGTCAGTTTTCTAAATCCTAATCGAAAATTTCGAAGTGCAAGAGCTGTTAAAGCCCTTAATTGGTTTCCGCGTATTTTTTTCGATCTTCCGGAAACAGGCCTATGTTCCATTCTTTCGCCATTCCTAATCCGCTGTAATGCTTCATATACTTCACTCCTTCCTAGACCTGCTAATCGCATAAATTCTTTCGCTTTGTGCGTCATGAACTCCATTTCGATACAAACTTTCTACTAAGTAAATGTCTTTCGTCGTTGCGACATTGTCACAGATTTACCCACACCAGATACGAAAGCAAGCGATAAACGGCGAACGCGCCTTTGCTGTGGCCACACCCTATTTCAATTGTTAATCGGCAACTGCTATAGTCAGTGAGCTCCGCGACATCAAGTAGTGTCTGCACGAGCACTTCGTAACTGTTTAGTGCGCGACTTTGTGTTATTTCGGCAGTGAATGAACTTAAAATACTTTATAAAATTAGTGTTATATTTCTTTTTATAGACTTATAATTTTGTATTAGGTGTGTTGTGTAGGTGTTTTAAAATGACTGGACACAGGTGCGCTTATAAATAAATTATAATTTATTATTACTATAATAAAACGTTGTTTAGAGCAAATGACTGACAACCGTATTTGCCTTCGTTGGTGCAACTAGCTGCCGTACACTCCCACAAGGTCACAAGAACTTATACTGCCGATTCGGCAAACTTACGTATCTGGTGTGGGTAAATCTGTGACATTGTAACACCGATTTCAAACTTCTCGGAAATAAACAATATTTGACTTATAGTATTGTCCTTTGTTGTATTCATGATCATGATCTACTGCCCTAACAATACGAACACAAAATTTTAGAGAAGCAGGACTTTCTAAAAGGAAGTTTCATGAAATTTCTTAAAACTATAAAATTCCGGATTTAACCAAACTACGACTTAACCTATCGGTAATAATTTATCAGTAAGAGGCAATAAAATATTTCACATATTTTTTTTTTTTGCCAGTGAACAAATAATTTCGCTCGCTACATATCTGAGAAAAATTGACAGTATTTTGATAAATCTTGAGATATTTATAATGTTTTTTAGGAGAGGTACTTCTTAATTGTATATCATTAAATTTATAATATATAAGATTTTGTGCTTAGTAAAAATGTTTTAAAATGCGAAGAATCCCGATCTGTATTTTTGCTTTTCTTGTAAGCAAATAAAGGTTGTTTGATACAAACCATTTTTACTTTATTTTAAATGACCTAGAAACCTAAATAGAAAAATCAAGAAAATGCAAAGAAAACAATACCTTTTATTTAATTCACTGTACCACTTTTTCTTATAAAAGAAAGAAAAACATGTTACCATTAATAAAAGCTAACATAATAAAGTTCATATCGTGCATGGAGTAGGTAAATATGTAGTATGTAAATAGCTTGAAAACGATTATTGAAATTACAGGTATGACATTTACATAATACAGGCAAAATTAGGAAGCTATATGAATGAGCATCAAGAACCTGTGACAGTCTAATTTCGGCCCGAGTATCAGAGTTTGTTTCAAGGGTTAGTTTTGTTCGCGAGGGCCTGTTTAGTTTTATTTTATAGTTTACCTTAATGAAATAGTTGTGTCTCCACACGTACACGTTTGACCTGCCCTGTTCCCAGGCTAGTTTCTACGGTTTCTGTTCTGGCTAATTGCTGCTAGCTGTCAGCTGTCCTTCGTTTGAAGCTTGTAGATTTAACATCTTTCTCTCTGGTTTGGGCCCTGAATTTTCGCCTGGCTTAAAGTTCACCCTGTGTGTATAGACAAGTTGCCCTTAGTCTATTAAGCTAACATGTTTAAATAGTAAATTTTGAAGACCAACCTACCGTTTGGAAATCAGCTGGTTACATTCTCTGACAACATTGGGACGCCCTTAATTTATATGACTTTGGATCGCATTGTCTGTACTGTCCTGGTTTCTGTATTATTGTTTATGTCTGTATTATTCAAACGGCATTAGTTTCTACAGAATTTGTGCAAATTCTAGAAATGGATTAACTTTGGTTATATCTTCTTCTTTTGGACTAACTACTGTCAAAGTTTCCAGCGTTGCCGCTTAGTAAGTTTAAAATTTGTTCTATAGCAACTGAGGCATTTTCGCGTGGGTAGGCCGGTTATTTGACGCTTTGTCGTTGAAGCCACAGGGTTGTAGCGGAAGATTTTCCTTAGGGTTGTCCGCGCAGGACGGAAATTCTTGAACCCCATTTTGGTTATGTATTTGTAGTGGGGTAGGAAGTCATTTCCTTCTTCGCACGAGGCACGAGGCTCCACTTAGATCCTGTCTTTCGACGAAGTTGCCTTGCAGTGTTGAATTTAAAAGCTTCAGTTTGGAGGCTCAAGTTACTTGGATTAAATTTTCGGGACTGCAATTTAATTCTTTTGTTGAATTTTTGACTGCTAAGAGCAGCGTTTTTGTTTTGGCAACTTCATTCGTTAAATCAGGTGAGCTAGTTTTTATAAAGATGTTGGTTTTTTGCTAGTCTGCATCGTGATGCCACGTGCATGGTAAAATTTTTCAAGTACTAAGGATTTCTTTCTTTATTTCTATCAAGCCACGAACATCGGCAACAGTTTGGAGGTCCAAACCCTGTGGTAACCTTTGCTGTGTGGTGCCCTTTTGCTGCCTGTAGAATTTGGAATTTCGAGCCCCCTTTATCTTTGAAGAGGTAAGTCCTTGAAGTCTTTTTTTTAGTCCCACGATTTTTTGTTAATACTTATTAATCGCCAATTTAAGCCCATAAAATTATAATTAAAATTTTAACGAACCGTAATTATCGTTCTGCTTTACGGTACTATGTTCTAAGTAAGATTCTAGTTTTCTCGGATGGTTCTTATTGCTACACCATATTTTGAGTTATAGTAGTCAAGCCTTCAATTTCTTAAATATTAATATCACTTTACCTAATTTGCGAATAACTTTTTGAGTCTTGATGGTTGGCTGTAAAGCTCGTACAATCTATAAGTTATGTTTAAGACCTCTTTATACCAGCTTACGAGCCAGATTTTATTTGATTTTAAGTAAGTCAGTAACTCTCTTAGTAAATGTAGATTGTTTAAATCGTTTCTTTTTTTTAATGACTACCGCAAAGCACGTGCAGGAGTAAATTGGGCTAAATGTAATACTTATTTCAAGCAGTAATTTATATAGTTATAAGGGAATTTGTGGTACTGAATAGTCTGACAGTATAGTTTGTTGTCGTAAACGCCTAGTTGAAAATTAAAGCGTTACACTCAGTGTTTTTTTTTAATTTATTAATTTGTTATTATTATGTGCGACAATCGCCAGTTTGTCAAGAAAGCTTTTCTTTATGTAATTAACTGAATACCACAAAACCCTTTATTTTCCTGTTTTTTTTATAAGCTAAGACGTGTACGGGCTTGAGGTTTCACGAGATTTAGATTTCTTTTGCTTTCGGTTTGTAACGATTGGTTCAATAATATTTTTATGCTTTCAGAGAGGTTAGTGAACCTATTATTTTATTTTCAATTTATCATTTGGCGAATATTTTGGTGTGCTTAGAAACTTATTATGCTCGTACACATTTTACAACTTTTTTATTATGTCGTATTAATTGCTTAACTTAAAGTAGCAGTAGTCGCTTTATAATTAGTTAAATTCTTGCTTTTGGGAACCTAAAGTAGTCAAAGTAGTTGATTGGTTGGTAGCGATATATTTGCTTTTAATTTAAGTTTTGTGTTTTATAAATGTACATAAGCGGTGAATATTTTGATTGTTTATATTTAAACTGTTTCTCCCTATTCTCTCTTCATTTTAATGACTAAAATTTTTCTGAAGTCAATTATTATCCTTGTGTTATCTTACATTGATTCGCTTTATTTACACGAGTAGTGTTAACGCTTAGCTCTTGAGTCAAGCTACTATAGGAGTTTGAGGTTTTAATTATTTTACTTTTTTTGGCTTCGCTTAAGCTTCTCTTTTACTTTGAATATTACTTAAACGTTTAAATTTTAAGTCAAGCTACCTCAGGGGTTTCAACTTTTAGTTAACCTTTTTTTCTTCTGGCTTCGCTTAAGCCTTTTCCTTCGTTTATACTTGGAATCTTGCGTAAATTTATAATTTAATTATCAATTATTTTTCTTTTGTTGTACTTTTATTATTTTTATTATCAATGTAAGATAACGTAGTATAGCGTTAATCTGGTCAGTTAATGAACACATGGTAGTTGTAAATATTAACGTTTATCGTTGAAGTATCGTTGCACTGTACAATTTTATTTAGCTACCGATACCCTTGAGTAATGATTTCTTTTGTTTATTAACGTAATTTTTTTTAATCTTATCATAAGCTAGCTTAAATTTTGCAAGTGGGTTGTAATAATTATTTTCTCTTTTGTTAGTAACTTTTTATATTAACTTAGCTTCGTACTTTTAAATCTTTTTCTACTTACTTAAATTTTGCGAATCAGTTCAAGCCACTGGCTTTCTCTTTTAATATTAACCTTTTAAATTTTGCGCTTTAGTCCAAGTCAATTGTTTCTCTCCAAATTTTAACTTTTTCTATTAACGAAACTTCTGACCTTTTTTTCTTAATAACGTAACATATATTTTTTGTTAATTAAATTTGAATTACTGTAACTACTAGGAATTGTTTTGTTCCTAGGGTCTTCCGTAGGGGCTACAAAGTATCCCTATAGCCTTTGGTAGGGGCTACAACGCATCCCCACTTCTCTCCCGTAGGGGCTACAAAGCGTCCCTCTTAATTGTTATTGGTAGAGGCTACGAACCATCCCTACTTCTACCTTCGGTGGGTGCTAAGGGGTCACCCCAGGATTTTTGTAAATGAGGATGGACTTCCTCAACGAAGTTTTAAGTTATTTTATTTAATTTGCGTGGCAAAATCGCCCAATTTTCTGATTTTGTGTATACTTAACACTATTTATTTTGCGGGGGCAAAATCGCCCAATTTTCTGATTTTGAGTAGGTATAAACGCTATTTATTTTGCGGGGGCAAAATCGCCCAATTTTCCGATTTTGTGAATAAACACTTCTAACAACTTTTGTAATTTCTTTTCTATTTTACAAATAAATGTATATAGGGTTATACGTATTCAAGTTGTTTTTATTCAGCTCACTGCGCTCTGTTTTAATTTTAAAATTATGAATAACGGGTTTGTTGTGTGAGAAGCAAGTTCCTAAACGATCTGGGCGACTTCCAGTTTGCGTCGGTGAAAAAAAAAACTGGTGGCGTCCAATCGAACCTTTCCGGCTAAGCTGAGGGCCAAATTTGCACGCGCGCTATCACAACTTGCTTCCCTCAGAACACCCTGTTGTCTCTGTGTTATTTCTGTAGAGTAACTTTCGGAATCATTTTAACGAGTCTTTTCAAGTTTTAAGCGGTAAGTACTTGGTCAAGGATACTCATCATAGTATCCTTGACAGTTTTTCACCAAACACTTTTCTTTGAACAAAGTGCGTCGCAAACCTGATGCTATTTTAAAAGAAAACTACAGATGTTTCAGCATGGGAATATCGCATTCTTATTTTTGTATTTTAGAAACATTTCAACTGGCAAATTTTTAACATACCCCCTTTAAATTCAGTCAGGGTGATTTACGTTTACTTTGTCTAGGTTCATCCCTGCTATTTTGTTTTGTTGTAGAAACATGTTGAATGTTGATTCATAAAAAAAATTAACGACCGGATTCTCCAACGGTAGTCCACCGCATCCACCTAGCTATCCGTATCCGTATAGAAAATGTTTTTAGTTTTGCATACATATTACGAATACATGTTTCGTAACCACTCTCGCGCGGGTTAAGAAATGGATACGTATTCGGATGATGGATACGGAATTTTATTTAATTCCGATTCTCTATTGTCCGAATATCTAAAATGATTCACTTCTACTTGTTTATTTTTAATAGTAGCAATTAATCCCCATCCCCGTTATTTTGTTTTGTTGTAGAAATATGTTGGTTCATCAAAAAAATTAACGGCCAGATTCTCCAATGCTTGGCCGGTCTAATTTGTCAAGCAAAAGTTTTAAACTGACAAGAGTAGGAATAAGACAAGTAAGTTTTATACTATGAATTTGTTTTTTCGCAAATTTATAAAGAAAATGGCAATTTTAGTTCGTTCTTTTGACAATAATAGAATTAAATTCACTCTAGCAACCAGTTCCAAGAAGAAAATCATTTGGAAATCAAGCAAATCGCTTAAATATCAGAATAATTCACATATTTTTAATGGCAACTTATTAACAATGACAGGACAAAAACTTGTCAAAACATGATCAACTAGAAGATCTTAATTTAAACCAGTACTAAATCTTAAACCTTCTTAGTGAATCTGAACGTTAATTTTATACGCCTGTAGAACTGTCCTCATAATTAGAACTAAATTCATTTTCACACGTTCCAGTGAAAAAATTTCAGAAACAAGGAAATGACAAAAATACTAGTATAAAACATAAACTGTGAATACGAGATATTTATGCACAATGACCCAACCACATCTTCAAAAAACCCAGGTCAAAAAGAACAGAAAGGGTGGTGTACACATACGTTTATAAAAAATAATTTATAGATATCTACCGTTATCACTTACCAATATGTGCTAGTTTGTGCGAAGAACCTCATCTTGCAACCTGATTCTTTTAACGATTTTAGAGAATCCCAGCACAAGTTACACATGGAACACGTACAAATAAAACACCTTTTTTTAACACAAATCTCTCTGATTTTTTTAATTAATAAGGAATTATACCGAGTACCGATTTCCGATTTTTGTATTTACAGTTTCTTAAAGTTAAATAAATATGGATGTGTCACTTTAGATTTAAAATAAATAAAAAAAAAATTGCAATAATCAGGCACCTAAGCAAACCACAAAATGTTTATTTTTAAATGGCGTGCCTCAAAAAATTAGATTTGATTGTTGCTTAGGCGAATTTTTTTCGTCGAGAATGTCTGCCTAGTTTGTAGCTAAAATCAAATCGTTTATGTAATATAGTAAATAAGGCATAAAATCGATGTTGCTCTAGCATTTTTTTAATTATGCGCTGGCCTTACAGACCAGTGCAGTGGTTCCCAGTGGCGTAGCCCGACTCTAGGGGCGGAGGGAGCAAAATTATTCATGGGCGCCATATTATATTTCCGAGTTCCTCACACGTTAAAGCTGAAATATCGGTGTGAAATATCTACTTATTCGAGCAGCAATAAATAGCTACTTTTTACACTTTTTCTTTTTTGTCCAGTAAGCAGATAAACCACTTTTCATCGTTTCAGTAACAAACCCTAATCTATGTAGTAAGTCTAAAAAACACGATTACATGGGCTGGTGGGCGCCGGCTATTAGAGAGCGGGGGAGGGGGTCGTCCCGTGTATCTCCCCCCTTTGGGTACGCCACTAGTGGTTCCAAAAGTGTGCGCTCCTGTGCCCCACGAATTGTTAGCCAAACCGTTTAAAGAAAATATGTGCAGGCAAAAGGAGGACATTTTGAGTAGGTTTATGTTTTTTCTATTCTTACGTGCCTTTTGTATGAAATAACTAGTAATATAGAACTACCCTTTTATTTCGTTATTTTGTGGGCGCAGTTTTGGTAGAGACAGAACTTATGGCAGGACTAGGTATATGTTTAAAACGGGTATCTCAGGTGTATTGTGTAACTCGAAGTTTTTACGTATTATTTGATTAATTAAGGGCGCCGGAAATCGAATAAGCTTGGGAACCACTGGATTAGTGTATTGGCCATAAGCTCAGGACTAAAAATATTTTTAGTTTATTTTGTAAGATATGAAAAGAAAATTCAATTCAAATTAAGAAAAGTTGTTGTCGCTAAAATATTTATGACCTTATATAATATAGTAGCAGCATAAAAATTAATAAACGAAACAGGTTAAGTAACCTATTGCCAGGCAGAGGTCATAATAAAAATAAACACGCATAAATGAAATGACTAATGCATAAATTGTTTCAGTGCTTAAATTTTCGTCAAAACTCGTAGAATATAAAAAAATTAAATTGATGAAACCAATCCTACTTTTTCTTCACATTAACGAACTTCTATTAGCTACTTATCTTATCCTAATTTACGAGGACGGTGGTACTATCCACTCAAATATGCAGTTCCCCAAATCAGGAAACCTGAGCTTGAGCTATGTAGATAACAATAACCGCAGGTCTATGCCCTTCCTTTTTTATGTAAAAATGCTGCAAAAGGTATTTTTGTTTAAGATTATGTGAAACTTTTTTTGAAACAGCAAACTAGAACTATACTACATAGAAAACTTTTTTAAACAAGAAACATTCTTATTATTTGTTTCTAATTTTTTAGGCTGAACATCTATATTTTATATGTACCCAAAATTTGTTTATGCACTTCGGTTGTCTTTGTCTAGCAGTTCTACCTTTTGAAATAAAAAACAATTATTAATGAACAGAGTATTAATAATACAGCATTAATTATTGTAGTTAAACTTTAATTTATATGTATGTAGAAAGTTTAACTACAATAATTAATGCTGTATTATTAATACTCTGTTCATTAATAATTGTTTCTATTTCAAAATATAAAACTGCTAGACAAAGACAATCGAAGTGCATAAACAAATTTAGGTCAAGGTAGTTTCAAAGATTACAAGAGATATTTATGTATATGCGGTTTTCAGCATGTTTTATGCGTTGTATCGCCTTTTCCTGATTTTAAAAGAAGCGTACAGGTACGCAAACTTGTAGCCAAATACGTTAAGCCCTTAGAGCATTTCAATTCTCAGAACCCGTGTTTGCAAACACAGTACTCACACGGAATATAAAGTATAGGCAATATTTTTGCTCTAAAACTGTGATTAAGTGGCTCACTGACCTACATAATATTCCATTGTTACTTCTCCAATGCCATTTGAAACGTTGGATTGCATGTACTGAAATTAGTGATTTTATTGCAACCAAATAAAATACGCCACTAACTTTCGCCCGCGACTTCGTCCGCGGTGTAAGAATTTTACTCCATTGCAAACTTTGAACCCCCATTTCACCTCTTAGGGGTTGATTTATTAAAATCTGTAAAACAAGTGTTTAAACATTTATTTTTTAGATTATCTCTATAAAGTTTCGAGTTAGGATGAGCATTTAATATTCTTTCGTCATGCAAAGTTTCAACCCCTGTTTCAGCCCCTTAGGTGTTGAATTTTGAAAAACCCCTTCCTTTGTAAATGCCTACGTTATGTAAGAAAGCTTTGTGCAAAATTTTAAGTTTCTAGATCCAGCGGTGTGAGCTGTACGTTGTCAGTCAGTCAATCAGTCAGTTTCTTCTTTTATATATACTGTGCTTTTTTTTAACCCGAGACAAGGTAGTTTTTCTACCCCATGTTAACTTTTGTTCTACTAAAATTCTGTACCAAATCTCGGCAGGTACATAGTTTAAGGTCTTCAATTCGCATTGAACGTTTTTTTTTTCAGCAATTCCGTACCTATCTTGTATTTTTTGATGATAACTTACAGCTACAAATTAATTTAAACAATGCATAGATGTGTCAAAATTAAATACCTGATACACAGAGATTAAAAAACTTGCGTTTTACCAAAAAATAAGTAATTTTTTACATCTCTGGTAGCCTTAGTGGTAAAAATAAGTCACTGTGGCGTCTTTTAAGGATTTAAATAACCGCTGTTGCAAATTTCGTCTTTTAGTTCAGAGTAGAACAAAAGTTAATATGGGGTGAAAAATTTACCACACAAATCCCATGTCCCGAGTTTAAAAAAGCGCACCGTATGTAGATACTAATTTGCGAAACCAAAAGTTTAAATCTGTTTCAAAATGGATTTACTAATATGTAGGTGTCCAATGTTTCGCCCTGTGGGATAACGTCATCTTCTCGCTCGCTTGAATGGTATAACAAGCAAGCTAAAGAGTCTAGGCTATGGGTGAAACTTTATTACCCGGGCTTCCGCATGCGTAAATACCTCAAAAATTTATAAATGATGCACTTCTTAATAAGTTTACCGATTTTCTAGCATCAGTCACGTAGTGCAGTGGTAAAGAATCCGCTTATTGGCCGAGATGTGTTGGTTCGAATCCATGCTCGGCCGCATCTTTTTTTTAATTTTTGTCACTTAAAATATTATAAAAAATTAGGAAATCGGCTCTAAAAGGTGTATTGGAAACGGGTTAGCACTCCTTCTTCGATAAAAATTTTGTTTTGTCTTTTTTAAAGGTCCCGAGCAAAAAATTTATCGTGTCTAGGTACCTTAACCTAAAAATTATGTTTTGTTTGCTGTCCAGAAAATCTAGCAAACGGTGGATCGGAGGGCACCCTAAGGGGGTTAGCACCTGGTTAGGGGCCCTGACCAGTCTCTTTCCTCGCAAGCGAAGAGTGATCGGTGCGAAAAAAATCCACTATTGTTCCTTTCTCTGCGCATGCGGAAGCCCGGGTAATAAAGTTTCACCCATCCCCTAGACTCTTGTCAAGCAAGCCATGTAAACGGCAGCTGAGAATGTGGCACGCAAATTTGCCTATGGACGTCTCACTTTGAACCGCTGCTGTATTTTCGTCATTTTTAAAGGTATTTAAAAAAACCACGGACTATCGTATAATTCTCAGTTAATATAATAAAGAAAAAATATTGAACTTCTCCACTGTTTCGTAGTGGCCAGAGAGCCAGAGACCTAACTTTATGAGCAGATTATAATGTGCCAAACTTGCCTAAAATTTTTAAAAAAGTAATGCAATATTGCTTCATAATACTTAGAAAGTATTTTTTAGAAAAAATTTGACAAATTGGATATTATATTTATTTAATAAATAACTCTTTTTTAACCTGCATAAAATAGGTATTTGTATATTATTGTGTTTGTTTCCTCAGATATTAAGACTGAAAGTTTCTTTGCAATAAACAGCAAAGATACAGAGTGGAAATTAAAAGAAGTTGCGATTTCCTTGGAAAAAAACTTACATCTCGAAAAACACACATCGAAAACCGCCGAACTTGATTTTTACTATTATTTTTTGTTGTAGATTTGATGTCTCAACAAAATATAGGGAAAATACAGTGTCGTGTTCACCATCCTGCATAAAGGGATACAAACAAGGTAAAGTCAGTAGGTCGATAGAGCATAGAACTGACCCTAACATGCTGAAAACCGCGTTCAAATATCTCTTCTAGTTTTTGAGACAGCTGTGTTTAAAGTTGGACCAAAAATGCACTCCGGTTGTCCGGTAGTTTTTATAAATAAAGAAAAATGTTTTGAGATACCTAAAAGTATATCATTTAACCGATATTTTTAACTTAATTGATTAAAAATGTTCGTATGCCGCACACTTATTGCCTATAACACTAACCACTTTGTCACTATTTATATTTACAGCTTTTTATAAAAATCCGAATTTCAAGAAAAACCGTAATAACAACAGCAACATTAAAATCATCACACACGATGAACATTCGTTCTATACTGCTATTTTATTTATTTATGTATATAAAAATAATAAAAACGTAAATCCGACCGAATGCTGTGCTGGACCTGTCGGCCTTGTTACACCTTGTAATTACCATCGTTGTAACAAATCAGCTGCTGCTTATTCACGAAAAGTTAGGTAAACAATAAATACAATGATTTAATCATTAGCAACTGCATCTAGGAGCATGTATTCATTCTGACATAAATTTCTTTTCACGGGAAGGTCATTTCATTCAACGCTTCATGCATTGATACGGTGACATAATAAATTTCTTAATCAACAGTCTGAAGCAGTAAATCAAGTCAATTAACTTTTGTGATTTTAACTGAAGGTTAGAAATAAAATTTTAGTGAGGTAAAACCATAGAGAAAATATATAGTAGAGAAATAATGTCAATTACGAATGCGGCAAATTTACCGAGCTGAATCCGTAAACAAAGACGGTCCTCTGCGGGCTTGCGCATTGTCGAACGTTTGCCTTGTGATAGACAAGACCGTACTTCAAAATTTATTTAGCATGACGTGAATCTTTTATCGAGTAATAAATGCTAAATATATTACTTGTAATTATTCTTTTTATTAATGATAAAAATGTAACCATTAGTGAGATTTTAACAAAAAGTGTATAGTTTGTTGGCTTAAATCTGAGTTTTCCTGCTATACAAAACTGTCGATAATTCCTCGAAAATAGCTCAGTTTATATATATACAGTGCGTCTCTTTAATGTCCCCCCCCTCTTAATTTTTTAAACGTTACATTTACAAAATGGAAAGTTGAAATAAAATATAAACATAGTATTCTAAACAATAGAAATAAAATATGCAACTGTGTTAAGAAGTAAAATAGTAAATCAAAAAAATTACATGTGTATATTTTATTGGATTGGCATCCCATCCTGTATAATTATTGAACAAACCAAGTTCTAGGGTAAGATGTAAATATTTTTACACCTATTTACAGTGTGTGCACTTGATACTTTGCTGAAAGCGCTACTACTTACGGCCCCATGTCAATCTAATCCACCGATATCTTAGCGATCCTTTGGCGAAAGCGCTTTTTTCTTTCGCCATCCCTTTTAAAATACTCCCCTCTACCCTAATCCACTAGTATTTTTAGTGCCCCTTTGACGAAAGCGCAAATATGCCTTTTGGACACTCACCCTTCTAATCCACTGATATCTTAGCGATCCTTTGGCGAAAGCGCTTTTTTCTTTCGCCATCTCTTTTAAAATACTCCCCTCTACCCTAATCCACTAGTATTTTTAGTGCCCCTTTGACGAAAGCGCAAATATGCCTTTTGGACACACCCTTCTAATCCACTGATATCTTAGCGATCCTTTGGCGAAGGCACTTTTTTCTTTCGCCATCTCTTTTAAAATACTCCCCTCTACCCTAATCCACTAGTATTTTTAGTGTCCCATTGGCGAAAGCGCAAATATGCCTTTTGGTCACACTCACCCTTATGCAATATAGGGGAAGGAGGCATTGACACTATATATGACCTTCTTACACCATCTTACCCCTTATACAATGCCCCTAATACACACACACCCCATCAGTGCCTTTCTGACACCTTGACCACACTCAATATACGTCACTGACAAATATTTCTACTTCTCCGTGTGTGTATTCACTTCAACACCGGAGTGCATTTAAGATAAATTATATTTTTTACCTCCTATTCTTTCACATATTGATATAATTTAAATTTGGAATTAAACTATTTGTATTTATGCACTACTTGTAAGAAATAGACTACGAAATAAGTCCTTATATTTAAAAGTTGGATACATAATTGGCGAAACATATGAAATGTCTGTAACAGACTATTTTTGTATCGAAATAACAAGCTTCAGAGGTTCGCTATATTCGCCACCCCAACCAAAAATACCATAACATACAAATGACTGAGATTTTTTGGGCCCGGTTCTGATCGCCGCGTTGCGTCATTGAGTTCAACAACCACTTTTACGAGACGTCTCGAGTGCGCATGCCTCGAGAGGACCGTCGTTTAAAAATCTGACTGGCGCCCAATGCGTACAAACGCACTTTTTCGCCCATACATTGGACGGATTCAGCTGGTGTCGCGAATACGTTGTGATGGTCTAAATATATCTTGTCTATGGGTAAAACTGACAAAACTCGATTTTTATATGGAAAGATTTCTAATACACTGAATAGGGTGGTTTAAAAGTAATAGTAAGTACATAGAGCAACAGTGAATTTCTGGCCTTAAAATGTTGCGATTTAAACAAACCGATTTAGTTTATAGTTGATATTAACAGGGATACAGGGCGTGAAGGACCGGTTATTAGCTAGTGTTGCAAGTTGCAGTATCAAACAGACGAATCAGTAGCTACCTTACTTATCCTCTTATCTGCATAACTACCAAGAATATACTACGTGAATATACGTTGACCTCTCGATTACTCACAATTTACTCACAATTGCCACATACTCACAAAATTACTCACAGACCAGCAAATTACTCACAAATGTGAGGAATTACTCACAAATTGGCAGCCCTGCTATGACTATTGGCTCGCCGTCCGTTCGTAGACATTCCACCTCGGATTCCACTCTACGCTTTCGCGAGTTTCGGACAACTCAGAGACGTATAATATACGAACGAGAGTCGTGGAGCATCTAGCGGCCTATGATAATACATTACACAGTTTGTACGTCTTTCGTATTACTATTATTTTACGATTAATTACTTTGCCGGAAATCTGCAACAACGTTTTTTAACAGCGTATGCTGCGGGTAGTTTATAACTTTGAAATCCATATTACATAATCATTATCTAGCCTACAATAAAACCATTTTTGTTAATATGTATTTACTTTTATTTTGAACATTTAACAAATAAAAATTTGAATCATTCCAATATTTTAATTAATTTTATATAATTTATTTATGTTATGTATATTATTTTTCTTTGAAGCCGTCGCGCCACAATCAGGCAGCGGGCCTTCGGCAGTCGTAAATGTGTAATTCACATCCGCGTTTTATGCTCTCCTTTATGCACATGAACAAGTGCAGGTGTCACGTTAAAGTAAAGAGCTCCGCGATTCGCAACTCAGCAGCCCTCGTTCAATCGAACGACTCCTTGCGATCGACTCTTCCAAGTGAGCTGAACGAGTGAGCGGGCTCTCTTGAAAATGAACGAATGACCCATCGCTACACCTGACCACCTGAAGACGCAATATACAATAAGGATTCAACAAATAATGCTAAGAGAGCTGTTCCCCGGCTATATGCATCCCCGGGCGCTGAATTTCATAGCAGAAGTTGCTGTATTTTGTCGTAAATAACAAAATGCTTTTGCAGTCTAAAATAGTATATTACATAACAAGTGTTGAAAGTGACATTTTTCACAAGAGTGGGAATGTTGTCGAATGTTCGCGATAATCCTACGAGTGTGCGAAAATCACTTTCACACGAGTAATGTACAATATTTTTCCTACGACCACAAAAATATTTACAAAAAAACCTCAATCTCTGTCTTTTAAAACCCCCACTTTCAACACTAACATTTTTATCAAGTGTGCTGAAAATAAAACAAATGAAATTGGCACCATCTATTTCAATGTCATGTTGACAAGTACTTTACAACACGTGTGTTGTAAAGTACTTTACAACACGCGTGTGATATAAGGCACTTTCTCGTCAAGTTAACCGTGCGTTTTTTCTCACTTTCATAGGTGGTCGTAGGAAAAAGTATGTATTTAAAACTTTTTATTTCGTTTAGCTTTTCTCCTGGCATCCCCTCTTCCTCTTTTTTTTCTCCATTGTACTTAGTTTTCTTCTGATGTTTGTTTTGCATTTTAATTAAGTTCCAGTTTAACTTCCAAAGATTTGGGATCTCATCTGCCTGTCAGATAAGAGGACGTGCAATCAAATTTAAAAGTAATGCGACTCGTGGAACAAATCCATTCCCCTTTGGGACCCAGAAAGTTCTATGGGGTGAGATTTTTAAAGTGTTACAAGGCAATATCTCGAAAATGGTTTAAAATATTTCCATGAAATTTTAGTGTATTAGAGAGATGGGGGATATATTTTTATTTTAAAATATTTTTGACATTTACCCCCTCTCTCTATTTTAAGGGGTGGGATTAACTTTGGAATTTCAATTGGGACGATGTATTTTTGTTTATAAAATTCGAATCTACATAAAAAACTACGATGTGTACAAAATTTTTCTTGATTTGCTCTCTCGGTTACGGAATATGGTTAACTAAATTTTGATTGAATTTAGAAAATAAATTTTACCAATAAATCAAGTTTACTTATTTCAGAATTATTATTGGTTTGTTGAGAATTTTGACGTTTTAATTAAACATGGACGTAAATTATAATATTCCAGTTGATATGTTGTTAATTTTGGGGGAGTGCAGAAAAAAATACAGAGAAGCTGCACTAGTGAGGGCTGATAGGTTTCCTAATAACCCGAAATCTCACATGGCATTAAAAAGGCTAGAAACCAGAAGTCTACTACTGGCAGTCTGATGATGAAACCACGAGTGCGGAAGCGAACTAAAACGAACGAAAATAAGACAGTTGGCGTCTTAGGAGCGGTATCTATTGACCCACATGTAGGTACCAGATAGCTTGCTAGAGATGGTGGAATGAGTCAAAAATCAGTTGTGACCATATTGCACTTGTACAATTTTCATTCATACCACATTATACTCCACCAAGAGGTAAGTATACGGGCAACACTTTGAAAATCGCGCTACATTTTGCAATTGGGTCACAGGACAATAAAATAACAGGTTCCGAATAAATGTTATTTTTTCTGGCGAATTTTCATACTTGTGGGCAGATAGGATTTTAATTTATCAGTAGAAATTTAATATCTTTTTTTGTGGTTCAGTTCATTCCTTAAGATAAATATACACGATATGCACTGCTGGGCGTCGAAAAATCCCCACTGGATGAGAACTCTGCCAAATCAACATCCCTGGTCAATTAATGTCTAGTGTGGTATAATCGGGGATAGAGTTATTGGTTCGCATTTCTTTGAAGGGTATTTAAACGGAGAAGTGTACACAGATTTTTTAAGAAACCAAATACCCCAATTATTAAACCAAAACATAAATCCTGACATGTGGTTTCAACAGGATGGAGCTGCATCCCATTATGCAATACAGGCCCGTAATCATTTGAATAAAATATTTGAAACAGGTGTATTGGACAGACGTATTTAACCCTTGACTTTTTCTTGTGGGGTTTTATAAGAGACAAAGTGATGGCGACTGCACCTACAACTTTAGATGATATGAAAGACCGAATCCGCTTTGCCTGCTTATTAGTGGCACCTGAAATGTTACAGAGGGTACGAAATTCTTTTAGAAAAAGAGTAGAAAGAGTGTGGAAGTTGAAGCGGGATATTTCAACTTCTCAAGCATAATTATGCAGACGATAAATAAGTTGAAATTAAATGGTAAATATTTTTTTTATAACCTAATAAATCATAATTCGGTAACCGAAAGACCAAATCAAAAAAAAATTGTATACATATACGTAGTTTTCCCGTAGATTCGAATTTTATAAACAAAAGTACATCATCCCATTTAAAATTCCAAACTTACACCCCACCCCTCAAAATAGAGAGAAGGCTAAATGCAAAAAATATGTTGAAATATGTCCCCCCGTCTCCTTATTAACTAACCAAAATTTCATTAAAATATTTTAAACCGTTTTCGAGATACCGCCTTGTAAGACTTTAAAAAAATCACCCTGTATATATCTTTATTAGGTAAGACTTACCTACTCCTGGCCTCGTATTATTACTATCTAATTTTCTTGATAATATTTAAGTACACAACCAAAACCAAAAAGGCAACACCTACATAATATGTATATACAGCTGAACTTTTATCTACTATTTAAAAATTTGTTCCGCATAGTGTGTATTTGTTTTGCATTTTAAATAAGTCCTAGTTTCAGTTCCAGAGACTTGCTGTCTCTGTGTTCTGTGAGATAAGGCGATGTACAGGGATATCCAAATAGAAGTGAACAGGCCTTCTAATTTTTTTATTTTTTAAGATGGGAAAAATGTTAAATATGAAAGTTTTGCGGATTTTTGTGAATCATTCATTATATCTTATCAGCAAAATAATTGGGCATCGAATAAAAAAAAATATAGTATAAAACATCGATTTCCTCGCTTATTTTAAATTGGATGGTATGATTTTTATCACATTTTCTAGAAGAAGTTCTAGAAATATTTTGTATAACATACCATATGCGGTTTTTCAATCGTTTTTGAAATATTTCAAATTAAAAATTATTTCGCATAAATATTACTTTAAACGTAACTATCCCGGTTGCCAATGAAATACCTGCTACCTTTTTAAATTTTCTTCGTACGTAAGTCAAAGTTGATGTTGGGTTGACAATAATACTTTAGTCCCAATGAACTTATAGTTTTATTTTTATGAAAAATGAGTTATTCTACTAATGGGAGATACAAAATGTTAAAATTATATTCAAAAAATAACAATAATATTAGAGCGACTCGAAGACAATATGAAGAAATTATTGAAGAGGGACAAAGAATTTCATCATTAAACACCATAACAAAAACAAATAGAAGACTAAAAGAAAGAGGAATTCTGGGCAATGGGAAAAAGAAAAAGAGAAAGAAATGAAGAAAGGGACCTAGCGATTTGAAGTATTATATTTTAAAAGAATCCAATAAAAATCAATTCTCGATTGCGTGCGGTATCTCAGATATGGAAGAGGAGATAAAATATTTACTTACGGAACAGTTTAAAAAACGTTAAAGTATTTTAAGTATAGACCATATAAGATTATGCCAGTTTAAAAGCTTAGTGCCAATCAAAAACAAAAGAGATATACTTTTGTCACAAATATTAATGAAAGAATGCGGAAAGATCCTAATTTATTTCATACTATCGTTTGAACAGAAGAAGCAACTTTCTCAACTGCGGGAATGTTTAATAGACAAAATGTTCATGTTTGGTCGGATGAAAATCCCTTTACCATCGAAGATATTGCTTTTCAGGGGCGTAATTCAATCAACGTTTGGTGTGGGATATTACAAACTAAAATTCTAGGACCACTGCTTTTTCGAGGAGCATTAACTGGCCAGCGATATCTTAATTTTTTAGAAAATGAAATCGAAGATATTCTCGACGAATTGCCACTTGAAGAACGTCGATGTATAATATGGCAACGCAACGTATATATATGCCTCCGCATAATATAATTGAGGTTCGCAATTTTTTAAACCATCAGTATAACGAATGGATCGGTAGATATGGAACGTTACATTGGCCTGCAAATAGCCCAGACGTCACACCTTTAGATACATTTCTTTGGGATCAAAATATTGAAGAAATTCAAAGGAAGGTAATTAAGTAATAAATCTGAACGAAAATGATGCTGAAAGTATTATAAACACACTTCAGAGGCAGAGAAGAATGTATGAAAAGTGAGAAGAATTAAATGGCGGACATGTTGAAAATTTCTTTTGATATTTATTCGCCAATGTTAACATTTATCTGTTTATGTTATAATTCATTTGTTATTGTTTATAATCACTGGTTATTGCTTTCAAATCTTAATAACTAATAAAATCCACATTTTTTATTGTTTAATAGAATAATGCATTTTGCATAAAAATAAAGTTATAAATTCACGGTAACTAAAATATTATTGTCGACCTTGACATTAACTTGGACTTACCTACGAAAAAATGTAAAAAGGTATAGCAGGTATTTAGTTCACAACCTGGATACTATATTTATGCGAAATAATTTTGTATTTGAAATATTTCAAAAACTATTGAGAAACCGCATAGGGTATGTTATACAAAATGTGTCTAGAACTTCTCCTAAAATCCAAAAATATGATAATAACCATACCATCCAATTTAAAATAAGCGAGAAAATCGATCTTTTATACTATATTTTTTTATTCGATGCTCAATTGTTTTGCTGATAAGATATGTGAATGACTCATAAAAATCCCCAAAACTTTTATATTTAACATTTTTTCCCATCTTTAAAAATAAAAAAGTTCCAAGACCTATTCACTTTTATTTGGATATCCCTGTACACTGAGTGAAAAAGTAATTCCAGTCGCCAAAAAAATTCATTTCAAATCGTCCAGTTTTCTGCTATGTATTTATCAGTAATTTAAAGATCTATCACAATACATTTGTTAAGATGACGGCGAATGCTTAGGTTTAGTTGAAACTATTCTTAGGTGACTGACATAACCTTGTCATACAATGGTAGGTACTTTTTGGAACTCAAAAAGTTATGGATACTATATACCATTACTAGGTAAGATTTACATACATATCTGCCATTGGTTTTCTAGTAAAATGTTTAAGTTTTGTTTACAATATTTATTTATTGAAATAATTGTATGTATACATAACTAAAATCAGTAACATTATGCTGTTGAACTTTTATCTACTAATTGTTTAAAAATAAAGATAATACTTTATAAAAAACGTCAATGTTCCAAAGTACAAAGCACCTGTCTACAGAATAAAACGTATTAATTGTATACCTTGAGGTACAAAAAAAAATAGAAGAACTACACTGCCCTACAGATAAAGTTGTGAGCGGAAGGCAAGGTTGATGCTTCTATTGTTACAAGAGACTAAACCTACTGTACCAAACTATTATATGTTCATAGTTTAAAGGAACAAAAAGATAGGTTATCGCCTTTAAAAGCATTGTCTATGCTTGTTGAAGTTGGATTGTCTAGAAGGCAGTATGAGACAATCAGAGACTGCGGTAAAAAGCTCTATCAATGTTATTTTGTCTTGCAAAAAGCAAGAAAACTGCTAACCAATAATGGAATGGTATCAAGTAATAGAAACTTCTACTGAACTTAGTTTGCAGGACTTTCCCAAAGTAGGTACCTAGGTATTCGAAAAAGTAAGGCAGAAGATTTTTTATGAATAGGCCCCGATTTATCCGCATGTGTTGATTCTTGCCTTAGATATCGACTGAAAGTCATTTTAGAGGTAATATTAAATGGCCATAAAAATAGTGTTAAAAAATTTAATTCGTATGTAGGAATGATGTCTAAGGAAGCAGCTAGGGTAAGAAATAAGCAATTCCGTTTGTACAGATAAGCTAGTCCGTTCTCACCGACAAAATTATACGAAGAAGTTTAGCAGAGACTCAAAGAGTCATGTAATCTTGACAGTGTTAATACATTGTTGCTTATCTCTGATCCACTTAATATGGGCATGAGACCTATTCCGAGTTAAAAGACAAAACCATCTCTAAAAAGTACCTTGAATATGATTTTTCCTGCTAAATCATGAAGTAAGGATACAAAAAAAATTCAGATTATGAAGCGGAAGATCCTTCAGATGTAAATTTGTGGTTAACGTCATCAGATTAAAGTAGCTACATTATGTGAGTATGCGTGTACAATTTTAAATACTTTTATTTTATTTATGCATTTTAAATACTCCATAATATAGTTTACAATAATGTTTAAAACTAATATAATTCAATAAATAACTTTGTTCAACTTTTTGATGATTACCCCGATGTGGCGCGGTGGGCATATTTATTTGTCGCAACTTTTCTTTAATATATTGAATTTAGACAACCCAAATTTTGCAAAGTTTTTCTGAACCTAAAACATCAAATTAAATTTAAACATTGGTCAATTTTTGTAAAAAAAAAGAAATTTTTTAATGATCTGATGACTCTATTAGTTCTTACTAATTATACAACCAGGTCCTACATAGGTCAAATAAAAGGAATGGGATAAGGAAAAATCTGGAAAAGCGAGGAAATATCTTAATTTCTAATTTACTATTGGTCCTTTCTAATATACTAATAATTCCACATCATTGAGTTAAGCTTTGATACCTGTAATAAAAAAACGTAGTGGCTATATGTCCGACGGTGGTAGGTTACAGTTAGACTTAGAATTCCGCCGCAAGGCGGACTCATGCAAATAATAAGAACTTATCCGCCGTAAAAATTATAGTGCGGCGGAACGCAATGGTTGATAATTCATTTTCCGCCTTTCGACGGATTTTACTGCATAGTAGCTAAGATCCGCCGACAAAATTTTGGCAAGCTTTATAATTTATATATCTATAAGATGTACTGGTACTTAGGTAGGTTTACAAAATTCTTAAGTAATCAATAAATAATAATGTTTGTCAGGTAGTAATATCACAGAAGGTCTACTTCCTTGTCAGGTAGTAATAACGTTCTCGGACAGGTTTGCTCAGTTTTCGGTTTCATCAGTATCTTATTTAATAAAATGTCAGTTGGATGCGGTGTTGATAAAATTTTATACCAACACGAATCGTGCAGTCGCAATAAAAAACTCAACAAAGATAGATAAAAAATGACATGGCTTCCACCAAATCTAGCTGTAAATTTAGGAGATTCGAATGCAGTGTCAAATTTGTTCCATCTAGCATCCTGTACCCATACAAGGAGACAGTTTTCCAAAAAAGCAGATCCTCTATTTGAAGTGAAATAAATATAACAAGTTTACGGTGTTCGCGTCAGTGTGGTGTAATAAAAATGTGTTTTTTATATTTAAATGTTTACAGAATGTTTAACATAGGTGGTTCTAGACTTCAATTTTTGGGAAGGCTTAAACCCCTGGTTTATATATTTGTGGGGCTTAAGCCCCTGATTTATATATAGGCAGCTAGGCCACTCAGTTGAATTGGGGTGGGGGGGGGCTAATTCGAACACACACCTAAAAACGCCTACGATGTCTAAACAATGTATGTTTAATAATACTAAATAAAAATTATTTTTAAATAATAAAGCGTCTTTCATTTCTTTGACATATCAGTATAATTGATGTAATAGAAATTCTTCATTGTATTAAATAAGAGTACTTTGTTCTTCAAAACACGAATATGATTGAATTTAAACAAAAATGTTTTCTTTCTATTGGAAGTTACATTAAATTAATTACTGTTGTAATTGAAACAATACTAGCTATTTTGCATCAAATGAGGTGCATATTCTTACAAATAAACTTCCAGTGAAACCAATGATAGTTTGCATTGAATTTAGAACAGGGTATTACTGGCATCAAATAATTGTTATATTTGAGCGATCCATTAAAAACCAATGAAACCTTATATTTCAGGCAATCTTATAACCTATTGGTTAACAATGATAAACTAATCATTGAAATAAATCGAATTTGTATTGTGCAATAAGGAGTAGAGTGTGTCATTGAGTGAATGGGTATCCAGTTCAATATACGATAGTGTTTTTTCTGTGTAATTTAACAGATTTAGTAAAATATTGGTGGGAAATACCCAAAAAAAACATCCAAAAATTATGAATCCACCGAATAATTACAGGGCCTTTCTACTTATACCCTTGCTATTTAATTAAGGTGGTGTTATTTACCTATTTGATGATTGTCAGTGTAGACGTCAAAGTGAAAATACAAAGGTTATTCAGCTTTTATCCAACTTTTGAGTAGAAAAATGAGATAAAGGCAGATGGAGTACCGGAAGACATTTTCGAAGAATCCAAGAATGTGAACGTCAAACTGTTACCAGAAAAATCGAAATACCGTTATGCCAAAAAAATGGGAACATTTAGTAAATGGTGTGCAAAAAAATATATGTTTGGATTTTGAATTGTATTTTCACTTTGACGTCTATACTGAAATAAAATATTAGATAATTTTCCTCACGCTCGTAGAAAGAAACATTGTACCCAACGCGTGCGGAAAGTGCCTTTACCGCACGCGACTGCAGTCGAGTAATGAGTATCACTTTCCGCACTTTTTAGATAATTAGCTATTTGAGCAACTTCTAGCAAGCACTAACAGTGCTAATTCAGTTTTTCTGATCTTTTTGCTAGTAATTTTTCACAGGCATGTGACTTATTGTTATAAACAAAACAGTTTTAAAGGAAACATTTAGCGGGACTTTTTTCGATTTTAAATACCAAATATCGGTGGTTGCATACGATATTTTAATACAACAATACCTAATTCTAAGTACAATCTAAAGTGTTAATAGTATAGTCTGATTTGTCTTTATTACTTTTTGTATCTGAATATTTGTGTATAATAAAACATTAACCGAGTCATTACTGTATACCCTCTTGACGAAATTAAAAATTGTTTTAGTCACTATTGGTTATTTTTAGATATAGTACCGGAAAGCATACGTAAAGATCTAACATTTTGTGTTAACTTTTTAATAGTTACACAACAAAAAAAAATCTATCTAATAAAAAGACTATAAATTGATTCCAGAAATATTTTAACGATATCATGACACTTAAGAAAGAATTAGGGAGTTTTTGCTACCGCTAAACACAAAATGTCGGCCCTGGCTGGTCCCCAAAATAAGATTTTCATATTTTCACCTCGCTGAACAAAAGGGCGTTTATTTAAAACGGTAATAGTATATTACATAACAAGTGTTGAAAATGTACAATATTTTTCCTACGACCTCAAAAATATTTACGAAAAACCCCAATTTCTGTCTTTATTTAATTCCCCCACTTTCAGCACGTGTACTGAAAAACATTTCAACACTAGTTTCTGAAAATAAAAAAAGTGAAATTGGCACCATCTGTCCAAACGTCATGTTGACAAGTACTTTTCAACACATGTGTTGAAAAGTACTTTTCAACACGCGTGTGATATAAGGCACTTTCTAGCTAAGTTAATCGTGCTTTTTTTCTCACTTTCATAGGTGGTCGTAGGAAAACATTTTTACAATATTTTATATGCAGGTCTCGAAATTTTTGTTTTGTTTTTTTGTTCCACACTGGATAATCCTGGGGGGTCGTTTGGTGTCTAACGACGAAGGGACCAAAGTTTATTATTATTTAGTTATTTTAATATTTAGTTATCAGTTTTATTAATCACTATTAGTTATAGTGTAATACCTTAAGTTTCCACACACCATTTACTTGTGGTTTTTTTATTGGTGCTAGTATAGCGCAGGTAATTTATTTTCTTTTAATATTCTTGTACCTTCAGAGAGCTTCTTATCTTTATCGTCGGTTAGTTTTCTTTAGAAAATGTGCCTCCTTTCCTAAGAGAGAGGGAGTTGTGACAGTTTACTTTGTCACAATGTTCTGCCTATTATTTTCATCAAATACTCTTCCTACCTTAGTTAAACTAGTCTGACTCCGTGCTACGATTACGCTGTTGAAGTTGGTTCTTGTCTTGTCTCCAATTTAGGTTCGAGGAGTTTTAATTTATTTGAACACCCTTTATCTCGTCAAAGTCTCCTTGTTCCCTAGTTCTCGTAGCTTGCTCTGGTGGAGGGGTCCATAATTTGATATAGACCTTTTTTCCCTAGAATTTCTTCATGTTTTTGTTCAGCCCCACGTTTTCACTATTTATAGATTCTTATTGTATTGAAGCCCGTTCGGAGCTAACATGCAGAGCTCTAGAAGGTACTGGAGGTAGCCTAGAACTAATTTTTATTTACATTCTGGCTATTTGGAACTTCATAATGAGATTTCTGGCACCTATCTTCTTTCTTGTTTCATATTTCAATTTATTAAAAGAAACTATGACAATGGCAAATATCTCATTTTTGTTACGTTTTTAAATTATCAATATTGTAGCTAAAGTATTAAAAATGAAAAATCTAATAGAAGGGGTGTATCAGAGAATTATTTTGCAAATAATAATTTATTTTAAAATATTTTATTTTGTATTATCTGAAATTAGGGTCGATTATTTTAAATGGAAGAAAGTAATGCGATATAGTGTGAATTACCTTTAAGATTATAGTTCACCACTGAACTTAGTGCATTGAATAAATGGTAATAATTGTATACTTATTATTATTAAAAAGTTTCGTGAGTGTAAGTGAAATGACATTTTTGCCTGTTGAAATTAATTAATGCCATCGCGCGAAAAAATAATAAGAGTGTGTGCTCTGTAAAGTATTGTCTTACTTGGTTTTTGAGCTGGGATGGCACCAATTAAATAATCGTTTGTTTAATTACTACTGCCACAGATTTAAATACTTTTTCTACAGAAACCTCATAGCATAGAAAAATTGTGCCAGCGTAAACGGCTGTGATCTGCTTACCGAATATTGTTGACAAAAGCAAGGTCAGACAGCGCTGCTACTTTTTCACTAAATATCCTAGCGTATTGGCACTTACTACTGCATATACTAATATATTACATAGTTGAGAACCCAGAATGGTTGGTTTGGTGTTCTCAGATTGAGAATCTTTTTCCATTTACCTATCTTACGACTGAAACTGATATTTAATAACCACCGCAAACGTTTAGTTTTGTAAACGTGTTTAGACAAAATTATAATTATATAAACATTGCTAGTTTAAAAGATAAACCGACAAATTCGGCAACAATGCTCTAATTTAACATTAAAATATGACAACTATTTTGTGCCAAAACGTTATACAAGGTAAATAAGAAGTAACGGTATTAGGAGAAACAAAGGTAACAACGGAGGTATCAGGTATACATATTTTCTGCAAGACTTAATGGATATCGATGAGGTATCTGCAGCGAAGCTATTTAAGTCTATGCTTCTGCGTTTCATAAAATTTTCTTTCCAATCCACCCTGTAGCTCTAAAAATATTTAAACAGGTAGGTAAAAGTATTATCTCTGTATAAACAAAAATTATTGTCATCATTGACAAATTAAATATATAATCTATTATAAGGCAAATACTTTTATTTCGCATACAGTGTAAAATATAATATTAAACTATAAGTATATCATAATTAATTATTGTTATCTGTCTAAGCAAGGTTACCTGTTTTTGGGACTTATTTTATACTTTAATGTTGCTTGACAATGTTGCTTCCAGTGATATGTCTGCTTGCGTCACTTGGGTATTCTTTGGGTACTCCAATAACCGCAGATTTATTTGAATTATCAGTGGTTCATGTTAATGATTTTCATGCTAGGTAAGTGAAAAGTTTATGATAATTTTATATCTAATTATAATTACCTTTTTTATCTGAGACAGCCCACGTAGACTTCAAGTCTAAGAACTAACATACCGTGGGCGTCTGAAGAGAAGGGAAATGCAATCTATTTGCACGGGATTTAAAGGACTGGAGGTTTGGAGGGAAAGGGAAAACATCTGCAGGCAATTTGGTTCATAATCTATTTGCTCGGTAAAGGCAAAGGTTTGGTAGCACATTATTTAACGAGGTCATGAAGTTGGCAGTTACTCATGAGGATAAAGTTTACAATACAAATCGAAGACCGTAACAGTAATTCATCCGACTGAGTAATAGCAATTACATGCGTGCTAAATACTTAAGTTAAACGGGATTTTTTTTAATTTTCAATAGCGGCTATTATGTTGGCCATCTTCAACATAAACGTTCAGATTCACTAAGAAGGTTTAAGATTTAGTACTGGTTTAAATTAAGATCTAGTTGTTCAGTTAGGTTTTGGCAGGTTTTTGTTGTGTCATTGTTAATAAGTCGTCATTAAAAACTTGTGAATTATTCTGATATTCAAGCGACTTGCTTGGTTTTCAAATAATTTTCATTTTGGAAAAAGTTGCTGTAATGAATTTAGTTCTATTATTGTCGAAAGTACGTACTAAAATTGCTCTTTTCTATAAATTTTCGAAAAAGCTCAGAGATACATTCGCAGTATAAATCTTAGTTATCTTATTCTTACACTATGTCAGTTTAAAATTGAAGGCTTCGGGGCAAGAAGATGACAAGCCAAAAGTTGTAAATAATTATAATTTTACAGGAGAGCAAATTTTAAATTTTAAAAAATTCTAAAATAAAATATAGATTTTAAATTTTTATTTACTGATAACCAGGCGCGGCTCGTCCATAAGGTCATTTGGTCAATGACCCACCTAAAATTTTCAGTGATCTACCTAATAATTTATTTTTTAATTTTTTAAAACCAAAAAATAATCTTTTGTTTCAAAGTTCCATGCGAAAAGTCCCCAAGAAAGAATCAAGCCAAGCCATCGTCCAAGGATATCCAAGCTTGCTCCGGGCTGGGTCTTATTTTAAATTGATCTTATAGGTTTATATGGACGATATAAATTCATTAAAAGTAAGAGAGAAACAGATATAAGCGCTTTAGGAAGTTAAAAAGAGACACAATTGGTCGACGGCCCACCCATAATATCTGGCCACTCCCACTATGGAAATACTCTCAAACCGCCCCCTAAAATATACTATTTCAAAACATTTGGTTCGCAAAAAGAAAAACTAATTAGGTACCTAATATGCGAATTGCATTTGCACCGTATTAATAATATTAATTATTAGTGGTTAAATATAAAATATAAATACGATTTCTGTCAGGCCAGCGCTATTCATCAAATTTAACGATATCGGACCGATTTTCTTACATAACCAGCGTAGTGCAGAGGTATAATGTCAGCGAGTCAATCTGACGGTCGCGGTTTCGAATCTGTGTTGGGGCAAGAACTTTTTTTTAAATTGTTTGTTATTTAAAAAATTAGATCGGCTCAAAAAGGTGTATTGGCAACAAGTTGTTCCTCGATAAGATATTTTTAAAATTGTTGTTGTTTTATCTCAGAATTTTGTTCTGTTTATATTCTGGGATTTTAGTACAAGGCGCGACATCTATTGAAGACATGCTAAACTTATCACAACGGAACTAGCGATGGGTCGTTCGCGAACGAGTCGTTCAATTTAAACGACTCTTTTCAAAGAGTCGCGAATGAGCCGCTCCCATCAACTGAACGATACGTTCACCGCTCGTTAAAATATCTGGCTCGCTCTCGTCCGTTCGTAGAAATTCCACTCCGCGCTTTCGCGAGTTTCAGACAACTCGAAGAGCGCCAGCCGCGAGAGCGCGAGCCGGGAGCGCCGGGAGCGGCTCAGTCAGTCGGAGTCGTATAATAGAACGAGAGTGGTGGAGCATCTAGCGGCCTATAATAATACATTACCCAGTTTGTACGTGTTTCGTATTACTATTATTTTACGATTAATTACTTTGCCGGAATACTGCAACGTTTTTTAACTGCGGGTAGTTTATAACTTTGAAATTCATATTACCATTTCAATATTTTAATTAATTTTATTTAATTTATTTATGTTATGTGTATTATTTTTCTTTGAAGCCGTCACGCCACAATCAGGCAGCGGGCCGTCGGCAGTCGTAAATGTGTAATTCACATCCGCGTTTTATGCTCTCTTTTATACACATGAACAAGTGCAGGTGTCACGTTAAAGTAAAGAGCTCCGCGATTCTGTAATTCGCAACTCTGCAGCCCTCGTTCAATCGAACGACTCCTTGCGAACGACTCCTTGCGAACGACTCTTCCAAGTGAGCTGAACGAGTGAGCGGGCTCTCTTGAAAATGAACGAATGACCCATCGCTAAACGGAACCCGCTAAAATCTACTATTTTAGAGTATTAAAACGCATAGAAAAAAGCCATAAACAAAAAAGTGATACTGAAAGTCATAAACATCAAGAGTAGTAATGTTCAATATTCTGCAGTACCTATTTTATGATTTTTGCAGTGTTTATTTGTAGGCAAATAATATCTTGGCACATTATTAAAAAACCTTTCTTAATTAAAAAAGTGTATTTTGCTTGTTGCGTTGATATCACTAGTTGCCCACCAAATTTTGACCCACCTGTAAAAAAACTCACGGGCCGCGCCTGCTGATAACATGTATACATAAAGTTTGCTGTCTTATATTTCGATTTTATAACTGCAAAGAATGAATTATTTTCCATTTTTTTAATTATTCATGAGAGAATGCCAGATTTTTGTGGCTTGTCATACTCTTGCCTCTATACAATTTTATCATAAAGCGGTGTGGCAATAAAAACACTGTTTCTTTTTAAAGATCGTTTTTATTCTGGAAAATTAGCAAAAGACAAAATTTTAAACAATAATTAAAAATCGGTCTCTGCCTGGGAGTTTTTAAAGGGCTCTCTTTAGGAGATCTTGTTACTGTTGAATCTCCGACGTTGGCATTTTTATTTTCCTCCTGAAATAGTAAAACCAAAAAGTTAGTCAATACGAAAAACATTATTATAAAAACAAAACTAAAAACGAAGATAATTTTTTGTGGCATGGCTATGACAAGCCACATATTTAGGTTACGGGCCGTATTTTTGCAGATCATTATGTTTTTTGTCATTTTTCGGGTACAAGATATTTTCAACTAACATAAACTTTTTTGTACTAATTTACTACCTTCAAAAAATACTAGAAAGCAAAGAAGCAAAAGATGATAAGCCACAAATTATAATTATTTTGATTCTACTTACTTCACTATAAGAACACAATTCCTTACTTTCAGGTGCATAAAACTTTCACTGCTAAAATCACCACAAGAACTCTCTAAATTAAATAAATTTCGCCGCAACGACAATACCTTATTACTTTGGGCGGCCATTTTTGACTGTGGCTTGTCACGTTTTTCCTTAAATATTTTGTAAAAACCTGTTGAGCAATAGGGTGATTCATAGATGTCTGATTTTAGCCATCTCTTCAAAAAATGAAAAACTTCTTTACTAGACGTGTAGCAGCAATAATAATGGAACCTATACAGTACAAAAATCCCATTTTTAGAAAAAGTGTGACATGTCACCCTCTTGCCCCGAGCTCTTCAATTATTGGTTGTCAAATTAGACCGGATTAGCCTTGAAAAACCTGGTTGTAAATATCTAAGTAACCAATGAACTGCGAGCACAAGTTTAGCTTTTGGTTCGTATTATGATGCAAAACCTTTGTTCCTACAGAAATTACAAAGGTCAGGGCAAATCAAATGCCAGATATCTTAAACTTAATTGACGGTGGCTGGTTTATGATTTCATTTCTATAGGAACATAGGTAAACATAAACAATTATTTTTTTCTACGACCACTACAGAAAATGACTTATTCCGTATAATTTTTGTAACGCCAAAGTGGACAATTCCGTACACACGAACTAAGCTGTGCGGAATATTATTCCGCACTGTCATTCCACACTGTACTTTGACTGCGAGTTAATACATCGGCATCCAAAAATTTTCATGGATTTTTTAAAACTAATAATTTATTTCGTCTCCGTTATCATTATATTTATTTTAATTACTCATTCTTTTAAATTCTAGCTTTAAAATTATTAATATATTATATTATAATAGGGAATATGCATGAAATTCAAATCAACCCGAAATATTTTTTATTGTATTCTCTATATAAATTAAATGATTATGGCGGTTGTTGTTTTCCATTTATTTTGGGTTTTATTAGCAAAAAAAAAGATTTAAAACTGCAAATTTTCGCGCGAATTTCGGAACTTGTAAAACGCACTTCTTTTGTTTGTGACGTCACTTTTTTTATGACATAAACGTTTTATAATGCCTAGTGTAATGTAAATTTCAGTATTAATTCATTTTCTTGATTGTTTCCCGAAGATTAGTACATTGTTGATAGAAAACTTTTATTTGATTAAAAAAATTGTTTAGAAATGACCAAAACGGAGTGCGTGCAAAGAAAATCGGATAATTTGCTGGAAGTTGATGCCCTTTAGAGAGGGTTCCTTTTTTGCCTTAATTTCGTTACCAATACTTATTATTTATTATACTATGAAAATAAATTTACAGTCACATATGCTTACTTGAATTTGGCGATACTGACCTTTATAGATACCGCTTTATGTAAAATTTTTGATTAATTTTGCAGTACGTATACTTTCTTCCAGCACCGGCTCTTTTGGACACGAGAAAATGAAGTTTTCCAAGTCATTAGCTGGAGAATTCGTTTACACTGGCATAATATAATATCTGTAGGGTAGTTTTTTAACATTATCTACTGTTTAATAAAAAGGATTATGAACAAAATACGATATAATCGAAGACAAACAACAAAATCAAACTTATCAAACCCAACCACACCAGATAAAGCGACCGTCACACTGAAGAAGCAACGTTGCCACCGCTGCAAACACCTGCGTGTTCGATTGACAATAATTGGATCAATCAGGATCACTTTACGTCACTTCAATGCTATTTTATCTCTTTGCACTGCCATTCCCTTAAAGTTCGTCAACTGATCCGGATCAATCCGATTTTGTCAATCGAACACGCCAGTGGCTAAAAAAATGACACGTGAAAAACCGAACCGACCCTGTCATCATTAAAGCTTTGCCAACGGGGATAAATCCAGAGACGGCTTAGGATTCGATGTGAAAATAAAATACAAATATTTATTTACCCACATTGTGTTATTTGAAAGTGCGAAGTACGAAAATCCCATACAGGGTGTCTGAAAAGTCTTAGCATGGGCAAATATCTTTACTATTGATTAAGATAGAGACACCAAATTTTAGTTTTATCTTATTGGTTAATAAATCTACTTTTTTATGTAATTTGACTTTTACAATTCCCTTGGGGGATTACGCTAGGGAGTTGAGGTCAAAAATTTTGAATGCAAACCTATGCCGGGTGGCCTCTTCTTTTAAAAGTCATTAAACCGCAACATTTTACCGCAACTCCCGTATTTTAATGCATTTTTACATGGCAAGCCTATAAAAATTATAAATCGTAAATCGTATTATCAGGAAATCAGGCGGGGCACAAGTCGACCATTAGTCGACCTCTTGTGCCATACAGTACCTACCAGTCTGCGCTGCTATTTTTTGTTTTATGGGGCACTTTTTTTCTACCTTTTTTCCAACTTTACTTCTTCATTTGTCGTTTTTATATTTTGTTTTTTGACATCTGCGCAGTAGACCCAAATGCGTACCACCCAATCAAACTAAGAGGGCTAAACATGCGCACGAAATTTCAGGAGATGTACTTTGGTGTCTACATTGAAACCTACCCACTTTCAAGAATATATCTCCAATAGTAAAACTACAACTACGTATTTAACATATTTGTACGATTTTATGACGTCTTACTTTTTTGAACATAACTATGTGACATTGTGACCAACCGTGCCAGCCTTACTAATCAGTTATATTACGCACTGACATATTTCCGGCATGGCCGCTTCTTCTTATTTATTCAAGCATTAGCCTTGCCATAGTTATTGAGACTTTTGCGTCCTGTGAGAAATTCAAAATATTGTATGTCTCACGGAACCCTCTATGCGCGAGTCGAACTTGCACTCAGCCGTTTTTTTTTTTATTTCACACAATCACGGCAACGCTCATCAATTAAATTATTTCTGTCAAATACCGTATGTACTTATTTTCGGCATCGACGCCTCTGGTAACAGACCAACAGTGACTGCCTTACTAATTACGTTAAAAGTTGTTTAGACTGGCCACCATGAACTTCTTGGCAGTAATAAAGTCCGTTTTGGAACTCTGCCAAGAAGTAACATCTGAGAAAAGACCTTTAAAATGAGGTACCACACGGCATAGGGTTGCATTTAAAATTTTTGACCTCAACTCCCTAGCGTAATCCCCCAAGGGGATTGTAAAAGTCAAATTACATAAAAAAGTAGATTTATTAACCAATAAGATACAACTAAAATTTGGTGTCTCTATCTTTATTAATAGTAAAGATATTTGCCCGTGCTAAGACTTTTCAGACACCCTGTATGGTATTTTCTTATCTCGCACTTTTAAATAACACAATGTGGGCAAATATAAATATTTGTATTTTATTTGCACATCGAATCCTGATTTTATTTCGCAATAGGTTAGAGCCGTCTCTGGATTTACCCCCGCTTGGAAAGCTTTAGTCATCATCGTTTGCCTAGTTGCCTACCTAACCCCTAACCTTGTTTTTTTTGTGGAATCGTTTGTGGAAAGTGGTATTAGTTTTTAAAAAGGTAACGCAGACATGCAATGTATCACTATGTAAATAGAAGAAATTGGTAAGTAATTACTAATTATTCTATAAACATATATTTTAATTATATGCACACTTTACACAACACAATAGTATCATAGACTAAATAATACATAGACGAACACTGGCGTGTAACAAAAATGACCAAAAAGCGGGCATCCATTGAGACATTTGGAGGGTTTACTGGTTTATGGCTTAGAAATTTGTTTGTCCACAATTATATATCCATGCGTTTATATGTACTATATAGATATATGATGGTGAACAAACAAATTCCTAAACCATAAACCAGTAAATTCACATAAATGTTTCAATGGATGCTTAAGCATTTTTTACAACCGTATAGATTTTTTGATGAAATACATGATGATGTTTTTAGGTACACTTGCTACATAAAATACATCAGGCAAAACTCTTAAAATTTATTTAAACGCTTTATTTTGCACTTTCTTAGGTTTTATTTAAATCTTATTATAGTTATTAAGTATATCCAAATGACAATCTTTTTATGCTCATACTCATAACCTTTCTCATAACCATAACATAACCTTGGATGAATAAAGACAGTCCTTGAGGTAATCCTGGTAATCAGGTTATAAAACTTCACTTTAAAAATGTTGTAATAGTCCAGATTCATACCAAACTATTGCCAAAGACAATTATTTAGCTACAATATTATTGTCTAAACTAATAATACAATTATTATTTAATTCAACTGTCTACAATTTTTTTAAATAAATAAAGACAAAACGTCAACTACAGTTGCGTAGAAGGTATCGACTATGGCGGTGTTGCCGTATCCCCTTTTAAGTCACCTTAATTTGAGTCGCCAACACGTTCAGTGTAGATTGCCCATAACACTGCGTGACGTAACTTTTTTGAGTGAGCAAATGGCTGCTTTTGAAACTGTAATAAATTATTCCGAAAAGTAAAAATTTTTTTTAGCTAAATTATCCCAGTAATTTTCTTCAAAATAGCATTTTGGGGTTGTAATGACTTCCTTAAATGATTTATGCAATAAAAAAAAAAAGTGCATATTCCTTATTAGTATTTCCAACCAATATGTTGTAAGATGTCAATAATTAACATTAAACGCCAAACAAACGATAGCTAGGTAACTTGATTTTAATTACTAATACTACGAGCGATGTATTTTAAAATTATTTTGGAATTCAATCAAGTAGCCTTAAATCAATGTTGATTGTAAATTTGTTTTATTGTTAGAACGTTTTACTGACGTGACGCTTCACACATATTCGTTAGCGTCTTTTTTAACATAATTTTAAGCTTTATTGGAACTGATTTAAAATAAATCTAAAATGAGTAATAGCGACAGCAGCGACGAAGATATTCCCCCCCATATCATGGAAGCAGCTAATAATCTTACAGAAGATTTATTACCTCAAACTTCTATGAAGAAATACAATTTAGCTTATACTCGGTTCATGGATTGGCGTCAACAAAACAGTGTGAATTCATTTTCCGAAGCCGTTTTATTGGCATACTTTGGAGAAGTATCTAAGTTATTTAAAGCCTCAACATTATGGTCAGTCTACTCAATGTTAAGAACTACATTATCAGTAAGGCAAAATATTGATATATCTCGTTATCCAAAACTACGTACCTTTTTGAAAAGAAAATCTGAAGGTTACAGAGCCAAGAAGTCTAAAATTTTCACGCCTGAACAAATCAACCAATTTTTATATGAAGCTACTGATGACATCCATCTTCTTACAAAGGTAATAATTAAATTTACCAACACGTAGTTTATATTTAACCAAGTTTATTTTTTCAGACTGCACTGGTGCTAGGAATAACAGGCGCATGCAGAAGAGAAGAGTTAAAAAATCTAAAAATGTGCGATATACAGGATATGGGTTGTGCTGTTTTAGTTAATATACCTAATACAAAAACCAAAATACCACGAAAATTCACAGTCACAGGAGATTTTTATAACTTGTTTAAAAAGTATAACAATCTGCGACCTACACATGTAAATCACAATTATTTCTTTACCAATTATCAAAAAGGTAAGCGAACAACACAGCCAGTGGGAATTAACAAATTTAGTAAAATGGCGCAAGAAATTGCTAAATATCTAATGTTACCAGATCCTAAAAGCTATACCAGCCACTGTTTTCGGAGCTCGTCGGCTACGATCCTCGCCGACTCTGGTGCAGACATCACGACGGTCAAGAGACACGGCGGATGGAAGTCAACTTCAACAGCAGAAGGTTATATTGACGACAGCCTATCAAATAAACTTCAAATTGCAAACAAAATTTTACATTCAGTCGAAAATGTCACTCAAGAGGCCGAGACCTGTACCAGAATATCCCTTTCTGAATCAACCACATCAGAAAAAGTTATAAACTTACCTGAACAATTCCCGGCAATTAATATTACTAGCTGCAATAGCGTTACTATTAATTTTTGTAATCATAAATAATAACTTAATATGTTAAATGTATTTATTTAGTGTAGTTACTATTAAACTTTAATTTTTCTTAATGAGAATTTCGTAAACTAAAACCCTTGTTAAAACCATAACATTTGTAAAATAAAAAATAAATCAATTTTTTTTATTATCTAAATAAAATAGTATACGTTATGTTTCCACACACAATCCAATGTAAATAAAAGAAAAATAAAAAAAAAATAAATAAAAAAAATAAATAAAAAAAAAACTGTGGTCGTAGAAAAAGTATAGTGTGCGACTCGTGCAGAAAGCCTATTCCACACTCGTGCGATTGTGGCACTCGACTACGTCTCGTGCCACAATTTTCGCACATCGTGTGGAATAGGCTACTTTCTGCACTTGTGACACAATATACTATTTTCTACTCTGGTTATAGAAAATTGACATTCGAGCATTGGTTTCTAAATCGAAACGTCATCGTAGGTTATATTGTCTCACCGTTTCCATGACAATTTACTTTCGGTTCGAGGTGCTTTTGTACGAAGTATTTTTATATTATTTAAAAACAATCATGCAACTAAACATACCTACGTACATATAAAAACAGTTAGTTTAGCAGAACTTAAGAAAAAACTTTGTTTAAAAACACATCGAAATTAGTCAAATTAGCGAAAATTGATGTTTACAGTGAAACTTGTGCAATTTGTCAGATTAATTGATGAAAAAGATTATTTTTTTCAGATTTTTTTAAAACACGTATTGAAAATCTGTTACAGCAATTTGAAAAGAAGTCGCTTGACCGGTGCGGGATTCGAAACCGCGACCATCAGTTCCATAAGCGGGCGGCTCTGCCACTGAACCAAACGATCCTGTAAAAATTATTGTTTAAATGCGGTACATGACTAACAACCATAAGGGCTGAATTTAGGAAAAAAGGCTAATTAGAAAATAGTTAGTCGCGCGGTCTACGATCGTAGACCACGCTTATTTCAAGAGTGATCAATTGCAAAGGGTTATTTCTACACATCCGCCATCTTCAATAGCTGTCGATAAATATTTCTGACCACTTTTTTTGTATGCCCAGTGCAATTAAGAAGTGCGCATGTTTGATTTAACGGTGCCCAAATATTACTAGTCTACAATCGTAGACCACGCGACTAACCGCGTTACAATTTTTAGTCGGCTCGGCAAGTTCAATTCCTTACTGTAGAATTTTTATAGGTACATAATATTTTGTATTTATTTTTTGGTAAAAATGCTAAGTTTACGCATGTAAAATGTAGGCTCTTTGTATTTGTTTTTGTGTTTTGTATAGAACTTTTCCTTTTGTTTAGGTTGATATTCTCTAAGATATTAGTTTCTTCTATGCACCAATTGTTGATCCAGAAACTGGAGATGATATGAAACCAGAAATAATAACTTGTTACACGAGTAAACAGTATAGATAATTAGATGTGTGAAAAATACAATGCAGTCAGAAACACAGATTGATGGTCTGTATCTGGAAACAACGCATTTTGTGTATATAAAGCCAAGTATCCCGAAGAAAAGAATTTACGAAACGATTTCATAGAGAAATAGAATATAGATCAACAATAGATCAGTTTCCCTTACCTAGGGAAATTAGACGTCAAGCGCGGGTCCTGCTTGGAGTTAAAGAGGTTCTTAGCCCTTCTCTCAAGTAGGCAAGCATACTACGTCGGACTATGTTACCTTTCCCCACGAAGCAGTAAAAAATCAACGCGAAAATCATGCAAAAAATATGGCAGGTTGGGTTGGGTTGGGATTGATGCATATAAAGAGCATCTAAGGTATACGTGTACATACTAAATGTTTTGTGGACTAAAAATACTCCACTTTTACCGTCTCTGTTCTTGCTTCTTGTTACTTCTCGTTCTCTAATAGAATTTTTTATCACTACTTAGGTATCATACATATATTATAGTTGATAAAAATAATAAATTCAATTTTTGTTCGAATACTGTTTATTTCTGTTACCATATTTGATTAGGTGTCAATAAAACCAAAAAAAAAATCTTCAAGTATATTTTTAACTGTCCCACCATGCAATATATAAAAATGTAGGTACAACAGATATGTCGTACCGAAGTTCTGGCAAACATAACCCGGTATTTAAAATCTGTTTAAAAAAATTACCAAAAATAAGTATAATATAAACCAAAAAAAAAATGGTCTACAGGTGTAGTCCGCGCGACTAAACTCGTTAGTAGAAGCGGCGCGACTAACGGAGGGTTAAGTCTACAGTCGTAGAAAAGATAGTGTGTACGCCACGTTTCGAAAGCGCTTTGCAATCACTCGCACCATCGGCATCGCAGCTCTCGACTGCATGTTGGGGGGCGATCTTGGTGCTCGCATTGCAATGCACTACTTTCGAAACTGGGTATACAAGTAACTATCATATTTAATATACTATGAACTGAAAATTGGAAAACATGACTCATCGTTAGATTTTTATGAATAACCAACGGACACAAACGGCCCACCTTAAGGGGTTATATACAGTTAGGAGGCCGAAAAAAAGCGATTTTTCAAGAATTGTTCCTGAGAAGACGGTTAACTTCAGTAATGTAAAAATTTGTACACTTATTATGGTAACGTTTAACTGTATTTCAAGATTTTTGTATTTGTAAAAATAATAATTTGGAAAGCTGCTATAGCTGATCTCCAGGAGGTCCTCTCAAAAAAGGCATCTTGCGGTGACCACGATATCTCTGGACTGGATCATCCAAAATGAAAAAAGCAAACGGATTTCGTTAAAGTAATGTATAATCCTCTAATTAATCGAAGGAATAAGCAAAATAAAATTGTTTGACAAAATGACGGCTTCTCAAAAAAAAAACGCGTTTTGACCAAAATTTTGACCTTAAATTGTTTATACAAAAACAAATATTTATCGGTGAGATAAAACCTTCGATTAATTACTAAAAAATATACTTAAGAAGCTTGTGGTACAATTTGAGACTGATCGGTTCAGCCCGAGAAGACCGATCAACGAGAAGCGACAATCGGCTTCCCGCCAAAAAAAAAGTAGTGGGGGTAAATCCTGACTACTGTCAAAGCTTCGACCGGACAGTGCTGTTGTCTGTGTTATTAAAGTTTTTAAGTGTTTAGTTTTCTATCTTGTGTCGTGCAAAAATATGCCTGGAAATTGTTGTGCCTTTCGCGGATGCAGTACCCAATGAGGACAAAAAATAAGTATGTTTACATTCCCCAAGGATCTTGAACCGTAAGTACATATACACCTTTTCAATATAAATAGTCTTTACGTATTTTGAAATGTTAAATTTCTTATTTTTTTCTTAAAATATATAAAAGCAGTACTTACAGTAATTGTTTACCATAGCCCCATGATCCAAGTTTGTAATTTTCTTGGTAAATGAGATTATTTTAGCCCCCAGAAAGTTCATTTTCACTAAAATTATCTGGGCAAAACATGGTTAAGAAAATTGTGCTATATCTATGTGTTTTGTAGTTGCAGAAGCTTTTCTAAAGAAGTAAGGTAAATGCTTACTATATTTCCATTAACCAAATTTGCATTTTTTTATTTTAACATTTACCAAATTACTTTCCCCCAAAAAGACACTTTTTGGCAAAAAATATTTTAAAAACTACTGTGAGGAATATATTTTAGGTATAGTTAAATAAGCTTTCTGAAATAGTTGCTCTTGAGTAATTGTTAAAATATAGGCATAGCTTCATATCCTAAGTTTGCGTTTTTTGTATAAAACAGAATTATTTCTAGGGCCAAAAACAGATTTTAAATTAAAATTACCAGGCCCAATGATATTTTTTCTAACATTTTAGCATTTAAAAGGACAAACTCACTTTTTCTGTAGTCTAAAGCAGGAACAATTTTTCCTTCTATAGAATGCTTAAGTAGTAGAATTTTTAACACTAATTATACTATCTAAACAACACTGACACCAGATTTATGTCCATTGATAATGACAAAAAAAGGAACATATTGATAAAATACATTTCCATTTTATGGGACCGAAAACGCTGGATTTAGACTTAGCACCCCAGGGTAAAGCGTAGCTGTTTACAAGATTGATTTAAATTTTATTTTAACTAATTTTTGGTACCCATATTATGATTTAGGTCCAATGTCTTTTTTAAATTTTAAAATTTTGTAGCGTTCTGGGCATAGAACGAATCATACCTCACAGAAAAATGCAAACTTAGGGTTAATTAATTAGACTTTCAGATAACCTACTTTATAATACATATCGTTCTAATTTTTTTTAAACATCATTTTACCCAAACTTGTTTTAAAAATCTAATCATATTAAATTAAAAAATTACAAGTTTGGGTGATGGGTAACGTGACCATTCGTTCCAGATTTTGCGGGACGGTCAGGTTTCAGACAAGCCTTCCCGCATTTACAACGTCCCAAAAATGTCCTGGTTGGCCGGATTCCGTCCCGCATTAAAGTGTATTATAGTTGAAATTAAAAATTTGAAACAGTACTAAAAATTAAAGAGATGAGTTTTGGCAGCCACAAGATCTGGTTCCTTTACTGATGGATCGCTCGCTTACTTAGTTAAGTATTCTTGTGTCTCTAGTAAACACAATATGCATTTAATTATCCCTAAGTAATTGTTTATTATAGCTTATTTACTTAAGTTTGTTATTTAATATTGTTAAATATTTTTGGGATGTTTCCTAACGGATATTTTTATTATTATACTGTCTTCTTCTTTTGTTCACTACAGATTATGGTTGTTTAGGTATAAAAATAAGGTACAATTGTATTTTATTTAGACCCCCGTAGTACCTATTTTAGGCAATTACATTAAATATTTAATTTCAATTTGTTGTTTTTCTTTAAAATGTGTATAAGTTTGGGATTCAGTAGGGATGAAAAATCATTATATTTAATATTTTGTAAAATCTTAGGCTTTGCTATAGCTGACTATAATTTAAATTGTATAAAAAAGTAGCTGAAATATTCAAAAAGTTGTAAACAAAAAAAATAAGGGGTTTATTCTATTATTAAATATTATTATTGAAATTTTCTCCCCATGCATATTTTGTTATTATAGTGCCTTCTTCCGTCTTGTTTATTACAAATTATGGTTTTTTAGGTATAAAAATCAGTTATACTGGTACCTACCTGCTTCTGATTTCTTTCCGATTTAGACCCAGGTAGTAGCTATTTGAGGTAGTACTTTAATTTATTGTGTTTCTTTAAAATTTTTATAACTTTAGAATTCAATTGGAAAGAAAAAATTATTAATTTTATAACAGGACCATCTACTCGGCAGTACTAATCTTTTTACCAAATTTTATTAAAATCGATCCAACAGTTCTTGAGCTGAGCGCGTTCCAAGGATTTGTCTACAGATAGACCGACTGGCGCAAAATATCTTCTATATGCCCTAAACGTAAAAATGTTTAAAATCGGAGACAAAAAATTATACACAGTCTAATATTTGTGAAATCAATATGGAAAGACCCATTTACTAAAAGAGCGCCAGAAAAAAACGATGCAATTTAGAGGTTTGAGCATTTTATCCGAAAGTGAATCGTTATCCAGATATTTTCATTATTTCAGACTATATCAGCACCCTGTATAATAACATTTAGATCAAAGGGTGCAAGGAATATACACTAAACTTTAACTCAGATTAATTTCTTACAATTTCGTACAAAATATAATTTAGTTTCTCAGTGTACAAGAAATTTTTACGCGGACGCAGCATTTTCGTCAGTGTACGGGACCTGATTATCGTCAAATATTCGTAAATATTCGTGAACACGAAAGAACAAAGGATTTGCGGATTTTGTCGCTTCTCGTTGTTCTTCTCGGGTTTAGCCGTTCCCGAGAATCTTGGTCACCAACTTTACAAACACAGTTTTGAGAAAACCGCGGTTACAGTTTCAAAAGCACTTTACATAGCGTGCAATCGCTCTGACACGTCTTTACAAATATGCGTGTAACTTCGAAAATAGTGGCCGGATTGCCTTGAAATTTTCTGTGTGTGTACTTGAATATATGTACATTACGAAAATGTCATTAAAAAAAATCGATTTTGTGAAAATTCTAACTGTATATAACCCCTTAAACTCTTTACTGTTGGCGACTCAAATCAAGGAAGCCAGCTGGAATCAGCTGATTTTTAACGGGAAAAAAGGGCTCACTAGACGGCAAAACTGACAAAGATGCCAAATAATACGATAACTAAGACAAAGACGAAACAAACACGTTCCCCGCTATAGCAGTTAGTAAATCGGTCGATGAGGACGCCACGTTCCTAATTTCAGTCAATAATTGCGATAAAGCGGTGTAGTTTTAAACACACGATGTATATTTTAAGGGTATTCATGTATTAATTGCCACTTTAAATTTTGAAGTCCGTATCGCGAGTAGATGAGTCGTGCTCTACATTTTCCGAATGTAAAGTACGAAAATAACAAAATCATGGCAGCATTTCGATTTTCAGATAATAAATTTGTAGTCAAGAAGTGTAATTTAATTATTTTCATGTTATAAATTAATTTTTAGGTATAAAAATATATCAAAAAGATCATCAAATAAAGTATTAAAACTGAAACTTGATTGATTGCACATGACAGTCAGTTGTTTCATGACATGCCAATTATTTATAATTAGTCAACTAATCAGCGTTCTGAATTTTTCATGGCATGCCTACTACTGCTATTTAAATTTGGATTTAAATTTTTATTTAAAATTGGACTAACCCTGTTTTAGCTCATTACTACATACTCTGAAGTAACGAAAGTGTTTACTTATCAAAAAAGGCATTAAATTAAATTAAATAATAAATAGTTGTATATAAAAGAAAATTTATTATTCAGTTTTCACTGTCGTCAAGAGTATTTTGAGAGATACTTATTACTGACGAATATTTCGTAATATTGCACAAGAAATAAGTATGCGAGACGCGAGAAATTTCATTATTTATAACTAATTAAGTAATAAGAAGATTTCGTAAAAGTAAACGGATATAACTAAGTGCTCCAAAAACAATATCTTATCTTCTATGTATAATAGGTATTAAACTTCACTCAGAAATTTTTACAAACCGTAGAAAACATATTTTAAAATTACTTGTCTTTCAAAAAAATACCTATCTGTAGCTAAAATGTTCGTTTTGCAACAATTGTGAAAGCTGAGCATTTTGGCGGTAAATAAGTATTTACAACACAACTTATTATAATTAATCGGACAATAAACAATCATGCAAGTATTAGGACTTGCCTAAACAAGCAAGTACGCGATCAAATCCACAGGTTTTGCATACTCACTTCAGGTAAGTCTTCGCACTTGCTCGAACAATCACGGACTGCCAGATGCCACGCTTTGGCCTGAACGCGCCACTCGTCATTTATTATATGGATACAGTCGAATATCTCTAACTCGAACCTCCACAACGCGAAATTTTCTGTAAGTCGAAGTTTACTTTTGTTCCCTGCATATTTTCTATATTTGCAATGTATTTTGACCTCTCTAACTCGAATTTCTGTAACTCGAAAATCTCAATAATTCGAATAGAATAAGACGCCCCAATAACACAGCATTCTCTATAAATCGAATTTTCAGGAACAAAATATACTTTTTTAGCACAATGTTTGCACCAATCTTCGTGTGCAGTCGACAAGATTCTTCGAGTTTTGTTACACCGCACCACCGCACGTCGCTTATAATCTGCGTGGCCGTCTGTTGGGAATCCCCATGGATTTATTAGGACTGGATACGGGATGAGTTCACATTCTTTGAAGCCAAAACAAACCATTCTAAACGACACTGTAAACACAATTTGTAAACATTGGCCACATCTTATTTTACCTTGTATTTTTGTACAAAAATACGTTAGAAGCATCACAAGATTTACTAAAAGTAATAAAAGCCCCAAAATATTTTATTTTTCTGCTAAATAGTAATAAATTTAAGTTAAAAAGGTTTTATTATTTATAGGTTATGTTATGTTAGGTTATTTCTAAAGGCGATTATTTAAAGTCGCTCTGAGTCATTTATAAATCTATATAAATCTATACGTCGCACTTTTTCTTTTCTAGTTCATTAGACAAAGACGTACGTGTAACCGAGCGTTCCCAGACGTTTTTCCTAAGCACCCAGCAGACAACAACACTTCTGAGCTCCAACACTCCAATGCTATTTTATCTCTTTCTACTACCATTCTTGATTCAATTACGTAGTAATTCGTAGTCTTGTCTATGTTCGTAGTTCGTAAACTGCTCTCTCAAGAGAATAACAAACAACAAAATATTTATAATAATATTATATAAGGCTTCACGTTCGATACGCTCACAGTATACGGATATCGAATCCATATTATAATAGATCCATGGGAATCCCCGACGCGTGACTGGATCTACCGTTTTCCGTTTTGTACATAACCACTTAATTGAGATTGGTATAGAGTATAGAGTGTATATAGTGTTGGTAAAATGTCGCCGCGGCGGAAACTTAAGAGTCTGAGGATCGGAAAATGATAGATGTTTTAAAAAAAAAGTGGAAAGTGGAATTCAAAAAAAGGCTATTGCTCAAGAATATGAAATACCGCAAAGTACTTTGTCAGCCAATTACTTATTATTTTAAAGAATGATTTTTTAACGTTATGTAATATACAGAGTGGTAAAAAAGTCGCGCATAATGCCTGTAACTTATTAATTACCTCGTATACGAAAAAATAATCTTAATCAAAGTTGTTCAGTAAATTAGTCCTCACATTTCTACTTGCATGATATTTTTCTGTCATTTCCGGTTTGGTTGCCATGGATACCAACTTTGTTTTTTTTAAATGGAACACCCTGCATATTATTGCATATTTGGATTCTACTGGGAAAACTATGAATTTCTTGTGTTTAAAATTTTCACCTATCTCCAATCGTGTCCGAGATAATAAGAGCTGAAAATCTAAAACAAAAACTCACATTTTTGAAATCATGCATTTTTCTCATTATTTTATAGGTTATTTATTTTGTTATTAATAAAGTTTGTTACAAAAATTGATTTAAAACTCAAAAATGTCTCTCCGAAACCATAATAATTCATAATATCATAAAGAGAAAAATGCATGATTTCAAAAATGTGAGTTTTTGTTTTAGATTTTCAGCTCTTATTATCTCGGACACGATTGGAGATAGGTGAAAATTTTAAGCACAAGAAATTCATAGTTTTCCCAGTAGAATCCAAATATGCAATAATATGCAGGGTGTTCCATTTAAAAAAAACAAAGTTGGTATCCATGGCAACCAAACCGGAAATGACAGAAAAATATCATGCAAGTAGAAATGTGAGGACTAATTTACTGAACAACTTTGATTAAGATTATTTTTTCGTATACGAGGTAATTAAAAAGTTACAGGCATTATGCGCAACTTTTTTGCCACTCTGTATACATAATATGTTACTTACTGCGTATTATACTCTATAATGTTTCATTTTCTATGATATCATGTTAGAATGTTTTAGAATTATATATGTATTCTTTACGCAATAAAATGTGTGTAATATTATGCATATGAATGTTTTTTCTTTAACTCGAAATTTCTATAACTCGAACTAGTTTCGCGGTCCCTTTAAATTCGAGTTATGGAGGTTCGACTGTATTTGAAAAATGTATTATATCGGGTGTTCGATATATCGGTAAAAAATATCGATATTTCGATATATCGTTCTCAAAAGAACTGTTAGTTTATTTTTAAGTTCCTTAATTAGGTCTTTTGTTGTGCATTTTTTCCAAAGTATTTTCAAAAATAATGATAAAAAGAAAATAACGATAATTTTTCCAATAATATGAGATTCCGTATGGGATTTCACAAAACTTTTACTTTTAGCATGTTTTTAATACATATTCCCTTGTATATTTTCGAAATCAGACCCTTTTATCGTTGCTTTTTTTTTCACTTCGATTACTTATCTGACTATCGAATATCTCAGGACTCTGGTCTTAAGACCTGGTTAAACGGTAGTGTCTCCGATTCTGAATTGTTTGACGCTCATATCACCGTTTATCGCAGTGACAGAGATCGCGGCGAGCATGCATGGCGGCGTGGTGGCGGAGTTCTGATTGCGGCACGCGGCGGTGGTGTGGTTTATTCTTTGATTCATAACACTGCTAACGACTTTTACGAGGATGTCTGGATTCAACTGTGTATGAATCAGACCCAACTTATTATTTGCTGCGTCTATATTCCTCCTGGATCTTCTCTGGAGTGTTATCAGCCCTTTTGTAATACCTGTGAATCCTTACGAAATGCGTACGTTTATTCTGCTCGGTGATTTTAATCTCTCCAATGTTCGGTGGTCTGTTGAGGATGGTTTGTTGATTCCCTTGGATTTGCACTCTTCTAGCTCTGCAGTCCTGACGGATACCATGGCCTTTTTCGAACTACAGCAGGTCAATCCACATTTCAACTGCCTTGGTCGAATCTTGGATTTGGTATTCGCTGACGAGTTCCAGGAAAACTCTGTTTTATTGTGCTCCATTTCTTTGATCGACGTTGACCCCTACCATCCCACAATCGAATGCTACTTTAACGTTTACAATGTCCCTGAATTAAAAATTAAAGAACAATAACTTTTTCTCCTACTATCAGTCTGATAACGCCAACTTTAATGATTTAAATAATTTTTATAATCGAGTCGATTGGGACTTCCTTGTACTGAGTACTGATATTGATTTAGCAACTGAAAGATTTTACGCCATTCTGTTTGAGGTTATAGAGGTCTGTGATCCAAGAAAGACTGTTAAGGGTCAGAAATATCCTTCTTGGTTTGATCGGGACCTGCGTAGACTTATTGCCGAAAAAACAAACTTTATAAAAATTTTAAAAGATCGGGTTTGCAGGTTGATTATGACTCGTATTCCAGCACTAGAGGAGAGTTCAAGTTTCGAACGGATGTATGGTGTTTGTTAGCAGCGCTGAACTATTAATTCCAGAGAACATTAAGGATTTTGTTGTTAAAAAAACTATCTGAGATCGGCATTTCTGGATACAACCTGAGGTGGATTGAGTCGTATTTGTCTCAGCGCACAGTGGGGTATTGGTACCTATTTTTTGGCCAAAAGTAGTTCGTTGGTTTGTTTCAATTTTCTTCTATTAAATAGTGCTAAAATTGCGCTAAGTAACCTATGCTAGAGGTTTGAAAGAAAAATCAAATATCTATCACGTATTTAAAATAATTTATTTAATACTAAAATTGGCCAAATATGTACATATACATATATCTAATTTTACTATTCATCCTCACTGGATTCTTCTTCAGGTAACTTTTCAGAATCTGCTGGCTGTTCTGGAGGTAGAATAATTAATTAATTATCATTAATCATTAATTAACTAAGTACTCATCTTTAGAATAAACCCAAATTTGAGGTTTGGAAGTATAGTATAACCAGTCCTAAGTGAATCTCATAAATCTAAATTATTAAGATTTAAGTGGTATATAAAGCCAGACAAACGCCTGCCGCCTATACCGGGAGCGCTCGCAACCTAGTTTAGTAGCATAGGAAGTAACCCACATTTCATGTAGATTTATTATTGATAACTTCGGTATACAATGCAAAGAGCAGCTGCCTGTCTCGTGAAGGGACACCTGCAGCGACGATGTGTTTTGTCTCTTTTCCACTCGTCGCAGAGGACGGAGTCATTTACATTTAATTGAGATGTTACGTCTAGACAGATGCTCGTTAAGAATATGATTTATGTAAAACAGTTAAGTTTTAGGTTTTTACCAGTGACGTGCCTATTATAAGTATTTTTGTTTTTAGATACTTGGTTTATGTAAGTGAATTTTTATTATAATAATGGCTTTTTGGCGACCTCTTGAGGTAGATGAAAGCGAATTACTACATGTTGAATTACCTTCGGTACCGACCGTGGCATCGCCAGTCGAAACATGTTCGGAGTTTAACAAAGATTTACATGTTCAAAGTCAACGAATAATTCTAAATATTTACGGCTGTTTAAAAAAGATAATCCGGCACAGTCAGATAAAGCCATTATAAAAAGAGTTAACGAATTAACACAACTTTTGATATCTACAATTTATCGCGTAATTAAAACAAGAGATGTTACAGATCATTCGGTAAAGCGAAAGAATTGTTGATCAGCTTTTACCGAACATTCCACCAAACTCGGTAATCGTCATGGACAATGCACCATATCATTCGCGGATGATTCGCGTATATTAAACAAAATACCGAATAATAATACTAAAAAGGATGACATTTTAAATTTTATGAGGCATAAAAATATGGAAATTCCTGAAAAGGGAACGGTAAAAAAAGAGCTGATAAAAATGATAGAGTCGAAATTTTAAAAATGAATATGTAATTGATAATCTTTGCGCTAGACACGGCCATATTCTGTTGCGGTTACCTCATTATTATGATTATTATTATTATTATTATTATTATTATTATTATTATTATTATTATTATTAATTATATATTATATTAACCCGTAAGGAGATTCAACCTGGATACATGTCTTGGGGAAGATGGTTTAAAGGAGGAAAATTATTCCAAAATGCTGCTGAGAAATGGACAACTTTAATCGGACAATTAAATGAATTGGGCCGAGCGGCGGATTTTTTGCTGAATGCCTGACAGGACAATCCATGAATAGAGTCTATATACAGGAAAGGGGACGAAAGTCTTCCGCCTTAGTAATTAAATTCAGTGTGGCGGTCTCCGCGGTTGTCGTTACGATTGAGTGAAACGCATGAAAGACATGCACTCCGGGTCTCGAAATTAGACGCAGGCTTTTGTACTCAGATGTAGGAAGTCTATACTTGGTACTTGTTAATTTGGGATAAATCAACTTTCTTGGTCAAGGGAGTCTTGCCCCGACTAGAGGGACCAGAACGGTATTCACGAAACGGTAAAAATGCTTTCTTAGACAAATAGTGGTCTAAGTTATAATTCCAGGAAAAAACTTAGGAAAAATAATTATAGTCAAGAGGCGTGGCCCTGGCTAACAACGACAAGAAAGTGACATGCACAACGCATCCGACCCATTATGTGTGTCCTTGGTTCTCAGTTGAATAGCTGATCTCGATCATGACAAACCGCGCGTCGTAAAAGTACGCCCATACGTGCGCGCCTGGGGAGCGGACGACGGTGTAAATATAATATAGTTACACTTACTACAAAACGATCATAAAAATAACAACGTATTTATGCCATTAATTTAAAGTCTTAATTATCGGTCGACGGTACGCCCATGAATACAATTATTTCTATGGTTAAACATCGTTTTTGCAGATTCAGTTAGGTTTTGATATACTTATAAATAATATTTGGTTAAAATGTTAAAACTTTTTATTGTGTCCCATCTTAAATTGGTTAGAATATTTTGGGACGCCTATGGCTGGACCTTATCGGCACTGCTGCGTCAAAGGTGTCGGCTTCGTTACTTTTTTTGCGGTTTCACTTTCCATTAGTTAAAGTATACAACAAAGTTAATTTCCTAAATGCCTGTTTTGTCTACAGAAATCACTAGCAATTTCAAGTCGCAAAAAAGCGGATAAAGGAATGTTGCAGTCCACCACAAAAGTATATTTAAATTAATACATACCTTAGATGTTAACGCCATAATCCCAAATTAGTCAGGAAATATATAAGCCACAATGACAAAAACTAAATATGCGAAAACCACTTTCACTAAAACACACTTCTGTTTCTAAAACTTTGAAACAACTAATAATTCTTCGATACTGGTACTTGCATGTAAACTACAAAGGGTGGGGATAGTTCGGCCGTTCCTAGAAGGAGTCGGGAGTTCCTAGAAGTAATTAGGCCCCGGTATTCTACAATTCAAAAAATCGATTTATGACCAGGTTTTCACTTTGTGCGGCGTCGTTGTCAGCATGTGATTGTCTATGGTTCTGTCTCGTATGAAATTTGTGTTACGTCGGGCGTTCCCCAGGGGGTTACATCTTGGTCCCATTCTGTTTTCTTTGTTTATTAACGACGGCATTCTTTGTTTTGGATCGTCACGCTGCCTCTTGTGCTATTTATTTATAAGCTAGTTAATGGATACATAAATTGTAGTAGTTTATTAAGTTTAATCTTATTTTTAATTCCAAGGAGAACTACGAGACAGGTTCAATTATTTTATGAGCGGTATCACAGGACAAACTATAGATTAAATTAATTTCACACCGTTCAGTGTACAGATCATAGAAATAGGAGGGGATATAGAAATCGCTTCCCCTCTGCGCGTATGGAGAGATTTGTTGGGCGGCCATGTTTACACACGAATGTCAATTGCAAAGCGGCAAATTTAAAATGGTATTTCTACCGTGCAAATCTACAGCATTTGTAATAATTGTGTAGTATATCGACTGTTTATCTGGTTTAACTGATTATTAGAAATAAAAACAATAGGTATATATGTATGCCTGGGCTGAATATAAACCTACAATAACGTCTTTTTTGGTACGAGCCAATAACAATTATTGTAATTTGTTTGTTCAAATTCTCGTTGTGAATTTTTAGTCATTTAATACCAAAACCCAATTAAACCAAAAATCGATTTATAAAACCCAAAAATACCTACTGGGCTGCGTTTTATACTAAACTTGTTTTTTTTTCAAACTTTGCTTACACCGTACCTTAAACTAAATTAATGTCTAAAAGTACCTACCTAACTGGAATTATTTTAGTACACACATACTATTGTAGTGTATTTTGAGAAACCATCATGTTGTTTTGGTGAATATAAAATATCCAACAATAGTAGTTCAGGATTAGGCTTTGGTGGATGTTAAGATTTTAAATCATAATAATCTTATTGTATGGTAGGTAATTAAAAAAATTTAAACTTTTTATACTGGTAATTTTAAATTAAAAAATAACCTAAAAATTTGCTTTATTTCATTTATTTATTTGCTTTAAGATCATGCATAATATATTGTTATGATATAAGCTTCGTCAGTACCTACAAATCTGATGAGTAAAATGGTATAACAAAATTTAACATACAAAGAATTAACAAATAGATAAACACTATACAAAGTCAAGTACAAGCACAAATAGATATAACGGGCAGTTCACATCAAGAAAATTATATTACGAGACAACATTTATAAATTCCGATAAGCTATAAAACACCCTGTCTTGTAGTAATTCCTTCAGTCTCTTCTTATAGGCTTTCATGTTATCTACTGATCTGATTTTGTCTGGCAGTTTATTAAAGATCTGAACGCATGCAAATTGTGGAGATCCTTCATAGTGGGCAGTCTGATTAGCAGAGCGGAAGCATTTCTTGTTGGGTAGCTGTGGTTGTGTTGATTCGTCTTGAAACTGCTGCTGTTGTTGAAAACATACATGGCACATTTCAGTATAGTATCTTGACTGTTTAAATATTGGTCTACATAATTCTATAGGTTTGAGCCCAAACAGTAGTCTTATTATTCGTTTCTGTGTAATGACAACTCTGTCGATTTTCGTTGCTTGACCCCAGAGTATTATATTATAAGCAAGGTCGTGATAGGCAAGCGAATAGTAAGCACTCAGTAACGTATGTTGGGGGATTGTCTGTTAAACTTTACCATGGCAGAGCTGTTGTTGATGTCTATCCTAGGTTTGTTTTTGTAAAAGTGTACCATCACCGTCTTTTCCTTGTTTAGTATCAGTTTATTGGAATTGCACCACCCACACATAGTATCACAAACTTTGTAGATAGAATTCATAATTAATATTACTTATTATACTGCAGGGCACAATGGGCTCGATAAGTCTGTGTGTGCTTCTATCACTATACTACTTAATTCTAAGCATGTAACATTATCAGATTTTCTTCCACTAAACCAGAAACACAGTAATTATCAGAATTCGTGATTTGTTAACATTTTCAATATAAATTACAAGAAGTCTAGAAATAGTTATTTACACATAAAGGACATTTAACTTTATTTATTTGGAAGCTTTAAACGTCAAATTTGTAGGGGAAGTGACAGTTCTGTGTCAAAATGGCAGCCCCCGTTGCGTTCCAATAAAATTGGATGCGCACTCGTCCAAGCGCGTTCTACTACCCTCTCTTTTCTCTGGTACAGATAACAGATTTTCTTTCTGACTGTGATGTCTTTCTTACTGGTCTGACAGCCTTGAAGAGAACTTTAAAATACTTTAAATTATTTATTAAATATAAATAAAAAATACAAAGACCTAGAAAAACGTATAATCCATAATTTTGTCGATGATTTACAAATAGTAAAAAAAAAACGATACCAAATGAATTTTTAGTATTCTGCATTTTACTATAACTAGGCGCTTTAGGTTGTCCCCTTGGTTGACTCATTCTTAAAAAAAATCGGTCATCAGCTATACTTGCACAATTAGTGTTCCGTGCCATCAGTTAACCTTAACCTGAGCAAACCTCAACCGCCCGATCTCCGCCCATTTGCCGCGTATCCGCCGCCGACGGCACCAAACCAACCCAACCCAACCCAACCTATCACATCGCGTATGCCCGGAGCTGAGTGGGGAGCGCTTTGACTGAGCCAAACTAAAAATTTTGAAAAACATGCAAGAACAAATGTTGTTCCTTACATCGTGGGAAATATTTTTGTCAAAAAACTTTTTCTCTAAAACCAATGGTTCAGCAGTTATAAGGAAATAAACAATTAAATTGCATATAACAATTGACCGCGCTAGAATTTTTTAATCCTGATAACTTTCGCGCAGTCTACACATAATCCTCAATGTTCGTGATTTTTTCTGATTTTTCCGAGCGATCCTTCTGGTGATAAGGGTGGGGGACAGCAATTTGTATGCGTTTTTACCGAGAAATATTTTCAAATAATTTTCCCGCAATCTACACCTAATTGTCAATGTTCATTATTTTTTCAGGTTTTTCTGAGCGACCTCTTTGATGATTAGGGTGGAGGATAGCAATTTTAAAGCCTTTTTCCCTAAAAAAACGAATAGTAAAAATACATTATATAATATATTGTTGAATTCGTGCTTCAATAAGCTTTCATTTGACACCCTACACGATGGCCTTTTTTCCATTTCCCAATTTACCCCCTGAGGTTAACCCCCAGAATTAGAATTCAACTTTTTATACTTCACGTCTATAATTGGGCCACCACACTTTATCTCTGTGGTAAATTTTAAATTTTTACGTCGAATAGTTTCAGAGAAAATCACCTGTGACAGACACACAGGCAGACACCGAAGTGATTCCATCAGTATTCCGTTTCATGGAACACTAAAATTGATGTTATTTTTGACTTGTCCAATTAGAAGTTAGGAAAGCGACATGATTTATATTTTTTTACATAGTAAATGACTATCATAAAAAAAATACTTTAATAAACAATTTTACCAGCTACTACGAGTTTAACTTTAGTTTCTAGTAGAACCCTTTCATTTAGGTAGTTCTTTTAAACAAAAGTAAAGAATTATTATATAATTTTTTACAACCTTTGGAATTAATTATTTATTAATAACAATGACTATATAAAATGAGTCCACAACATTTTCTAATTTCTAGCAACTTATTCAACTGCGGTGCTATATTTTTAGCCTGCTTATGTTGGGCTTGAATTTTTCAATAAGAAAAGCTATTTCGTCTCCCCTCCATAAAAGTTTATGGGAATTTGTATACGAATTTAAGGGAAATTTATAGGAATTCATGGGAAATTCATAGGAATTCATGGTAATTCATGGGAATTCATAGGCGTTTAGGGGAATTCATGGGAATTTATGACAAAAAGGGAATTTAAGTGTACATATGGGAAGGTGGTATACCCCTCAAATGATTCCTACCAAAATATTATTTGGACATGGTTGAAAAAGCACACGTAAAACTAATTTCTAATTATATTATTATTTATAGTAAATGAAAACCTTGAATCACACTCTTATTTTATTTGGTACCCGGTATAATATACTACCACATTTATTAACTTCCATGTAGGAGCCGAGCGCTATCTGTCAATCAATAAACAAAGTAGCCACAAAAAAAAAGTTTCGTCTCCGTTGGTTACTTAGTTGTACACATTTAAAATTCATTTTGCAAATAATTTTATAAAATAATATTGTAGGTGCCATCTACAAAATATATAAGGGAGTAATTTTGACAGTTATTTCACCGTTAATTTTAGTCAGATTTTGGACCATCGGATTCCCGTCTTAAGTCAGATTTTAGGTATCGATGGGCGAAAGCCTGTGGAAGCAATGAAAAATTTCAGAAAAATAATAAGGACTGGCTTAATACATCCCTTTCGTTCCCTAGCTTCATAAGACCTGTCTCGGAATCGTCTACCGCTCTTTCGAACGAACAAATAATTTCAAGACTAAGGAATTGCGAATTGCATCTTCATTAACTTACGCGACCTGTATGAGTTTAAGAGCCGAAGGGCAAGTCAGGCCTTAACACTTTTGAAAGATATAACCACAACACTTCCAAAGCGATTCAGCAAGTATGAAAAAGCTTACACAGCACAGCAACAATCGATGTTAATTGATGCTAAGTTGTCTCGCGAGCAATATGATGTGATAAGGGGAAGTGCTCCAAAGAAATTCCCTTCTTACAAAACAGCAACTGGTACCTCTGTTAAATTACAACTTTATGCGAGAAAATGCAGTCGGGCGAAAACTAATGCGGACATTTTAAACTTTTTCTTATTGAGTTCTGATCCTATGATCACAAGTAAACGAAAAAAAAAACAAATAACGAGTTACACAAACCGCCAAGAGACGCATTCGATTTGCTAAAAGCTTCATCTGCAAATATGTCTGGTAATAATGACGGTACTGATGATACCTATGATGATAGTGATGATAATGCATTAAAATATAGTGGGAAATAAGAGCGCCTTATATATTCATTTTATATTTAATACTTTTCGTCAGCAAAACCCAAAAATCTGACTATACAATATTAGTAAATTACTCTACAATCTGCATTATTTAATTTTTGTTATACTATAGTCCTAGAAATAAATATTTAATGTAAAATTTATTGTAAGTTGAATTGTATTTATTGCCAGCTTCGGAGGTTTCCTGCCCCAGTGTGCGTCGCGTCCGTGCTGGGATATGATCCGCAGACCTTCCGCACAGTAGTCTGCCACACTCAACACTGTGCTACTGTCGATACACAGCTACTTTGGCAGATAAATTAAAAATTAATTCAAACAGCAGAATCTTTTGCGTTACAGATTCGCCGAAATCAGTTGGTCAGCGGGAGACTGCAAAAATGCATCAGCTTGCATTGGAGGATTTTCAAGATTGTATGCACAAATCGAAAGTATTCTGACTGACAAACCAAATTCAGTATTATTAAATGGAGGAGATAACTTCCAAGGGACACTGTATTATACTCTTGGAAAATGGAATATCACGCAAGAGTTTATGAACAAATTACCGTTCGATGCTATTGTAAGTAAATTTGTAGTCATGGTCACTTTTAACATACATACTAGTACATCAGGGAGGCATCTCAGATGCCTCATCTAATGTTTCAACCCACAGAATTTTGTCATGAAGATGTCGAGTCCATTATTTGCGTTGTAAAACCGATCTTGAACTAAGTTGTCTCCACAGCTTCGGCAATTGGTTGTTCAAAAGAAAATAGCGCACAGAGTTTATAAGCAGAACAGTAGCCTTTACCATTATGCTCGTTTTTTACATTCGCTCAAGATGCTCAGACCCTTATGAGGCATATTATAGGAATTAAATTTAAAGATGGGAGGGCGAACTTTGTGAACGGCCGCGAGTGTTTTGGAAGCATATAAAGAACTTAAGGCAGTGTAATGATTTTTCTGATGCTATGCTATGTATTTAAATGATAAACAAGTTTGAGTGACCAAGACGCAGTTAACCTTTTTGCTTTCTTTTTTGAGTCGGTTTACTTTAGAGGTGGCAGAGCTTCTCCAAAGTATAATATTGACAGTGTTCTTCATATTTTTAAGATATCTGTGACCATGTCTGATGTTTTTTCAGAACTGTCCACGCTACCCTCTTCTTTATCATTTGGGTCTGATGGTGTTCCTCCCTTTATACTAAAAACTGTGTGTAAACCTTGTCCTATTCACAATTTAAGTTATTCAATTTATCACTGAACTGTGGAATTTTTTCTGTATAGTGGAAGTATAGTTACATTCAACCGATATACAAATTTGGTGGTAAAGGTAATGTACAGAATTATAGGGGAGTTGTTATGCAATTTGCAATTCCAAGGACCTTGGATGGATTGGTTGCTGATCGGTTGTCCCCTTTGTGCAATGGAATAATAGTAAGCAACATGGCTTTTACACTGGTCTTTCTATCCTGACCAATCTTTTAGACTACCACCACTGTAATTATTGCATCGATAGTATTTATCCGGGCATTTCAAGGACCTTTGATCGAGTGGATCATTGCCTATTCTTGGAAAAATTAAGACTAACGGGTATAGAGCAGCGGTTCCCAACCGTTTTTAATGGCGTACCACCAAAAACGTTTTATAATGTTAGGTACCATCTAATTAGAATACCTATCCTGGTCATTTTAGGTAATCCTGAATAGTTACAGTTTAAGTGAAATTTAAATTTTTACGGAGGGATAAAATAAAATTTTAACAATAAGTATTGAAAATATTTTTTATTATACCTAGTTTTCACAATTAGTGTTGCTAATGTTGCCATCTTTCCTTTTTTCTTTAATATATTTATAAGATTTGTCGCGTTTTTTGTGATTTTTAGTTTGTCTGTTTTTGGTTGATGTTTTTGTTATATTGGGAACCGCTGGTATAGAGAATCCTATGCTAAGTTGGTTGCAAAGTTTCTTGCCGGGTTGGTATCAGTGTATCAGGATCGGTAATTATTTATCAAACCAATTTTAAGTACCATCAGGGGTACCCCAGGGTTCCCACTGCGGACCTCTGCTCTTTTTAGTATTTACGAACGATATCAGTGTCCACCTTGATTCTTCTCATTTGCTGTTTGCAGATTACCTCAAGAACTATCGAATTATTCATAATAGTCAGGACTCTGTTGCTTTTCAGGTGACTTGAGCGTTTTGCATGAGTGGTCAATATATAATGGTCTTCATTTGAATGCTTCTAATTGCTCTGTGATAACTTTTTCTCGAAACAAGAATTTCCATCAAATTATTTATGACATTAATGCTGATAATTTAACACGATCAACTCAAGTAAAGGATCTGGGAGTATTTTGACAGAGAGTTAAGTGTCAGTAATCCCATAAATGTGTCAGAGGCTGCGTTTTATTCGGCGACATTCTGCGCCCCTAACATCTTAAGGTTCCTATATTGCAACCGCGGCCCGTGAAATTTTAAAGTTGTATATCTCTGGTGCTACTTATGGAATCCATGCCAAGTTCAGGTTTCTTAATAGTGTTGCTGTATATATATATATATATATATATATATATATATATATATATATATATATATATATATATATATATATATATATATATATACAGCGAGTTCTACCTCGCATCGCTTATGTATCAGAAACTTCATAAACTAGTAAAACATGTTTTAATTTGTTAATGTATTTATTTAATTTAAATGTTTATAGTTAAGTTGCGTCATATTCAATTATTGGAAGGGGATTTCGGATTTAATTTAAATACTCCAGCAATTCAATTTTTTTTTAGGTTTTGGGTAATCATGAATTTGATGACGGCATTGCAGGAGTAGTACCATTTATCAAAGCACTTGAAGCTCCTGTAGTTTGCGCTAATATTGATGACAGTCAAGAACCCGATATCCAAGGAACATACACAAAAAGTACAGTCATCGAAAGAAATGGAAAGAAAATTGGTATTATTGGTGTCATTTACTCCAAAACTAATGTAAGATACTTTTGTATTGGCTGGTGCCGAAGCCAAATAATGGCCATATTCAGTCCTATTCAGTCATATTTTTACTATTAAGTATTCGTCTAATTAGTCCATTTTACTACCGACTAACCAGTTTTAGTTATAGGTGTAACGAAATAATCAAATCATTAAGTTTTTTATTTCAATCTTAAAAAAATAAGAATGACAGTAATGTACTTAGATTAATTTCATCGTGAGTTTACTCGCATATGTTTAGAATTCGTCTGGCAATCGTAATCGTATATTATACACGGTGTTTATATTTTAAATAGCGGCATTTTGGTCTATATCCCGCAGCTCCATTGTACATTTTTGTTTTGTTTCAAAGTCATAACCACTTGAAAATATCTATTAATTGAGTGTTACGCCACTCTACTATTAAGGAAAAATAGTTCTAATTTATCAGATTCCTTGATAATGAGAGGAAATTAGGTCTTGAAACGTCAGAAAAAATTGTTTTGATTAAATTAGGTTCACATTATTGATAGACTAGGGTCGGACATCTTTTTTATATTGGCACTGACAGGGCACATAATTTATTTTTTCGGAATTTATTTAATTTTTGTTCTTTCAGACGCAGTGACTTGTTATTATTTTAAATGTTAATTTTTTCTTAACTGTAGAATGGCTTAACACACATTTATTATATAGATTATTAGATTTATTTATAATCACTCTAGAGAATTTACACTAATCTGCAAGTTCATCCGATTTTATAGCTGTATGGATAGAAGTATGTAATAGTACCGATTTGAGTTTTAACACTTTTAGGAAATTGCAACTACAGGAAATCTTAAATTTTATCCAGAATCGGAAACTGTTAACGCAGAAGCGGAGCGTTTGGTCAGAGAAGAAGGTGTTTTTACTAACGTTGTACTCTCCCACGTTGGATATGATATTGATCAACAAATTGCTGCCAACGCGAGTGAGAAAATTGGACTAGTAGTTGGAGCACATTCACATACGTTTTTGTATACAGGAGGTAAATAAAATCAGCATGACCATATTTGGTAGAATTTTATTTTCGTCGTAGATCTTCAACAATATTAATTAGTGTTCCGTGCTAACACAACACTTATGGAATCACTTCGGTGTCCGTCCGTCCGTCTGTCACAGGCGATCTTCACCTGAACTATTTGACGTAAAAATTTGAAATTTAGTACAGAGATAGAGTGTGGTGACGCAATTATAGACGTGAAGTATAAAAAGTTGATTTTTGATTCCGGGAGTTAATTTCAGATGTTAAATTGGGAAATGGAAAAAAAATTAAGTGCATCTTGTAGGGTGTCAAATGAAAGCTTATTGAAACACGAATTCAACAATATATATCACCCCCTTAGTGCAAGAACTAGATAACTTAAAATTAATAATTTTGAGAAAATGCAATTTAAAGATTCTAAAGGCAAAAAAATTACACCCTATTAGTAATCAAAAATAATTATTACCTACACAGACGTGTTACATACAAAACTATGATTTGTTAATCTGATTAGGTTTTATGCTTTTGCAGTATTTTAACACAAACTTGAGATAACTAGTTCTATCAGAAAGTTAAATCTACTTGTGAACGTGAGCATTCAAACGCGAATTATCTTTTAATTATTTAAAAGTAAAGATACATTTTAGTTTAACTGAAGCCCAAAATTCAGAATTTTACAGCTCAAAAGCTTTGTGAAGGTCTTTTACGTTTGTCTCCTTGGAATGGGAGATTTAAATACATTTTCACATACCTGCAATGTTTTCTGCTTGCCTAAGTGCTCTTTCAAAGATTTTCTTTGCTTTTGTCGTCATTTTCACAATTTAACAATATTTAAAAAACCGATAAAAAACACTGATAATAATCACCAGTTCTTTTAAACACATAACAACTAGATATCTCATACCTACAGACCCACAATACAGGCCAAGAAGATGCAGACTTAATAATGTCAGTATAACAACTAGGTATCTCAAGATATCTAGGTAAAGAATGTACATTTTGTTTGTCGTGGGAGTTACATGTTTGTTGCCACTCTGTGTTTAGAGTTTAATTGTTCATAAAAGATATCTAGTTGTAGCAATAAAAAGAGTATACAAAATAGAGTAGATCTAACTAGATAACTCAAAATTCATAAAATTTAAGTTATCTAGTTGTTGCACTAATGTATGATGTATTTTTTTATGCATTTTTTAAACATTTTTCGGGAAAAACGCTTAAAAATTTTTGTCCCTCACCCTTATCACCAAAAGGATCGCTTAGAAAAATGTGGAAAAAGTCATGAACATTGAGAATTAGGTGTAGATTTAGCCAAAATTATCAGGATTAAAAAATTCTAGCGCGATTAGTTGTTAAAACAATTTAATTGTTTATTTTCTTATAAATGAACCACTGGTTTTAAAGAAAAAGTTTTTCGACCAAAAATAGTTCTCATGATGTAAGGAACAACTTTTGGCTCAGTGGAAACGCTTCCCACTCAGCTCCGTGCATATGAGATGCGATACGCGTTAAGTTGTCGATGGTAAGGAACACTAATTGTACAAGTATAGCTTGCACTTGACCGAATTTTTGATAGGAAGGAAATCAACCAAATTTTTTGTATCTTTACATAATAAATTGTGTCTAGTGTAAAGAAAATCGACAGACTCATTAATATAAAAATATCGAATTTCAATGGACTGTCAGGATTTATGACTTAAACTAACTTTTAAATGTGAATTAATATTATTGCTAATAAGTTATTAATGACATTTTATCAATTTTTTTCTACCCTACCGTTAATAGATAGGTGTTAACTTTCTTTGAAAATCTTTTGGTAAAGAATTAAGGTTAAACAGTTGAAAACCAGAACGTCTGATCTGTTAAAGCCAAAAAACCGTTTTACTTTGTTGTCTAACCTACCGAAGTGATCCAAATCGGCCACGGACACGGATTCATATTTATAAACATCCACAATACATCGTTAGTCAAATATAATAATTTTTTAGATAACCCTCCAGGCCCGGACACACCACGAGGACCCTACCCTACTATTGTACAAAGTAAAAACGGAAAAAATGTTCTAGTTGTTCAGGCATCTGCCTACACTAAATACCTAGGAAATATAACAGTGTTTTACGATAGTGATGGAGAAATTGCTGATTATGAGGGATCACCGATTTTTCTGGATACTAACAAACCTAAAGGTAAGTTGGAAATATACAATCTACTAAATAATACCTAGCTGTAAATATCAATCCCACAAAAAAAAATAAAGTAAAAACCTTTATACTGTACAACTTTATACGACTTTTTTGGGTATCCGTTATAGCCGAGGTGACTTTTTGGATCTATATATTACTTCTTAATAATGTTGTACCAGAGTGATGTCACACCACCTATTAGATGATTTTAAGAGTTTTAATAACCCTAGAAGGACTTTGACCAATTTGTCTAACAAAATGGCGCCCTACTATAGTAAAGTATTTTTAGATGAAGAAATAAACACTTCTCTCGAACCATGGGATGAATTGGTAGATGGTGAAGGAGGTGTTGTGATTGGATCGACTTTAGTCAAATTATCAACAACCGGTTGTTATTATCAAGAATGCAACTTGGGTAACTTTGTTACAGACGCGTATGTATTTGCGGTAAGAATTTTAAAACTGAATATTTTGTGTTCTTCTATGTTTTCCTTTTTTAAATTCCTACTAAATTCCACGAAATGGCATAGAATAAGAATCAGGCAAGAAAAATCCACGAGCGTCAAAGGAATGAAGACATCACGCGTGCTCTGTCTCGTTTTAGAATTAACCCAGGAATACTCTTAAACGCGACAGAGCACGCGTGATGCCTTCATTTCTATGACGCTCGTGGCTTTTTCTTGCTTGGTAAGAATCATGTAAGTAGAGTAAAAACTCTACTTACTTACTGCTTACTTACTGCACTGACAGAATTCTTTCGTGAAATTACAGTAAAAATCATTGCAATCATTACATTTTACAATGTAAATTTAGGTGAAAGTTGGTATTATTTCTACAATTAATTTGTTACTTGTGAATATACCTTGTATTTATTTAACTGGTAACTTTACATCAATATTTTCCCATTTTATTTGTATTTTTACAATGGTAAAATGTAATTCTATATTTTAATTTTATTCAGATCTAGGTATGTTTCAGCTAGTGTTAAATAAATGTAAAAAAAAATGCTCCTTTTACGTATAATGTATGTATAATTGTATAATACCTACTATGTTTTTTGTATTAAAATTTTACAAATTCGTTGAAAAAATAACTTTTAACAAAATTTGTAACTTTAAGTGTTAATATTTTTACTGCTACCGTGTAAAAAAAATTGTTGTGGACATATTTCTACAAAAGTAGATGTATTTATTGCCCTAAGATAATTATTTGTTGTAAAATTAAGGCAACAGGGTGTTTGTTTGGAAATAATGTATTTTTATACTGGAAACATTTTCACTATTTTCAGTGTGCTTTTTCGTCAAAATTTGGTCTCTTGTAGACCATTATCATTGGTCTCTGCATATGCATTGATTTACGCTATATTTTCCAACCGGAGTAAATCTTGTAAATGAGGCCGTAAAAATTGTAACTATGACTATCCCATCCAATTTGATTTGAGAATGATGACAGAAACCCATTTTACAACCGAGAGATCAATTATGTATTTCTCTCATGTTCTTTCTCTATCATTTTTTTCTCTCTTATCTTCTTTCTTTCTCTAACTCGTAAAATTTTTACAACTGGTAGAAAGTTAGGTTATGAGAAACATAAACATGACATATTTCAAGCTTGTCCCGTAAGTTGTTTTTGCAGTGTAAAAATATAACTAAAAAGTTTATATAAAGTGATAGCAGATTAAATTCCTCTGTTCTATAAATCATAGATCTGCGACTGACTAACAACTACTGAAATATTACGCAAGGTTCATATTGGTTATTCTTTACATTACTTGGACCGGGTGTTATGGGAATGATTAACAGCATCGCTGACCCGATATAAAATTAAGAACGGAGGGCATCACAGAAAATTTCTTTCGTTATTGAGAATTGCGCCCTAGAAAGAAACGTTTGGTTTCAGTTAAAGCAGAAATGACAGTGCCAGTACAAATTGTACCTATCCTTCTGGAACTAAAGATATTTAAGATTTGAAACAACTTGGTATATTCGATTAAACAATAATTTTTATCGCGTCTTTAACTGTTACAAACCTCACTGTTCGCAGGTAGGCTTTATTATAAGTAGATCCATTTTTATTATAAACTGCTCCACAAGTGTTAGGGATATTTATAATTTTTAAGTAAATAACCAGATAAGTTGGATTGTTTTTATATTAACAGAAAATATATTTAATATCATACGAAAAATAATACTTTTTTTCTTAATAAATTGAATTTAACAAAATTATGAAAGTTTTAAAAAATAAGGTGCAAAATTCTCGTCGCTCGACGATAATAATGAAAATTAAGAAAAAAAAATAATAGGTGGTGAAGCCTCCATGTGCGGCATTAACGACTTGGCAACGTATTGGCATGCTCTCGATGAGGTTGTGAAACAGTTCCTGAGGAATTTTATTCCAGAGCCGAGGTAAAAAGGCTCTTAGCTGTTCAAAAGTTTCAACGGCCGATCTATGGTCATCCAGCCGTCGTTGAAGCATATCCCAAGCATGCTCGATGCAGTTTAGGTCTAGCGATAATGGAGGTAGTGGTAAGTGCGGAATGCCGTTATTTTCTGGGTCATTCAAAACTGCCGCGCTTCTGTGGGGTCTTGCATTATCGTCCAGAAAATGGAAATTCGGACCGATAACGGCATGCAAATTAGGTAGTAACTGATCGATAACTTGATGCCTATACTGGTCACCATTCATGTTTCCCTCGCATATGAGCAAGTCAGTACGGCCATTATAACATATGCCTCCCCAAACCATAATTGAGCCTCCTCTATACTCATTGGAGCGATTTCGGGGTAGTCTGCGAAGTGTCTAAACTCTTACTCTTCGACTATCTGAGAATCGAGCATACCGGACTCATCAGTAAAAAGGACAGATCTCCATTCTTCCTCCCAGTGCAGTGATGATAATCCCTTGCCCACTGTAATATTTGCTGCATATGAACCCGGATAAGTGGAACCCGCCTCAGCAAGCGCCGTGACCTCAATTTTACCTCGTTTAATCTTCTTCTTATCGTTTCGATGAAACTTGAATACCCGTGCATTTTAAAAACCGGCGAGACAAATTCCGGATATTTGACAACGGCTCTCTTCTGGCATTTTACGTTATGAACTGGTCTTTACTGGAGTGGGTTTTCGTGGACCACCAATTCTAGGTCTTTCTGGTACTGAACCAGTCTCATTAAATCGAGCATTAAGTCTACTAATGACACATTAAACACTTGAACGACATCTTGTTGTCGGCAAGTACCCAAGCAAACCCAACCTGATTGACTTCTTCGAATGTGAACTTAGTCTAACCAATATTTTTACGATTTCAAATTTCGAGGAACGCCGAATAAGCACTAATTTATAATTCTGTGTTACTTACTTTATTCCAAAAATAACAGATAAAGCTCTGTCAATCAAAAAATGTTTGAGAAGAAAAAACGGATATATCAGCATAATATGAGTAAGGGAATGTTTTTTTGTCGAATAGTAAATGAAAATAAGTAAATAAATTGAAACTTTTTGGATTTTTCGCAATATCTTTAATTCATGTGGAGCAGTTTATAATATATCGGAGAATGGGGAATAATTGTTCCATTATTATAAATTGTTTATCTTAGTAAACTTAATTACTTACTTTTGCTATTTTTTCTTTTTTTTTTTAAATTTCTCCAATTCTTTTATCGTGAATTAATTATTGGTTAAAGTGAGTATTGTTTCTTAAACGGGTAGGAAACAATTTTAAGTAGTATCAATGATATATGTACACCATCATTGGTAGTATAAAATAAGAAGGTTAATGTGTCTATGCTGACACTATTTTTGCTTAATAAAAACGAGATTTTTGCAAATGCTGTTTGTGTTCAGTAAAAACATGGCATGAGGCCGTTTGCTATAGAATCATAAAACTTACATAAGTATCTTGCCAGATTAGGAATTTATTTTTTTATGACAATTCCGATAAAACTTTTAAAGCAGACAACCAGATATACTTGCACAAACAAAGGCGGCTGTGATAAAGTGTTTGAATAAATTTTTTTATTGGCAACAACATCGTTTTTACTTGTCTTTTACTTAATGCCCCTTTTGCTCACAAGGATGGGCATAAATCGGATTCCGTTGGAAATTTTATCAGGAAAGAAAAGAATTTTGCGATGACTAATCTCTCAAAGTAGATAACCAACAATACTTCCACAAGCAAAGAAGGTACGACAAAAATTTGAACATATCCTTTTTTTATTTGTCTTTTTCTAATGCACTTTCGCCAACACGGATAGAAAGAAATCTGATTCCTCTGTGATTATCAGGGAAAAAAAGATAAATATTGTGATTGCTAAAATATGTCCTGGTGTAAACTATCCTTGGAACTGACCAGTAGGGTAAATTCTTGTTCAATTGTTCCACTTTTTGTCACCATACTCAAATTAAATTGGATAGAATATAAACGATGACACTTAGTGTTTTAGAACAGGCTTATACTTCTTTGAGCACAGACTGCCAAAACAAACGAGGGCACACACAAATCTTATCGTGCTGCTAACAAAGACTGTACCATAGGGAGATAAACTAAGTTTCTTATTTTTTATTATTTATTGAACAAAACAAAAATGCCATATAAAATATATAACACGAAAATTTGGTAACATTCGTTACATATGAAATGGTTGAAATTAAAATACATTTATGAACCCAAAATAATTATGAATTAACATTCAACTGACTTATATTTGTATACTTAAATATCTATTAATTGTGATAAACAAGTCATTACCTTAACCACATGTTTTTATTATCAACATTAAACCATTAAATACCTTTACAAATTACAATAAACAATTTTACCTTTGTTGTCAAGTGTTGTACAGTACTCCACCTTTCCTGTAGCTTTGAATGTTCTACCACATTGGCAAAGAAATATATTATTATCAGAAATTTCTAGTATTTACATTTTGTTTAGATGACAGTAAGTAATAACAGATAAATTTTAGAGGTTAATTTTAATCACAGAACAGTATGCAGATTGACAACAATGTCGAACTTGGAGAGAGAGGCACGTTCACAAATTCACTTTTCTAGTTATCGAGACCAACCTGATTGTTGATCGATAAGACACAAACCGATTTATTTGTTGATAAGATAAGAATCAAGTATTTAGTCGATAAGAACCAAAAATATCCTGCAAACCAAACTTGCAGTGCTGAACGTATAGCATTCAACACAACCACTACTTCACCTAGTATGAAGCGTAATCCTTTTTGCTACCACTACTTGACCTTTATGAAGCTTGCGTCACAGTGACACAGCTTGCGTCACTTGTTTTTCTCTCTTTTACAATTCTAGAATGTTCAGGAAATCAACCGCTCAAGAAATGTATCTTACGCGCACACGACAAAGTAGTACTTTCAAAGTACTTGAAATTTTCCCAAAATACTTATAGGAGAGAGGGGGTTGATGTTAAATAGATCATTTCAATCGTCAGAATGCAAAAGTATTGAGTAGATGATTAAAAAATGTAATATTTAATCGAGAATAGGGTAGGGAGCGAACCTATGAGCCTGTAAAAGTATTCGTCACTTCAAGCTGGCTTCGTTAGTATTGGCACCAAGTAGAAATCTGGCATGGTTGCATACACGTATGGAAGAGGGCGTGTTTTACAAACATATAGTTGTTAGATGGCGCATGCGCCAGAATTTGTCCATTATTCCAGGTTGTGAAATGTGTTCACAACACTTAGTAAATCTTGAAACTAAATTTAGAACAGTTTACCAAATTGTCTGTAAATTGTAAATAATAAATTTTTAGTATGCATATGCAGCCAATGTACAAGACGGTTCCTGGACCCAGGCAGCACTGAGTTTTGTAAACGCTGGTGGCTTACGTAGTGAGATAGAAATAGGAAGTACGTATTTTGTTTTTAGTTAGAAATCAAATAACTACTAGTTATTAAAAGATAATCCTTAATCATTAACTATGTATATTATAAATGTGAAAACCTGTTTGTTTGTTCAGGTTGCTTGTTTGTGCAGGTTAAAAAATGTGACTTTATGTACAAGCATAATATGTAAACGTTGCCGTTTTAAGTATCAGAATACGTCCTAAATTAAATATTTTTTTGCAATTATCTGTCACTAAAGGACCTAGATTTTGACTTAGCACTGTACTTTGTTATACATTAACGTTCAGAAAACCTAAAAAGATTTAAGATTTAGTACTGGTTTAAATTAAGATCTTCTAGTTGATCAGTTAGGCTTTGACAGGTTTTTGTCCTGTCACTGATAATAAATCGTCAATAAAAACTCAGGAGTTATTCTAATATTTTAGCTATTTGCTTAGTTTCCAAATGATTTCCATCTTGGAACATGTTGCTAGAATGAATTTAGTTCTATTATTGTAGAAAGTATGTACTAAAATTGCCATTTTCTTTATAAATCTGCAAAAAAAAAACAGAAATATATTCATAGTACCTATAACACTTAGTTGTCTTACTACACTTGTCAGTTTTGGTTGCCAAATTAGACCGGCTTAGCGTTGAAGAATCTGACCGAAAATATCAACTAAATCTAAAGACAATTAATAATAATTAATTTAAGAAACAAACGTAAAAGCACAAAATACAAAGGTTCCCGTTTTAGGTAATCCAAATAAGTCCTGGATAAAATAATAGTTTTCGATTATCTGTCATTAAAGATAACAGATTCTGACTAAGCACTGACTGTACGTAAACACAAAAGGTGAACGTGTCCGTTTTAGGTAACCAGAATGAATCCTCAATAAAATAATATTTTCCTTATTATCTGTCACTCGAAAACCCGAGATTCTCACTTAAAAGTAAACGAAGAACGCAGCCGCTTTAAATAATATTTTTTTTATTTTTCTGTGCTGAAAACGTTGTTTTGATAGTCGATTAGAAAACTTGATTAAATGTTTAATATTTAAACTATACTAATAACTTTTAATGACTATTTACAACAAATTACACCATATATCCCTATTACTTACTCCTAATTCCTATTAAAACCATATACATAAATATTGAGAAAATGTTATTTTTAGATATTACGTACAATGATTTGGTTACGTCTCAACCATTTGCAAATACTGTAAATATAGGAGATCTTGAGGGCCGATATGTTAAAGCAGCATTGGAACAAGGAGCTGCAGAATATAACAATCAAAGAAGAGAATCAGAATTAAAACTATTACAAGTGTCAGGTAACTGAAAATTACCACAGAAAACTAAGTTTTGAAAGAAAGAAGATATTAAACTTATTTACATAATATATTAATTATTGTTTTTCGCGTAATATATTGTTAAATGTTACAACAATATTTAGGTAATTAACTCGGATGAATTAAATACAGCATTGGGTATAATTGGGCATCTGCTGGCATAGATGTGAACTTTTCTCGAAACAACGCAGCAAACATCTGATATTCTTGTGTCTTGGTCCTAGAGAAGACTAGACCTAGACAACTAAGTTTTGTGTTAAAGGTAGAAGTTTACTAGTTTAAAAATCGCCAAATTTTCTGCGATAGACGAAAATCTTGTAATAACTAGCTTTGACAATGACTGATCATCAAAATTATTATCATTTGATCGGATCGAGATTCAGTTTTAGTATAATTTTAAGAAAGATTGAGTTAAATGTTTAGATCACGTAAACACATGAAATCACAATAAATTTTAAATTTTAGTACCTTTTACAGTTAAGCAGTCAACAGGCAATAATATTTTTGTTGTAATATATCTGACAGCATTGACAGTCTAGCAGTAGATTACTAACCACTACTATTTTTAGGCATTCACGTAGTTTATAACTTGTCACGCCCTGTAGGAGACCGTGTGCAAAGTTTAGAAATACGTTGTCAAAAATGTGACATTCCAGTATATGAGCCAGTGGATCTAAATGCAACTTACAGAATAGCAATTCCATCTTACATAGCAGGAGGTAAGTAGCCTTATTTTTGCTTCAATTTTCTATTTAAATTAGTTTATTACATTAAAGAAACAACAAAAGATTATATACTAACAAGAATGTATTTTTTTGTTTAATATTGTTCAGTAAGTAAAAATGATATCTCTTTTTTGGCTAGGATTTGGACCTGGTTCATCCAATTTCTTACTTGTTACTTTTTTACTTCTCTGCTCCTAATTATAACGCAACAAGTGGAAAGGCTAAAGCAACGATATTGATACAGTTCGCTTATTCTACTTCCGATAAAGTGACTCTGAAAGTCTCCAATTTTAAACTTTTAAGTATTAACAATTACGAATTAGGAAAATCAAGAATATTTATGCGCAATCCCTTTTAAATCAACTGTGTGAATTTATTTTTTCAAGTTGTATCGAGGGAAGAAATAACCATGGGAACAAGTAATGGGATAATTTCCCTTTGAAAATGATCGCAATAACCATGGCCAAAAAAATTGAATATTATATAGGGGAAGTTCGGGTAGCCCCGGACACTTAAGCAAAAACTCAATTTAAGAAAAAACTGTGCAGTTGATAGTAAAAACATATATGAAATCAAAAACTAGAAACTTAAGGCAATCAAAATATGATGTAATTGGATAATAGATATAAACGAAATAATTCATACTCGCTATTTAAAAAAAGTAACTTTTTAGTATCATTGAAATATTGCAAGGTAACTCCAGGCACATAAAAAAATTAACAGAAGTCGGATAAAAACATGGTGAGTCATTTGGAATTTTTATATTCAGTGGTAAAGGTTGCTGTAAATCGGCCTATTTTAGCTACCGTTGTTATCTCCGACTCCTTGTGAAGCTAAGTGGTACGATCACAAAGACTAATTCTTGGGACACCAAACCTCTCTGCCACATCTGGAATACTTTTGGGATCATCCTTTACAGATTTGATGGCTTTAAACATCAATTGATCTGTCCAAGAGCCTCGATTAGTTTTCCGGCCAGTCATATTTTTATTCTAAAAAAACAAAATGGCAGATTTACTGACTGACATTAAATATCACATCCTGAAGCACATAATAATTTAGAAAATATTCAGAAAACTTAGAAAAAAAAAAGATTACTAAACCAGTTAAGTAACTCAAAAGCAAGTTTTTTTCTTTGTCATTTCCGCGGTACCCGAAATTTATGTGTCCGACGCTATCCGAAAAACAAATATATTTTAAAAATTCACAGGTTCAGTCTTATCTAATAAGAAACAATTTTCAACACGAATTTCTACTACTTATGTACATATTATCCCTAAGAGCAGAAAATGAAATGAATAATACTCACCTTAGTTTTTTTCATAAGCCTTTAAATATTACACCAAACACAAAAAAACGTCAAAAATTTACGAAAATATGTACAACGTCCAGAGGTGCAAGTTAAATCGCACTATCCTAGTAAATATTACAGCTCATTGAGAGTGCAGGCCCATTACTAACTAACCTGAAAACGTATTTAACACCTTGTGTCCGGGGCTACCCGAATTTCCCCTACTTAGTTTTATCAAACCAATCAGTTTTGTTTAAATAATTGAAATAATTAAAAATAAAATATAGTAAATTAAATACATGCAAAAAATGCAATATACTTTGCCTGGTGGACAAAGCTTGATGTGTTCAACATGTATTTTGTTTTTATAGGTAGAAGCGGATTTACCGCTTTTTCAGAAAATATTAAAAATGAAATTATTGGGCAAATTGACATGGATGTGTTTAGGAGATATTTACAGTACAGATCTCCAATATTTGAAGAAGTAGAAGGGAGAATTACTGTACTTAGCGATCATGAAATTATAACTAGAGGCTTTGACTAATATACATCTATAACATTATTAAAATATACCTAACGCGATTAACCGATGTCAGTATCGTCTTTTTATTAACCATTTAAATAAAACTAAATAAATTAGGTATAATTGTTTGGGATTTTGTGTCCAGTCATTCATAATATTTAATGTATGATCCAATATTTGATAATACGAATTTTTTTATTATAGTACTTTTGGGTATAAATCAACACAAAAATAGTAAAACACCTCAGATTACATAAATAACCAGTGGCGGCTTGTGAAATTTTTAAGTTGTGTAATATCTCTGCAAAGTTCAAGTTTTTTATTAGCGAGCCTACTAGGAATTTTTTGCTAAAGAATCTTTCTGTAATTTGCAAAAAAATTGATTTTTTGCTGAGCGGACCCCCCCCCCTACAATTTTAGTTATTTAGTCTGTTACAAAAACTCCTGTGATATCCCTTAGAAATCGTGCTAAATATCTTCTAGAACATGAGAAAAAAACTCACATTCAGATGATCTTAAAAGAAAATAAATTATTTCCAATCAAACCCTACTTTAACCAAACATTGGAAGAGGGAGATGAAGCGAAAAGACTAGATTTTTGTTTATGGTTGGTGACCAAATTTTAAGGGGAAATATCCATTTTTATAGATTTATTATGTTTTCTGATGAATGGACCTTTTCTACTAATGGAACTGTAGCATCCCGCATGTCGGGTACTGGTCTCGAGAAAACCCCAAATTTATAGGAACAATATTTTACAAAGTGAAGCAATTAGAAAAATGTGTTGAATATGGGGGTGGAGCTTTTGAATTTTGATATATTTATTGTATTGCTTATTTTATATCATATTCTTTTGAGTTTAATTAAATGTTCGTATTATTCAAAAATGGCACTTGAATAAGAAATATTTTAAATTAAATAATTATTGCTTTATTTCATAAAGACATTGACAAAAAATGTCCATAAGAGTAGTTATTATTTAATATGTAGAAACTAAAGTCTATTTGTTTGGACGATAGACCGAATATAAACAGATGCACGCTGCCTACAAGTGATCGGTTCAAACGGTGAAATTGAACAGGGCCGCATTGAGAATGAGAAGGAAAACTTTAAACTGCAAAACTGTTTATAATTAAATAAAAACTTAAATAATTGCCAGCCTTGACAACCGAACAAACAAAAAGCGATTAAAAATCAACGCAAAAAATTAAAACTACAAAACAAGTCAAAACTCGAAAGAAAGTCGAATAGCCTTTTTCACTAGACAGCCTAATTACAATCCTGCGAAATACCGCCGATAGCTTTCTGACTCGCATCTTTCAATTTAATGTCCGGTCGGCCAATACGAATAGGAAGCTGGTGGAGGCTCGACGAGATCGTCAGACTATGACGTGTAGGGTTAATATTTACATCGGTCTATCGTCCAAACAAATAGACTTTAGTACTTTAGTACGAGAGAGAATAACATTTTCGTATTTTTTATGGTCCCTGAATAAAAAATTAAATTATTCATAAGGTGAATCGTATTTATTTTACAAGCAAAAACTTTTATTAGAAGTGACATTTTTACATATTTTACAGAATTTTGTCCATTTTGTCCTCTTCTAAATCCAATCCGCGGACATACTGTATAGGTGTACAGAGGGATAAAGGTATGAGAGCAATAATTTTAAGGGGTAATAGCATAGGCACAGTAGAACAAAAACGCCTTAATATATACCAACGTTCGAAACACAACCGATTACCTAAAAATTATTAATATTATTTTAATTATCTTTAAAGCTCTTTTAGGAAAATATAAAGAAAATAATATCCAAATTTCGCACGACTATAAGGGGAATTATTTCCAGCAAAATACACGAAAAAAAAATTCTGATTACATAGAAATATAAAATTACTTTTCAATACATGACTTTACTTATTTTAGGTGAAATCATTTATTAACATTTTTCCCAATAATCAAGCGATGCCATCAGAATTTATTTTGCTAAAAAAAATTCCCCTTAGAGCAGTGTATAATTTGATTATTATTTTCTTTACACTTTTGCAAAAAAGCTACAAAGAAAATTAAAATTTTAATAATAATTTTCACCCCCTTGTAAATAAGGTCTTCTTGTTCTACTATGCTCATGCTATTACCCCTGAAAATGATGCATATGTACCCCCTTCAGCCTGTAATACAAATGCATATACACCAATATTACTGAATAAAATTTAAGGAGAAAAAAAATAGAACTCTTCTCCACTAGATTTTAAAAATGACCATACTGTACGTACATCATGTTTTTCTTTGTGTTCCATTTGTCTCTAAAAGCTCCAAATCGTATTTTTTGTTATATGAGTCGTTTATTCCCCAAGTGGTGTAGGTCAATGTTTTTAATTTTTGGGAACTACAGGCAAGGGCGGATTTAGAAATTTTGAAGTTGTATGTCTCTGTTGCTCCTTACGGGACCCATATCAAATTTAGGGCTTTTAATAGTGAACCTACTAGGGACGTTTTGGTAAAGAAAAAAAAATTGTAATTGTAAATGCTTAATAAACCCTTTTTCCGACCATTTAATTGGAGTATTAACAGACATTTCATTTCATTAACTTTTTTTTTACCGTCCTTGTACTAGCTTTTTTAAAAGTTTGACATAATTGTAAATAAGATAGCGACCATTTTGTAGAACACGTTCCTGATATTTGCTCAAAATCGCAAAAATAGGACTTACACCAATTGAGAAATATGAGCGTTTTAGTCATGCTTTCAGTGTCAATAACTTGATTAAATATGTTTTTCACATTAGTGTCTTGCTTAATATTATCATTTAACACATTCAGTGCGACAAGCAGGAAAAAATGAAATGATTGCAGGTAATGTAACAATATACTTTAATAATACCTTCAAATTTTCATTTATCTTTCACTTTTATAGCAAAAATAAATCAGTGACACTTGGACGATGATTTACCTATAATAAATTTACGTTCATTTAGTCGTTATGATGCAAATCCATTTAAAATTATTAAAATCAAAAATCTTGGGAGAAAAACTTTTTGTTATGCCCCACATGAAGCTCTATCAACGCTTGGGTTGGCGATTCAGTGATCGATTAGAGGGCTAACATTCAAACCGCAGTACTGGAAAGTAACTTTTGTTACGATTTAGTTATACACCAAACAGTATTACTGAATGGGGGAGCGACTTAAAATACCGCTTATTCAAGTTTCAGTTGTCATTAGATCATCTACAGGGTTAGTTTTTTAAAGTGTTACAAGGCGATATCTCGAAAACGGTTTACAGTATGTTCATGAAATTTTGGTGAGTTAATAGGGAGATGGGGGGACATAGTTAAACATATTATTGACATTTACCCCTCTCCCTATTTTGAGAGGTGGAGGTAACTTTGGAATTTTAAATGAGATGATGTACTTTTGTTTATAAAATTATTAAAATCTACGTATGTTTACAATTACATTTTGGTTTGCTCTTTGTTTAAGGAATTATGATTTGTTAGGTTATAAAATTAAAAAAAATATGTACCATTTAATTTAGACTTATTTATCGTCTGTCATGCTTGAGAAGTTGTCCAAACACTTTCTCACTCTTTTTCTAAATGAATTTCGTACCTTGTAGGTGCAGTCGCCATCTCCAGTGGCGGATATTATATGAGGCAGTGGGGACACATGCCCCCTCCCCGCCCCTGTCCCTACTAAATTTGGCGCCCCGTACTATAACACTCTTTTTAATTTTCTAATGAAATATTTTTAAGTTTTAAGGCGAAATATTTAATAACTTGGCACCAGGCCTGTCCAGAGAGGGGGAGGGCAGTCGGGCCCGGACAAGTCACAGGGCATGGCGAACCCCGGCCTATTTGTCTATAGCTAAAAAACGAATTAAATATTTCGACGGCAAACAATGGCGTATTCAGGGGGGTTTGGGGGTTAACCCTCCCCCCCCCCCCCCAGCTCTCTGAAGAAAAATATTTTTATTTCGAAAAATATTGTTTTCTTATATTTTCTAGAAGTTGTAGGTATAATTAATATTAACTAAAGTTGATCGCTCGATGCGATTGGTTGTCGCGCTTGCGCCGCGCAGCAAATAGACATCCAGTGCGCAGTGGCCATTTTACACTTGTTTTGCGTCTCGACTGTCACTAATTCGCCATTCACCCTTAGAAAAATATTCAAACAACCAAATTAATTTAATTTAATTTACGAAATTAGGTTTAGTTGAGAATTCTTGACGAACTTTGGGCGTGGCCCTGAAATATTTTCGCTTGCGGCGCTTTTATACCTTCCCGCTTCCCATTTAATGGCTACCCATCCCCCCCCCCCCCCCCCCGAAACAAAATCCTAAATACGCCACTGACGGGCACTAAAGGGGCCCCAAGCCCGGGTTCCCCAGGGCCCGTTCCAGCTATTGACGGCCCTGCTTGGCGCCCCAATACTGGCGTGCCTCCCCCCCTAAACGGAATATCCACCACTGGCCATCACTTTGTCCTTGATAAAACCCCACAAGAAATAATCACGGGTGGCTAAATCCGGGGACCTAGCAGGCAATAAACTGAGAAATAATTGTTAAAATGTCAAAATTTACAGCTGACTTAAGTAAAAATAAAGCATTTCCATGGAAACGAATAATAATTCTGAAATAAGTGAACTTGATAGTGGTAAAATTTATTTATTTTTTAGTTATTCAAAATTTAGTAAACCATAATTCCGTAACCTAAAAAGCAAATCGAAAAAAAGTTTGTACACATACCTACGTAGTTTTTTACGTAGATTTGAGTTTTATGAACAAAAGTACATTATTTATTTATTAAATGCAGAGAGTGGGTAAATGCCAAAAATATGTTTAAATATGTCCACCCATCTCCCTAACAACCCAATAAAATTTTATGGAAATATTTGAAACCGTTTTCGAGATATCGCCTTGTAACACTTTAAAAAACTCACCCTGTATAGTCAAAGATGTAATATAAAATTATTAGATGGCTATAATAAATTTTGTTTTTATAGGTGCAGACGGATTTACTGTGTTTCCAGAAAACATTAAAAATGAAGTTATTGGAGAAATTGACGTGGATGTCTTTAGAAGATATTTGCAGTATAGGTCACCAGTATTTGAAGAAATAGAAGGAAGGATTACTGTACTTAGTGACCATGAAATTAGATTTAGAAGTTCTGACTAATGACAATCAGTGCATTATTATTGATTATTAAATCATACCAGGGTTCAATTTTTATCTTTTATTTTCTGACCTACACTATGCAGTAAACTATTTATCTATAAATAGGTGTTTGCAAAATAATTAAAAGAGCAGTCTAGGATGTAACAAAATTAGAACATCATTTTTTTTAAGGATTTAAATTTAAAAAAGTGGTTATTTGAAGCCGATTGTTACCCTTAAAAATGATTTAAACTACTTTGGTGCGGTACCGTTGTTACTTGAAAATATAGATATTATTCCAATTTAAAAAGCCGCCTTTTTCGCGCGCTGTCAAGTGACGTCATATGATATCTAAAACACGCGCCGCTCAGTTTTTAAATTCAATATAGACTAAATTTAAAATCTTATCTAATTTTGTGAATTAGGCATTGCGTTTTCTTAGTTGACAACATCGACTACCCTAGGGCGTTAATAATAGGGAATATGCAAGTTTTCTTATTAAATAAATCGTTTAAGCAAGTCATTATAAACCTAACAATATAATTTCCAAGAACCCTAGGATAATTTATCTAAATTAGTGTTTTAAAAAGTTCAGTATAATACTATTCCAATATAAAAAGCCGCCATTTTCGCGCGCCGTCAAGTACATCAAGATATTATGATATCTAAAACACGCGTCGCTCAGTGCTTAAATTCAATCTTTTTTATCTTTTCGCTTGGGAACTGTTAACAACAATTATTCACGTGTCAGTCAAAAATTAGAAGTAAAAAAATTTAATTCAAAAACTTATCAAGGAGTGTATATTATGTTGCCTATACCCACCATACCTAACCGGAACCGTTTATCCATGATGTAAATTGAGATATGTAAGTATTTGTTTGCGTAGAGTTCGTTGATTATAGTGTAATTTTTGGGTAATTCTTCGTATTAGTAAGAGCGGCCCGTGAGTTTTTTTAAAGATGGTGCAAATGTTGTTGACAACTACTTATATCAACGTAACAAGCAAAATACACTTTTTTAATTAAGAAAGTTAATAATGTGCCTATTTCTGCCAAGAAGTTATTTACCTACAGATAAACACCACAATAAACATAAAATACTAAAATTGCATTTTTGCTGCAACTTTTTTCAAAATTACATGCAAACAGTTTCTTGCACTGTTAAAGCCATTGTTAACACAAGTACTCAAGTACTAGTACTACACTACTGCACAAAGGACACCACACCAATATCAAATAATATCCAAAAACACATAACACAAGAATATTAGGAAATCCGAAATACCTCTTAGTCCCGTTTCACATGAGGCGTATGACGCGCTCAACGTCCTACGCCGCGTATAGTCCGTAGAACGTCGATTTTTTTTACAAAGATAGAGAAGCAGTATCAAAACGAACGCGTACCAATTTACTTCGGGCGTTCTTGCATTGCAGCATATTGCTTAATTAAAAGGAAAAGATCAAATAAATTATAGTTTAAAAAACTAAAAACACGCTTTTATGAGTAGCACATTAAAAAGTTAAAAATAAATATTTTCCTTTTATAGTTAACAGAAAACCAGGGTGTGAAGTGCGCGCATCTTGCGAAAAGTAAAGCAATTTACAAACTGCGCCTCCCTTTACTCCGCACACATGCATACCTTGATTGTCTATTAACTTGTACAGCTATAATACATTTGGTCTTTAAATAGGTAATTGAATTTAAAAGCGTGGGGCGCACATACGTATATAGCTCTCTAGGCATACATTACATTTTGTTTATTATGCCTAGACCGCTCTATAACTGCGTCCCATGCTTTTCAATGTAATTACCTATTTAAAGACTATGTTTTATAGCTGTGCCCTAGATAAAATATTTGAATAGCCATGCTCTTTTTTCACAATGTAGATCTTTTCATGAAGATATACTTTTTTGTGAAGGCGATATTAAAAAATTAATTTTACTTTTGGGACCTCCTGTATGTTTCAAACCTAATTTACTAACATAAAAAACTTAACTCTAGTAGGTAAATTTCCAGTGGCAGTTTACCGTTAAATAACGATTTTGTCCTTTCAGCTTCACCTGGATTAGGACTTTTTCCTATTTGAGCCACCCTGTATGTACTAGATCAAATTCTTGAAAGGCAGTGCTATTTTCTCGCGATGCAGAACTTTTTATAAAGAGACACTTTTTTTCGTGAAATCAATAATAAATATTTCTCCGTTTCGAAGACATGCTGTATATATATATGTTGTACTCAATAACCGAATTCGGCCATTGACCGAAATTTATACCCAGAACGCGTTGTAAATTTCGCCAATCTCTCACATCGCGTTTCGGGTACATTTTATATACCCAGATCGCGTTGTGGATACATTAGAAAGATCCACAACGCGAAATTGCGACAATCATCGAAAACACATGACAATTTTCGCGTTATGGGTGATGTAACTATCCACAACGCAGAACTTAAAATTTAATCAAAAAAGTATGTAAAATAAAAATACTTAAATGTTTTAAGTTTTTATTTATGTAAAAATTCTGTATAACTAAACTTCTTCATTTATTCGTGCATGATGCTTACGATGAACATAAAATTTAATATCTTCTTCATTAGTGTATCTTTTGCCTATCAATTTTTCATCTTGTTCAATATTTAGCAATTCATATCGATTTAGCCTTCGATAATGTTTTAAAGAAAGTGCTTTTTCTAATACGCGCAAGTCTTGTGCTTCTTTAACCTCACTAATTATTTTTTATAGTCACCCTCTAACAGAAGTGTAGACCTAGTAGTTGATTCTATACATATAAAGTTTATCCAAACCATCTTCGAATTGTTTTTTAAGGTCTTCGACCGACTCACCCATTTTTTTTTTAAACAAACACTTGTTGTCGGTTAGGTTATGCACTTGTTTACTTTTCGCTTTGTGGGTATTTATCTTACCCATAACACGGAAATCGTCGTGTGTTTTCGATGGTCGTCGTAATTTCGCGTTGTGGATCTTTCTAATGTATCCACAACGCGATCTGGGTATATAAAATGTGCCCGAAACGCGATGTGAGAGATTACCGAAATTCACAACGCGTTCTGGGTATAAATTTCGGTCAATGGCCGAATTCGGTTATTGAGTACCACATATATATATATATATATATATATATATATATATATATATATATATATATATATATATATATATATATTAAAAAATTAATATGCCTTCGGAATGTGGCAAGTAAACTTTGAAAACATACCTACTTAAGTATTTATCAGGATCAGACGCAAAATTAAGTTACTTAGGTCTTGTAAATTACAATTGCTATAGGCGTTTCAGTATTTATTTTATCCTAAAAACATATGATTACATATCATGAAAAAATACTTAGAAAATATTTTTGACCAGAATTAGGTGTTTACAAGTGTTTTAATATATGAGGCACCCTATAAACTTTGCCGTAAATTAATTTTCCGCCCTTGCTGGTCTACGCTGTATTGTTCGACTAACGTCGACACCTAGCCTATCGGTCAGGCGGTGCGAGGGGCAGGTAGTTTTGAATATTCGACGGAGTGAGAAAATTTATTCTGTAAACTTGCCACTACCAACCCACTACTGATAGAGACTTTTCGAAGGAACCAATATCAGCTGTTTATGTCATCTGTGATTGTCAAACGTCGGAACGCTGAGTATCATAAATTGAATTTTACCTCTAAACCAAAAAAAAAAAAACGTTTAATTAAATAACGGGCAGAAATAGAGACTTTGCGTTTTCTAATATGTAGTGCCTGTAGAGACTAAATATGAAAAGCACTTTCTTATGTTGCAATCAGTGGCGGCTGGTGCCTTATGTATCAGGGAGGGCGCAAAAAATTAAATGAAAAGTTAAACCCGAACGGCTAAATATAAGGTTTTTGATTTTAGTCACTTTCATCGTGTGCACTTTTCCAGTCTAATGTCTAATAAAAAGTTGTGTAACCAACTATAGATTTCTAAAAAAGCCGCGAAACACAGGAATAAACCGAAACGAAAAAAGAAACAGCACACGGACGTATGTGGACTAAACGGGCCCAAAGCGTATTGTAAATTTTGCATACTACCTCCTGACCTTTCACTGCTTCTTGGCGGTTGCCACGGCGACTGTTGTAATCTTTAGGACAGATCTTGCGGCGGAGTATCTGGAGCCCAACGTTTTACCGTTGATTGATGAAAATTAGTAAGCGGCACCATGCTTTAAAACGTAATTCGTCTTAGGCTTGTTTTTCAGTATTTTTAAAAAATATATTTCGGAAATGTATGTTATTTTGGAGAAATGTTATTGTTGTTAGAATAAATTTTATTTCTTTGATCTTTTTAAATTTGCCAGGGAGGGCGACGCACACAGGCGAAAAATCGATAAAAGTCGGACAAAACCTACACGTTATTAATTGTTGAACAAAATATTTTTAATATTACCTTTAAACCCTATTTGACTAAAAAAAATTATTTTAAGCCTAATTAAGTTGAACTATATCTCATGGTAATGACATTATTAGGATTATGTACCAAGAACAGTGCAAAAAAGTCGGCGTCAACGAAAAAACTTCTCTAATATTGATTTCTCAGAAAGTGCGATTCTTGATAAAAGTTAGTGTATAAGAAAAAATAAATTTTGATAGGTAAATTTTATGTAAAATATACAAGGAAGCCAAAAGATTAAAAACTGTAGCTCTAAAAATCACTAAAATAAGTATTTTTTTAGAAAGCAGAATTAGATTACTTCTTTGTATTTTCTTCTTCGATTTTAAATATTATTGGTTTTTAGTAGTTATTTTTTTTTATTTTTGCGTCTCCATGTGTATATCACAAACTATGCTAAGTTAAAATTAATTTTTCTACCTTTATTAAGGATAGAATTTTCGGAAAAAACAATAATAATGTTAGTTTCCCATTATGACCCAAAACAATTTAAACCTAATATCAGGTAGTTTTGTTACTGAATATCAGGTAGTTTTGTTACTCCGTACGTTCGGTGTACAGACTATAGGTAAGTATTTTATTAAGTAGCCAGTACCTGATTATTATTCATTCTACCCCTTTGCGCGAGTAATTAGACTTGTGGTCATTTGCACAACCAAATTTAAGGCTTACTTAAGCTAAGTATAGTTTTAAATGCTATTACGTAATTTATTACTGATTCAAAATAAACGTATTTATAACTATACTTGCCTTAAATTTGGTGGTGCAAATGACCATTAGTCTATTAAATCATCTTAAAGTTAAAATTAATTGTAGTAAAAAAAATAAGTATTGTAATAAAAAGGCAATATGTACTGGTTTAAACATTTTATTCGTCAACTTGACCTATACTTGACCTATCCTAATAAAATATACCCCAATATTTAACTGGCTATAAGACCTATCTTTTGGTAAAAGTCCAATTAAAATCTATTTTTAGTAGTTTTTAAGTGATGCCGGAACAAAGACACAAACAGACAGACAAACATTCTAAAAACTGTTGCTTTTGGTTCAGAACTCCTTAAATAGACGATAGAAACCCCTTTTTTACAATTCTGCTTTATGTACAGATTTTTCATTTTGAACAACTTTATTAATAGTACAGATTAGAGCAAACATAACTGTATAAAAGCGCCATTTTTGTTAAGGGTCGCACTTGGTCGCATAAAATCATTGTTGTATTTGCAAAACAAGACTTCAGACTTACGTCTAATCAAAGTTTTAAACTGGAATCTGACCGTATTGTTAACTTTATCCCCATGTAAAGGTAAATAATAAGATAAAATTACAAACAACTGTGCTACTTGGCCAGTTACCATAACCGTTATCCTCCTATTAATTTTATAAACAAAAAACGAAATTCATTGTAAACATACAAAGTATCCCAAAAGTTTTAATAAAATAATCCACGAAAAACACCAACATGCATATAAACAAAATAGCACTTTATCTTCCGTAACTCATACGCTCTCCAACAAACCGTTCTTCGCACTAACGTAGCGAAGTAACGGAGGGTCTCGCAGTGCTCGCGCGCACAGGTACCATAGATTGGTCATTAAGGTAGAGGTCCAAAGCCTAATTTTTGTATTCTAGGAACTTTTTGAAAATGGGTTCTGTCCGACTTTTATCGATTTTTCGCCTGTGTGCGACGCCCCACGCACCAGCCGCCACTGGTTGCTGCTTATTCAGAATGATTTACCTTTGCATTACTTTTAACGAAACCAGACTCACACGTAGATCTTTAATATTAGCTAAACGTGACTAAACGTTTTTATTTATTTCAAATTCAACTTACAAAAATACCCTCTAACTTTAAGAGCACATACTTTAACAAAGAAAGAGCAAGTCACTAAAAATGACCTCATCTAAATTTTATTTTACAGCTCACAGTAGGGTCAAGCATATGTTCGTGTTTGGGATATATAAACGGCGCCGCGACTGCAATAGCTAAGTATTTTAGACTCGAAAATATTCTAAAAGGTCCCATGTTGTGTAAGTAAATATAGAGTGTACTAAGAGTTTACTTATTTACTTACATGTGTAACAGCAATAAAGATAAAACAACAATGTTTTCCCTGCTAGGCGGGAAAGCTAAAAAAAATTAGTATCATGGAAAAAAAGTCTGCCAACTAGAAGTATTTCGTACCAGTGTTGGACATTAATGAATTAAATTTTAAATTAACTAATTCAGTGATTAAAAGATCAGTTGACTGACTTTTAATTGCAATTAAATTTAGTTGCAATTAATAATTAATGTAAATCGCAAATTACAATTTACATTCAATTATATTTAAGTACCTATCTAATTGCAGGTCACAATTAAATTTAAATTCAATTAATTAATGGTGAATTGCAATTACCTATTTTAATTACGATTAATAAAAGCAACTATAAAAAGAATCATATTTACTACATATAAAGGGTGTCCAAAAAATTTTAGTATGGGCAAATATCTTTCCTATTAGTAAAGATAGAGACATCAAATTTTAGGTGTATCTTATTGGTTAATAATAGTTATTTGTTTTACTAGGCATAAAAGCACAAGATTTAATGCCGCGGCTGGTGTTTCATAGCCGAGCGTAGCGAGGCTATGAAACCAGCCAAGGCATTAAATCTGCTTTTCTGCCGTGTGAAACATATAATTTTTTCTTCAAATTTGTTCCAATTCCACGCAAAATCGACTTTTCCATATTTAAATTGCGTTTCATTATCAATATCCAAATAACTAAATTATTTTATCAAAGGTAACCGGGCCCTGCGTTACTATGTTTACCGCTGATGATGTTTGTTGAATATGTTTGTTTACTGTTTACTTTGTCATTGTCAATTTTGAAAAGTTGTCATGTTAGAAATGGATTTACTGCAAAGTGAGGATGAATTGATGCAATTAACACCACCTGAGATAAGAGACCAGGCGCGAGATGTGGAATTTAACCTTTTACCAAAAAAATCAAGAACTGTATATGAACTCACATACAGCAGTTTGATTTAAATTATTACTTGGAAGGTTGCCTAGCAACGAACTTTTTCTGCCTAGGCAGTAAAATTGAACTTTTTCTGCCTAGGCATTAAAAGTACAACTTCTAAGCCTGCCAAGTGTCATTAAAAGGCCGCTTTTAATGTCATTTGGAGAAAAATGTAATTTTTTACTAGCATTAACTGTTAAGGTCAAAAATTTTAAATGCAACCCTATGCCGTGTCGTACCTTATTTTAAAGGTCTTCAGAAAAGTAACATTTTACCAATCAAACCCAATCAAACCCAAGGTCCGTATCTTAATTCGTTTTTAAATGGCAAGCCTATAGAAATTAAAAATCAAGAAAAAAAATAAAATTTTAAGTACCTAAGTACCTTTATTTCTCTTATGACTTTAAAAGTTGTTCAAAATGATCACCATGAACTTCTTGGCAGTAATAAAGTCGATTTTGGAACTCTGCCAAGAGTAACACCTGACATTCTCGAAAATGTGAGAAGCGAGTTCCACACTCGACTTTATTACTGCCACGGTGGTCAGTTTGAACAACTTTTAATGTAATAATAGAAATCAAGGTCCCTCTAACAATTTTGACATCCCAGGGTACTTTCGAGGTTATGAGGTTTCCCACCTCTGGTGAAATCTATTGCGCATAACCTTTTTTTCAGCCCGTTTTTCCGGACTACGCTCCGCCCACAACAAATATGGCATTGACATGTTTACTTTGTTTACCACGTGCGGATAAGAAAAAATGCAACACGAACAGGGATTATTTGCCACATCGCTCACCCCCTTTATTAGGTACTATCCGCCGCAAAACACTCTCCACACGGCCACTAGATGCTCAAACTACATGTCAAAGTCAAACCGAGAGATGTTAACGCGGCGGACACCGTAAGAAAAACTCGATTGACTGTGGATTTATAAACTCAGTTGAGGTTCAGTTGAGGTTCAGTTGAAGTTGAGGTTCAAGATAAATAAACGCAAACGCGTACTTGCGTTTATAAACTAAGTTCAGCTCAGTTCAGAAGTTTCCATTACGCTGGCGTAAAGTTCGAGATAACCAAATTTTATGTTCGCAGTTGGTGCAGTTGGGCTCCCACCAATCAAAACGCAGAATTAATATTCGTAATGGCGAAGCCACCCGACTTCTGCCGATCATTTTGTAAATAAAACAACAAACCCTTTTATTTTCTTTGCAAAACAATTGTTTGGCCGTTTGGATTGTCTGTGTGTTTCCATATTTTTTTCCAAATATCGCGATTGTGGATTGTGTGCTTTTTATTTTTATTAAATCTGTTTATGATGTCAGTTGTCATTAATGTCACTTTACCCCGGACCAATGAAATGAAAGCGGCGAACTGAGTTTACAAATGGCCCAAAAAGCTCAACTGCGAACTTCAACTGCACGAACTGCGAACCTCAACCTCAACTGAACCTCTACTGAGTTTATAAATCCACCTTTAAAGCCCCCCACAGACTACGATGTTTTTCATCCGTTCGCATCGCTGCGATTCGAATCGGCGTGCCAAACTGATAGTCTATGGTCGAAAACGGTCGTGCCGAACCGTCCGTTCGAATATCTGTCGCATATTGAATTTCAACACGACGGAACGGAACGGATGAAAAACATCGTAGTCTGTGGGGGGCTTTAAAGTTCAGATTTTCTAGGCAAATTATCATCATCTCAGACAAGTGACTTTACGGCATTACTTTTCGGCAATTTCGTCAATTGCGATTACAAGACGAAGGAACCAACACCCACGCAAGCAATGACTGTTGACTGACTAAACACCTGTTGTCGATAAGTTGGCGTTCCTGCTCTTTGATAGAACTTTAAACAACATTTAGGTTCAAATTTAATGTAAAAATATATGTGCATTAGGAGTGCCATTAAAAATTTCTACTCTGAACCTAAGATTTAAACATATTTTGGGAAAATATCCTTTTCGAATTGTGACGTAGGTAAGTGCTTTGGAAAATTTAGCAACAGCGCAAATCCACTTATTATTTCGTTGGTGAATAATAAGGCGGGTGTTTTAATTTCTTGTACAATTTTCTCATTTAGTATAAAGCAATGGAATGGTTTTCGAGAATCATCGACTTGCCTTTTGCTATTTATATGAGGTCGACTAATGTTTCCATTATAGATACCAGTGTAATTTGATGAGTGAAACAAATACATTCTGTGGCCTGTGGCACAATACAATGTGTTGTATTAACTACTAACTTTACACATATGTAAATATACATATATCTACGAGTACCAGAAAATTGTCGTAAAGTGATGTTCAAACATTCATTTAACAGCCAACTCTTCTGATTATCGTCGAATATCAACTTTTCTGTTGAAAAACAAATATCAAACAATATCATTTTATAAAAAGAATTATATTTAAAATTATAATGATTATTCAGCTATTTAGCACTTGAAAATATTTTATACATATTTTGAAATGGCATTTCAACAAATAATGTTAGAACGGTGGATATTAGTAGAATTATTCCTGTTTCCACTGGGGGTAGCTGAAAGTTAAATCACATTATTAAATGCACTGTTTAGTCTAGAGAACATATTTTACAAGAAAAATTAATTTATGTCAATATAGGAAAGCGATCTTATAAATTAGAGTTCATTAACACTCGTGAGGTTTCTCCATTTAAAAAACTCTTTTTATAACGTTTATTCCAAACCGGTTAAAGTTATAGATTTTAACTGAAGAAATTTCAAAAAAATACTTTTACAATTATTGCTTATGGGAAGTAGTTATATTTAACATTACTTTAATTACAAATTTAATGCTTTTAACCATAGACATATATTCATGGATCGGTATAGTTCATAGGCGAAAAAGTACCAAAGTCAACCAATTGGTTGACAAATGAAGTTTATCTATTGTTTAACTGTCAACCGTAACCATGACCACTAGCCGGCTGAAAACGATGACAGTCGATGCCGTGTTTTAGTGGATGACAAGTAAACGACCAGGGGTACTACTACGTTCAAGTTGGCTTGAACACACATTCTTGACTCTAGCGGCATTTTTCACTTGATCAGTTAGTTGTTTCTGTAGTGGATAATCACGCGATGGAAAGCAATCACCATCACCAGCAAGCGTGACCGTAATAGCACCCCAGAATCGGGAAATGATGTAAATGGGGGGGGGGGGGTAATTACTCCTCCCCCAGAACGGTACAAAAAGAACCCAGAACGGTGCGAAAAAATTACTAGATGCAGATAAAAAATATGTAATTATATCCTAGTGCAATTTAGAGTTAATTACTGCATAAGTTTATGTGAAGAATATTCGCATATTTATATTTGTTTTTACTTGTTTCAAATAATATTATGTAGATATCGTTTCAAAAAATATCTTCCAAAAGTCTTAGTATGGGCAGATATCTTTGCTATTCGTAAAGATAGAGACACCAAATATTAGATGTATCTTATTGATTAATAAATCTACTTTTTTGAGTAATTTAACTTTTACATCCCCTTGAGGTGTGACGCTAGGGAGTTGAGGTCAAAAATTTTAAAAGCAACCCTATGCCGTGTGGTACCTCGTTTTAAAGGGTTTCAGAAAAGAAACATTTTACAGAAAACCCAAGGTCCGTATCTTAATTGGTTTTAAATGGCAAGCCTTTAAAAAGTATTTCTCTTATTACTTTAGAAGTTGTTTAAAATGACCACCATGAACTTATTGGCAGTAATACAGTCGATTTTAGAACTCACTTCTCACATGTTCGAGAATGACAGGTGTTACTTCTTGCCAGAGTTCCAAAATGGACTTTATTACTGCCAAGAATTTCAAGGTGATCATTTTCAACAACTCTTAAAGTAATAAGCAGTAGCGGTGCTAACTTTGTTTAAATAGGTTTAGCGCCGTAAATTTCCCCTTTCTCACATATTGTTCGAAAGTTTTTACATAATAATATGTAAAAATCGATAGGGGCCAAGGAAGTTAGAGTGGGGTTAAAGGAATACAAATAAGACCAGCTCAACGATGAAAAAAGAGACCGTAGTATGAAGAAACAAAAGGTGACTTTTTATGCACAGAAATAAGTGCAGTTGAAGAACTCAATAACAAATATCTAAATTTTAGGTGGTACAATGTAACGGGAAAATTAAAGACGGATCGGCTTCTCCGCAATAAATTTCGTGCGGGTCGGCGCGAGGCGTAGGTTGTTTATGGTATGTAATCTCAAACCCCAAACCGTGGTTTGTAATTACAAACGCCAAACTATATTAACTGAAACTTCATTTTCGTTTCTGTTGTTGGTTCAAGTTGATTCAAAAACTAGCTTTTACAAATATGCGCTGCAATATAAAACAAATACGTTTTGTTCATGGTTTGCAGATACCGTGTGAGTTCAAATTCAATAGATAATGGCTTAGCACCAACAATACGAATAAATTTTCAAATAATCAGTACTCAAACTTCATTTATGCCACAATATTGACGTACTGTTTTTACGGCATATCATTGTCAAAGATAATGTACCTACTAGTTAACTTAATGGGTATAGTTTTCACAATATTAGAACCCTTCTAAATTTGAAACCTTTTTAGCAGATCGGGAGATTATCTCAAGAATATTTGAACTCGATTTGAATACATATACAGTTTTGAATACTGCATGAACACTCGTATTGAAATCGTCTGGAGTTTTAAGGAATTTGGGGTCATATCGGGATTGAATATCATGAAAACGCACTTGCAACTGAAAATTGAACTCGCGTCAAGTAAAGAACCGCTATTCCATAGATTTGAATGTTAATGTGTATGTAAACTGTTAATGTTAAAAAACTTGTTTAAATATACCATTTCCAAGGAATTTGCAGCCAGATTTTCCAATGCTAGTCCGGTCTAATTTGACAACCACAAGTTTTAAACGTACAAGTGTAAGAATGAGACAACTAAGTTTTATACTATGAATTTGTTTCTGATGTTTTTCGCAGCTTTATAAAGAAAAGGACAGTTTTAGTACGCACAATCGACAATAATAGAACCAAATTCATCCTAGCAACCCGTGCCAAGATAAAAATCATTTGGAAAAGTTTTTAATGACGAATTATTAACAATGATAGGCCAGAAACCTGTCAAAATATAACTGAGCAACTGGAAGATCTTAATTTAAACCAGTACTAAATCTTAAATTTTCTTAGTAAATCTGACCGTTGATGTCTTTTTATGCTTTTTATTTTAAGATGTCCTTGATCCTGACACCTGTCAAATATCAAAATTTTCAAGCTGTCTGTAATAGAATTAAAATCTGTGCATGAAAACACTTGGGTAGGTACTCAAAACTATAAGTGTACTCAAATCGATTCCAAATCTATATGAAAACGTACTTACTGTTAATTTCTGTATTATATTAAAATAAAACAATTTCTTATTAAAAGCTATTGAAATTATAGTAAAATGAATATAAAAATTGTAAGTCTGCACCTGAATTCTCACTAGTGTGCAAAGTAACCGTGTACCGCATAGTAATTACCCCCTCCAACTCCCTCAAGCATTTGCGTGGTACCAAATTTATTTTAAACATTATGGTCCTTACCCCCTCCAGCTTCCTTGTATTGGATGCACTGTACTACATTGGGATTAATGCTGTACTAAATTTAAATATAAATGTGTTTTCTTTTAAATGTTACTTACCATCATGTAACTTTTAAATTCTGCAGAATGCCGAGTTGTACCAACATCGTAGAAAAATACTGGAAACTGTACGAGATATACAGCGTAAGCTATTTTTGTAAATATTTGAAAATATTTCCATGTTAACAATGGAACAAACCAACCTAAAAATAGGAAAGAGAATATATTTGTTCTTAATAAAAAGGTCATTTTCACTTCTGTGATGAATATAAAAATAAAATTATATCGGTTTTGCTCCGGTTTATTAGTAATTGCACTGCTCTGAATCTGAATTTCATAATTTTAATAGATACGAACATCTTAAATCGGTGTGAGCTATATAGAGTGCCCCCTAAATCACGTTTGAACAGTTTCAGATCGGTAATTGGGAAATTGTCCGGGCTTATTCACTAGGGTGGAGTGACGGCATATGAAAAAATTTTATTTTTTTTAAATTATGTTGCCTGACCTTGGGAAACTTGTGGTTGGAAAATAGAAGTTTTCTGAAATTTTAATTTCTCTTTTAAGAGTGTCCTTTCCACCACCACAAGGTAAAGAAAAAGAAAAGAAACATGTTTCTCTCATTTTTCTTTACCTTGTGGCGGTGGAAAGGACACTCGTAGAAGAAAAATTAAAATTCAAGAAAACTAATTTCCAACCAACTTTCCTAAGGCAACATTTTAAAAAAAATAAAATGTTTGTCATATACCCTTGCTCCACCCTATTTTTGAAAATGATGCCTGGCCTTAGGAAAGCTGTGGTTGGAAAATAGAAGTGTTTTGGAATTTTAATTTTTCTCTAACGAGGTTCCTCTCCATCGCCACAAGATAAAGAAGAAGATTTTTTCATTTTTGTTTTACGAGTGTCCTCTCCACCGCCACAAGATAAAGAAAAATATTTTTTTTCATCTTGAACAATGCTCTTTGCTTTGCCCAACACATCAGCAATATATATCTTATATTACGTCCATCATCATTCAGTGCAATAGCGCGCTTACAGTTGCTAGTGTTGCTACGCAACGTATTATTACTGATTTATGTAAATATTGTATAGGAGACAAATCGGAAAGTTTCCTTTAAAAATTTGTACTTCCTTTGAGAAAAGACATATCAAAATAAAAAAAAAGATAATGTTGAATGTGAGATGGGGCTTCAAAATTAGACACATTAGAGTATTGTCCCAGTGCCCAATTTCTCCACAGAGTGTTTTAAAGTTAGGTCTAAAAACATTACTTTTGTTCCTCCTTGTATAATAGCAAAATGATAAGTATTTTACGGAAACTGGAATACATCGCGCAAACCCAATGACTGTATCTTTAAGCTATCGAAAATTTCTTCAAAATCAATCTTGAATTTAAAAGGTTATTGATCATTAAATTTAACTAATATTTTTCGTGTCCGGTTTTTTTTTTGATCGAGTGTATATGGGCCCCTACCTACTTTTTGAGAATGGCTATTGCCAGGCTTTCAGATATGTGGCATATTTTCAAATTGATAAACTATACTAAAATAACGCAATTATTGTAGGTTACTATCAGCAATCGTCAATGCCACAGGCTAGCTTATGACTAAGGATTAATGAAATATACCAACAAACCATTATTTTTCGTAATAATAGATTTTTATAATTTATTTCCATTACGAAATTTAGAGCGAGAGTGGCAACGTCGCTTTTTGTCCGTGGCACGTATACCGTAGTCCCGTTCATTCGTGGCATAAGAAGTTGTCGGGGCGTAGTATTATCTGCGTAATGATTTTGACAGATTGCAATTTGTGTCGCAGTGAAATTGTTTTAAAGAATTTATCCATAAACTTTGAAAACTGATGTGTCAGTGCCCTTTGTGTGTAAAAATGAATTATTTTCATCAGGAACTGTCTTTTACATGTTTTCTCGGTAAAATACAGACGACGCGAAGTCGGGCGTTTATCCTCGTTCTTCGCTCTACACGCGCACAATGTATGAAACAAAACAAAACGATAATTATGGATGACGAGTGGTGTCGTCTCTTCTTTTGCTGAATGCAAATGGTCGTTTTTTAAGGTATTTTACTACCAGGGCCATTTTTAAATCAGTGACCAACTCATGACCTAGCCAGACCATTGGGCAACACTGTCTCATTTAATCTTAATATTTTGATCTTTTAGGTTAAACACTGAGTATTTGCAACGTTGCCAAATAAGGTAAGGTAGTGGTCACTGATTTAAAATCACCACAGAACAGGAAACTACATTGGCGCCCTTGAAATACGGTCATTATAAAAACACAACAGGAATAAAAGCGTCTGCAGAGGAACCATGATGGAGACACTATCGACCGACAAAAGAACGTTGCTTTGAGCAAAAAACGTAAAACTTTTAAAATTTATCTCAGGCACATTGAGTTTTTGAAGTGTGCCCCACGCACGTTGGACGACGCGCAGAGCGCCTATAGTATAATACTTTATACTATAGACTTTTATGTGGAATACGTGCAAAACTTATTTTATTTGGGCAATAGGCATCTGATATAAGGATCTTTTTTTGTTGAAGACCTTTCAATCACTTATCCACAAACTAAACGAAGTGTCGATTTGTGTCTGTCAATTTGGTAACTGTCCTCTTGTTTTTATATTTACGAAACAGCAACTCGTTGTGGTATGAACAGCAAAGCCTAAATTATCTAACTTTTAATTAGAGCAACGTTTCAAACTTTAACATATCAACAGGTACCTATCTTAAATTCGCTTTTAATAAACCATTGTTTTTTGCGAACCCCTTGCGAATGTCGTTTCTATTTACCTGTCACGGCTGCCACCAAAGACCTTGTTTTTTTCCTCAAACTATCGGAAAATACTTACTTGGGAATCCTCGTTCAGTTGCATAAATTACCCAAGCTACGGCTATACCCCATGTTATAGGATAAATAGCGCCATAAATTGCTGCTTGAAAATTATTGTATTCGTATCCTTTGCTACACATGGTCATGGGACCAAACCATGTTGTTAAACCTATTATGTAAGCTATAGTCCAGAATAAAATCCGTTGTATCTAAAAATATAATAAAAAAATTAACCACAAGTAGGTATTCACTTAAACGATGAAAGATTCAGTTTTTGTTTAAATTCTGATCTAAGATTTGGTTCTTGTTTGAATTTAAATCTTCTAGTTGATCAGTTAAGATTTTATTCTGCCACTGTTAATAAGTTGTCATTGCCGGGTGGATCAGGCATCTGTGCTAAAATGGTAAAAGTTTTAGTTTGAAACTAGTTCAGACATTTTATTTTTATCCCTTTTTTAAAACCTACGGACTAAAGACGCTAAAACCACAGCGACATGGTAGTACTTGTTACCTTTGCAATAATTAAAGGGGCACATTACCACTCTTAGTATGAAGAGTTTTAAATAGACATACATCAAGCGATATGATGTCGAGGTACGAATAAACCTGCAGAACGTTGTTAAAACTTCAAACGATGGTTTAAGTCCTCGTTTACATCCAAGGCATTTAAACGACCCAATTAAACGTCAACATGTTTCGATACCCCACAGCTGACACCAACTAAAGGTATGTGCAGACTACATACCTGATGTAAGTTCCGACACTCGCGTACTTGATATTTAGGACATCCTAATAAAATTTTGAAATGGCAATAGTGCTCCTTCTTGAAACTTTTAAATAATTGAATTTGGGAAGGCGATAATAAATTATTTTTAGGTCTAATTTATAGTCAAGCCACCAGTTAATATATGAAATACAATAGAAGTATTTTAAGAAAGAGTGTATTAAAGATTAAAATTTTTAAGATGGCGTCCATCTGCTACTTCGAAAATATTAGTAATCAGATGCTAACTTTATCTTTTTAAAGTTCATCAGACTGTAGTATACAGAATATTTTAGAAGTTATCAAGAAGTCGAATTTATTCCTCTCGGCCATTTTGAAACGGTTAATGAAGTGTATCCAGATTTTGAAGATGAATTAATAATAAAAATACCTACTTGAAAATAAAGCCTCATTTGATTTTCTATTCATTTAAAAGAATCTAGTGGAGCCGCGCTGTTTCGCCATTTTGACTACGAAAATCACAGATATTTGCAAAGGGTTCGACCACAGTTATCTCAACACCAATTTTATTATTTTTTTTCTAAGCCGTCTAAGGGCAAGATTTAAATAATCATCACAAATGTGGTAAGCAACTTTCAGCTCAGGTTCTTGCGACTTGATATGGATGCGTAAAACCGCATAAATTTCTATTGACGTATTAAAAATGCCTTACCTTAGAAAATGGCTGCAAATCACTAGCGTTTCTTAACAAATATGCAAGAACAATTCCAATAAGGTATACCGTAGCTCTGTGCGTTGGTAGAACGTACGACAGATTAGATGTGTTAAACATTCTCGATATCCTAAAATTAATTAAATCATATTTAATATAATATATATTAAATCACTCCATTTTCAATTCCATACTCTAACCGAAATAGTGTTTCGAACATTGAAGAGATTTGGTATTAAGCAAAACAAAAGGGGTAGATGGGATTTTAAAGAAAAAAACTATGTGTTCAGGAGACCAGAAAGCAGAAAAATGTTAGAGGAGAGTCCGGTAGTACCGCCTGGAATGACTCTCACCTGACTCAGTAATCGTAATGACATTCCTTATATCAAGTAACGACCACAACGATGCGTTGCAAGGTGTAGTTTGAAACACAACTGCCGTGCCGGAGCAAAACCTAGTAACTAGACTGTATTTGCACTAGAGTTACTAGGTTTTGCTCCGGCACGGCAGACAACCTATTGTTGATTGTTTTACTTATTACTTTTTGTGTTTGTACCGTAGTATTGTGTCGCAGGTGCAATTTTTGTTTTTATAAGGCTATTTTTTGTATTTTCTTAAAAACTACCTAATAATAATCAATAACAAAAAGTAAAAATGTCAAAAATTATATTTTTCTCTCCTCTGCAATTCGTGATACAATCGCACCAAAATAAAATTTTAGGGGAAGAACCCATTGGTATCGAACGTAGCAGGTGACTTTTCCACGTCACTGTATATTTGGTTTTTATTCTTTTATAATTGCAAAGCCAAATGAGGTGAACTTTAAAACCAAACTTGAATTTACATAGTACATACATCAATTGATTCACCTTAAATGTGTATGATTTACCAAAAATAACTAACTAATAAAACTTTTAAAAATAATTTGTAGTGATGGTACTTTCATCTTTGACATACTGTCTTCTACCTGAAGGAATTGGCTGTCCCATGCCACAGCCTGGTAAATAAAAATGCACCTGTGGTGCCACAAAGATCTCATCTAGTTTTTAATTGAAAGTAAAAAATTAAAAATTCAATGTACCTTAGTATACTTACGGAATGCCAAAATGAATAACGGGACTTAAACTGTGTTCAAAAGTTTTCCAAAATCTTAAGCCAGTGGAAATAAGTGCAACAATGGCAATAATACATACTCCCTTGATTTTATATTTCCATATTAAATAAACAAAAACTGGTGTAACTAAAAATAACTGCATATCTATGCCAAGTTGGTGAGTGTGAGTTAGACACTAAAAAATATATTAATAAATAATAAATTAATGTATTATCATTACATACCCTGACGTAAAAACATTTTTTACTGTTTAGAGGTTCTCGTTTAAAATAACGGAAGGTGGTATAGGAATTCTCCTCGACCGAGGAGGTATCACCCCACACACCCTCTTAAAGGGCTAAGGGCTGGTGAAATCCTTATGGATATTTCCAGCAGTGGGTGTCGGCATTGTGGTATATAACCCACGATACGTTAGTACTTAAGCTTGCTGCCTTCGTGGATTGTACGAAGATAAAAAAAAACTAGAATATACACAAAATTATTATTATTAATTTAAAAGTAACTTATCTGCCTAACATAGTCCCTTCTATTGACAAATCAAATCAGCAATCAGCTGATTTTTAACGAGGAAGAAGGGCTCACTAGACGACAAAATTGACAAAATGCCAAATAACACGATAGTGAAGACAAAGACGAAAAGAAAACATTCCCAGTGATAGTAGTTAGGAGATCGGCTGAAGAGGACGCCACGTTCTTAATATGAGTCGCCAATTACTAATTAATGGCAGGTCATTTCAATGATAGTTCGCGGATATCACATTAAAATGTACAATATCAAACTTAAATTGCAAGTATTTATCCCTAAACCCTCTTCTCCTGACAGTTGGATGTTGGATGGACAGTTGGTATCATTAATTCTTTTGGAACCTTTCCCCACGATGGATTATAATTAAAAATGATTTGATTTATTTGCTGTCCCAAAAAGATATTACCTGTATGCTTTGGTTAATATTTATTGCTTATGAGCCCCTGTACAAAGAGCGGAGTAATAGGAATAACTTCCCTCCCTCATGCCCTGTAAACGACATATTTTCCTCCAGGTAAGTCGCTTCGAGTTGGCAGAACCCTCCTGCTTCCTCTATACCTTGAAGTTATATATACGCCACTGTACTACTGTACTATGCTTTAAGCTTTCTAGGATAGAAGGCTTAGCTTAGAAGATAGACGGGCGTACCGAATTCATTATAACATACAATATCACGCTTTTCCTAATGGGCTTTTTCACTAAAACCGAATTCCATAATTTCATTATTATCATCTTAAAACAGGGAATGGAAATGTTATATTATTGTGCTCTGCTCTACGATAATAGAAGAATTCTGAATAAAATATATTCAATTTAATTTGAAACATCTAGAATACTACTTTGGGAATTTTTGCGACGGCTTGCAACTGCTCTTTAGCGGGAAAGAAGCCGATTGACTAGCACATTGTGTGCGCTCGGCATTTTGCGGCCGGGTGTTGTTCCGTCATCTTCAGTTGTTAATGTTTTTTAAAAATAGTTAACAATATCAAAAAGTACAAAAATCTCATTTTTCCTTTAAATATGCAATAACAGCATACAATGACAGAAAAATCACAATTTAATGAAAGAACCCATTAAGAACAACAGTAAGAAATGGTTGGTCAATATGATCTGTACATATTATTTATTTTAATATATTTTAATAAATAATATATAAATACCAAAGCACAATTTTCTACAATACCGGGAACCATACCAAAACTGTAAAAGAATTACCATATTTTCAAATCCATAGTAATTGTGTATAAATAACACATTTCTCCACATATATTTTTTACATAGGTCCGAATGATGGTTAATGACCAACGGCCACAAAGGTCCAGAACCCATGTATGGCAAAATATAAGTGCAAAATAAAATCACCGTTATCAAATTGGGCAAAATCCTAAAACATAAAAAAAAATTTATGAATGCGCTAATAACAAACAAGAGCGCAAGGACTATGAGAATGCCGCCTTTCCCCCCTCCCCCCAGATCCAGTTTTTTAATTTTTCTATACGTATACTATTATGTAGTTTTGGCTACACGATTTTATCTTCCTCCCACGTTGTCATCGCCAATTTTTCAATAATTATTGTTCATCCCCACTCAAGCAAGCCGAAATCACGTGAACAATTTTTTAATGCCACTCCCAACCCAAGCCAAAATCCTGGTTGCGCGTATGGTATCACACGGCCTTTTTGAAGTGAAGTAAAGGAGAGACGCCGTAGTTGCGCCGCATTATAAAACAGAGCACATCGAGAATGCTGTGGTGTAAAAGTAATTTATTTCCACTGCATGGTGACGAAATTTAGGACGAGGTGGCAACGTCACTTCCTCATCAGAACACACAATCTTATTCGTTGATAATTTAAAGATTTGTCAGGGCGTAATGTTTTGTGTGTAACGTTTCAGGCAAGTCGGAATATGGCGGAATGTAGTGAAATTTTAAGTAATATTTGTTTTTTCCTAAAGGACTGTATGCATAGACTTTGAGAAATGGTGCAGCAATGCCAAGTGTATATAAAAATGGATTGTTTTCATTCGGAACTGTCTATTCACAGGTTTTCTCGGTGAAATAAAGACGGCCCGGAAAGCCATTACCTACTGTGACGGAGTATAGCACAATGTATGAAACAAAACAAAGGCTTGTTATGAATGAACGGCTGCGTCTCATCTTGCTGAAGGTCAGTGGTAGCAAGTACCGACCCAAAGAGACAGATGCCGAAATAATAATCTATTATACCTACCTGATATAGGGATTTATAAATTTATTGTTCTCTGATCTGCAGACAGTCAACAAAAAAAAACACAAACCAGAGTCTATAAACTATACATCAGGAAAAAAACAAAAATGATTTGAAAACTATCAATCAAAAAAAAAAAGAAATAATTTACAAATGTACCAATATGTAGGTGTAACCAGAGCTGAGCAAACTACTTGAAAAAAGTAGTGGAGTATAACTGCTAACTACTAAGTAGTTAGAAGTTAAATATTTAACTACTTTTTTTAACTACAAACCAAACCAAACATGTACCGTTGAGGCTTAAAAACCAGTGCCGTAGCCGTACTTGTAAACATGATTAAAAAAAGGACTTAAACCCATAGCACTAAACAAAAAAATTCAAAATTAAATAAACTTTTTATTATTTAAACTTTATTTTAAAGTCAACTGTTCACTGACTTAAACTGAAACAATATATTATTGTTAACACAGTTCCTTTTTGCAAAAACAGAAAACTAAAACATATTCGGTAACAGGAAGAGGAGGTATTTAAAAATAATAATAAATTTTGATTTTTTGACAACTTTCAAAACCTGCAAATTCTATATTAGGTTTGCTTATCGCTTAACTGGAAACGCCGGACGAAAAACTTCCGAGAACTTGTTCAAACGAGATTTTTGACACGCGTCTACGTAAATATAATGTAATGACGTAATATAGGGAAGTAGTTAAATATTTTTAAAAAGTAGTTAAATTACACAAAGTAGTTAAAATACCTTAAGTAGTTAACACTGAGTAGTTAACTACTGTTTGCGAATATTTTATGCAGACTTAAAATAATCGAATATAGCTATTAGAAAAAAAATGTAGTAAGAATACAACTGCTTTTGCAGAAAAGTAGTTACTACTTTTCTAGCTAACTTCCCAGCTCTGGGTGTAATTATTGTATTTTATAAATTTTAAATTTCTTCATTATATTTCAAAGTAAGGAGGCTCTAAGCACAACAGCAGCGTAAGTTTACTATGGGCTTATTATATTAAGAAGAAACTAAAAACAGAAAACTTTAAACACAATTTTTTTAGCTAAGTATGGATTTTTAAAATTTCTATAAGGAAAATAGTTCCTCCAATAAGTTAACCGCAAAAATTTGTAAAATTATGGGCGGTTCATGACATATTCAAAAATAAATCCTTGAGAAAAGATATTTTAAAATGCTTTTGATAAGCTTGATATTAGAAAAAAACTTGCCATAGTATCGTTTGCATTGTAACACTCTGCTTCTGAAATTATTATTTATTAGCAATGCTTGGGAGCAGTAGCGGCTGGTGAGATTTTAAAATTGTATAGCTCTGTTGCTACTTACGGGACCCAAGCCAGGTTCAGGGCTTTTGATAGTGAGCCTACTAGGAATGTCTTGGTAAAGAAAAAAAATATTTGGTAATTTGCGAAAAAAAGTTGAATTTTTGCTTTGACCCCCCGATTAGAAAATGAACACGCTTAGGTATTTGACTTATTATTCTTTTTACACAAATTTTACATCATTTTGTCGAAAATTTTAAATTTTAAGAGAACTAAAAATGTGTTAGTAGAAAGTTATGGCTATTTGAATTTTTTTTTTAAATTATATTTTAGTTTTAAAAAAAGTCAAATGACTATAACTTTCTACTTACACATTTTTTATCGTAAAATTTAAAAATTTTCGACAAAATGATGTAAAATTTGTTGAGAAAATACAGAGGGTGTTATGGAATTCACTGCATATATTTCAATGGATGAATCCTGGGGTAGTATACAGTCATACCCAGTATTTTTTCCCTCAAATCCCACACTTTTTTACTTTAAAAATACCTTAAACCATCCCCGTATCCGACGCTTCTAAAGAGCATGAGGTCATAGGCTCTAATATTATAAATAAAAGACAAATGATCCAGCCGGGGCATTGCCAAACTTAAATATTATCGTGACATCTAATTTTTTATCACCGAAAATAATCCAGAGTATTTTTAATTCCACAGACGCATTTTACCAAAAATGTGTATTTTAATTTAATAGCAATTTCTTTACTTAATGTGGAGAAATATGGACCACTCGTGAAATTAGGTTGACATTAGAAGCAGAATGAAACAGGCAATGATATACAGTAACACAAACAATTATGACTTACCTGTTACCAATGGCGGCTCGTGGCCTAGAGCATAGGGGTGGCTACAAATATATTTTTTTTAATCGCATTCGATATTTTGCCAAACATAAATATAAAATAAAAAAGGTTCATTGGTGTTAGTCTTTAATTACCAAACATATGCATTTACTGGAACATATCTATTTCTATCCACTTGCTTGTTGTGTTTCTTGATACTTTGGCGATATGCGGAATTTAACTGAGAGGCAATATTAACTGTGCCCAATAAACAAGTTCAGTCGAACGATGCATGTGCCGTGCCTAAACTTCGTGTTTCTTAATCTTTTGATGTAAATGTTTGAAATCTGTGTATCCTACCTTTGACCATGTTTTATCCATACCTTCTGAATAAAACAATAAGCATGAAAAGCAGAACAGTGCATTCAAAGTTTCACAAGGGCATATCCACTGGTTTTTATAGGTACACCTCTTTGGAGAAATGTCTTGTAAAGCAACGATTTGCTGTTTCATCTGATCGAGAAAGGTTCAAATCAGGGGATGGTCTTTCAAGGGATTTAATCTGATTTTTTTCAGCCAACTAAAGCCTCGAAAAATCACTTTTCAAAATGTTTTGCACGCTATTTGCCATTTTCCACACATTGAAATACCAAAAAATGTCGCGAAACGAATATAAACGTAAATCGCCCACAACACTGCGGAATAAAATAGTGGACTGCTGGGGGCTGGGCTCACCGGCCGAGCGCCGTGCTAAAATCCCGTTTATAAAGTATCGAATTAACCCGAATAAAACCGAACGAACGCCAACGAAGTTGAATTATGTGACTTAAAAAATTGTAGCCTCGATGCAACGGCGGGATCGACAGAAACCCCAACTAGCGGATAAGCGCAAAACCTTTGTATTGTTTTTGAAATAAATGTAAAATCAGAACAAATATTCAGTTTTTTTTTAAATCGATATAAACAATAATAAACATGTTTAAAATAAATAAATATCGTTTAATATAGTTTATTATTATATTTCAGGATTGTCAGGGCAGGCTAGCGCCCCAGCTCGCGCCCCGGAGCCCCTATGTACTGGCCGCCTCTGCCTGTTACTTTAATAATGAGATGAGCATTATTCCTACTAGTTTAAACTTTCTGCCTTTAAAAAATGCCTAGAAATTAAAGCACAAACACTATCCCGCCGAGCAACTATGGTTTCACATAATTTGCTATCACACTAATTGAGCACAACTACACAGTATTATAAAATTGTAACCAAATTCTTAGATTACAGTAGGAAATTGGGTCAAAAAAAATTATTCTATTTAAATACATAATGATATTATGTAGCCGAAGCCAGACTGAAGGGTTGTTGACCTCACTGCGCTATCGTAATTCAGGCGCCTACCTGACTGGGTGATTCCGACCTCCCTGATTGGCCTGCCAAACTCATGCGTCAGCGTCAGCTATGTGATCCAAATAAGGAATAAAGGAATATGGATGCATATTGACGAGTTTTATAATACCGTGTACATTATTTTTGCTTTTTCTTAATTTGTGAAAGAAAAAGTTAAAGCCGTTAAATATTAACCAAAGTTAAAGCCGTTAAATCTCTTGTCACGTAGAAGAGTAATGTTTGATATGGTTTTCTTGGAAAGTTGCTAAGGGCTATTATAGTAAGCCCTGATTTACTGTGTAAAATTCATATTAATGTGGCCATAAGGCCCCTTAGAAATCACTTGCTTTTTAATGTTGGCCATCATAGAACCAATTATGGTTTGCATTCGCCATTAGTGAGAGCCATGCGCTTTGTTAATCATTATAATGACTTGGATATTTTTTCGGATTCCCTTGCCACAATCGTCATTTTAATTTTTCAACACACTATTTTGCAACAGGTCTGGATGCTCTATGGATCGTCCGATTTTAATTATTGAAACGGATTTGAAAAGTACAAGTTTAATTGAACAATATGTATATTTTAATTTTCCATAAAATGCTACGAAACCGGTTGAAAATGCACGTAAAGATGCATGAAAATGGCCGAGCGCGCGAATATTGGCTCCCCTTCGCTCCGCTTCTCTCCCGCTACTCGACCGATTTCGCGCGCTCGGCCATTTTCACGCATCTTTACGTGCATTTTCAACCGGTTTCGTAGAATTTTATGGAAAAACTAAAATATACATATTGTTCAATTAAACTTGTACTTTTCAAATCTGTTTCAATAATTAAAATCGGACGATCTATAGAGCATCCAGACCTGTTGCAAAATAGTGTGTGGAAAAATTAAAATGACGATTGTGGCAAAACTAATCGTCGGATAGCGTCGGGGTTTTGCACACATAAAGTAGCTATAAACTACTACTTTTTCCCAAAGTTCGAGCCCTCTACGTTTAAAAATGGCCGATTTATGAATTTTTTAAAAACTCTTAATTTTCCGGTTTTTCCGGATTTTCTCCGTTGTTACTACTATCGGGACGTTCGATCTCTCATTTTGGTCTTATTTTTATTCTCTACAAATCGTCCATTTACACCATTAAGATTGCTTCATTACTTTCCATTTTATAAGCAAAAAACTAAAAAAATCGCGTTTTTTAGCTTACAAATGTTTATAACAAATTAAAGGAAAAAAATTCAGAGCTGGAAATATAACCGGAATCATCTACGGATCGTCTTTCAGATGATGGCACAGGAGGTTTTCTAATAAGATTAATGTCAAAAAATCGCTAATATTTTGCTCTGTTGCTTGGTCTATTTATATAAAATCGCCTTTAACTAACGTAAACTCTATATTGCGTGTTACAAATTTCAAAAATAAGTCACGGCGTGACGTCATGCTCGAACTAGGACCAATTTGACACGGTTTGGTATCATATACCTTCTTTTATTTGTATCATGAGTGGTGTGCAGTGATAAAAAAAAAATTCACTAATTGAGCACTAATTGAGCACAACTACACAGTATTATAAAATTGTAACCAAATTCTTAGATTACAGTAGGAAATTGGGTCAAAAAAAATTATTCTATTTAAATACATAATGATATTATGTAGCCGAAGCCAGACTGAAGGGTTGTTGACCTCACTGCGCTATCGTAATTCAGGCGCCTACCTGACTGGGTGATTCCGACCTCCCTGATTGGCCTGCCAAACTCATGCGTCAGCGTCAGCTATGTGATCCAAATAAGGAATAAAGGAATATGGATGCATATTGACGAGTTTTATAATACCGTGTACATTATTTTTGCTTTTTCTTAATTTGTGAAAGAAAAAGTTAAAGCTGTTAAATATTAACCAAAGTTAAAGCCGTTAAATCTCTTGTCACGTAGAAGAGTAATGTTTGATATGGTTTTCTTGGAAAGTTGCTAAGGGCTATTATAGTAAGCCCTGATTTACTGTGTAAAATTCATATTAATGTGGCCATAAGGCCCCTTAGAAATCACTTGCTTTTTAATGTTGGCCATCATAGAACCAATTATGGTTTGCATTCGCCATTAGTGAGAGCCATGCGCTTTGTTAATCATTATAATGACTTGGATATTTTTTCGGATTCCCTTGCCACAATCGTCATTTTAATTTTTCAACACACTATTTTGCAACAGGTCTGGATGCTCTATGGATCGTCCGATTTTAATTATTGAAACGGATTTGAAAAGTACAAGTTTAATTGAACAATATGTATATTTTAATTTTCCATAAAATGCTACGAAGCCGGTTGAAAATGCACGTAAAGATGCATGAAAATGGCCGAGCGCGCGAATATTGGCTCCCCTTCGCTCCGCTTCTCTCCCGCTACTCGACCGATTTCGCGCGCTCGGCCATTTTCACGCATCTTTACGTGCATTTTCAACCGGTTTCGTAGAATTTTATGGAAAAACTAAAATATACATATTGTTCAATTAAACTTGTACTTTTCAAATCTGTTTCAATAATTAAAATCGGACGATCTATAGAGCATCCAGACCTGTTGCAAAATAGTGTGTGGAAAAATTAAAATGACGATTGTGGCAAAACTAATCGTCGGATAGCGTCGGGATTTTGCACACATAAAGTAGCTATAAATTACTACTTTTTCCCAAAGTTCGAGCCCTCTACGTTTAAAAATGGCCGATTTATGAATTTTTTAAAAACTCTTAATTTTCCGGTTTTTCCGGATTTTCTCCGTTGTTACTACTATCGGGACGTTCGATCTCTCATTTTGTTCTTATTTTTATTCTCTACAAATCGTCCATTTACACCATTAAGATTGCTTCATTACTTTCCATTTTATAAGCAAAAAACTAAAAAAATCGCGTTTTTTAGCTTACAAATGTTTATAACAAATTAAAGGAAAAAATTTCAGAGCTGGAAATATAACCGGAATCATCTACGGATCGTCTTTCAGATGATGGCACAGGAGGTTTTCTAATAAGATTAATGTCAAAAAATCGCTAATATTTTGCTCTGTTGCTTGGTCTATTTATATAAAATCGCCTTTAACTAACGTAAACTCTATATTGCGTGTTACAAATTTCAAAAATAAGTCACGGCGTGACGTCATGCTCGAACTAGGACCAATTTGACACGGTTTGGTATCATATACCTTCTTTTATTTGTATCATGAGTGGTGTGCAGTGATAAAAAAAAATTTGGGGGCGATACCTAGCTTATTATCGGGAAGCGCCATTTACGACTATTTTTCGCCAATCTAAATTCAAATCAGGATTTACCGGTTTCAATATATGTAGTGAATTTTGTAACACCCTGTATAGTAAATAAAATACCTAAACGTGTTCATTTTTTAAACCAGGGGAGTCAAAGCAAAAATTCAACTTTTTTTCGCAAATTTCAAAATAATTTTTAATACCAAAACATTAAAGTAGGCTCACTATCAAAAATTCTGAACTTGGCATGATTCCCGTAAGTAGCAACAGAAATATGGAACTTTAAAATTTCAGTAGCCGCCACTGCTTGAGAGACATATTTAAACCTTAGCAGTCCTACTCCGGGTGATTATAGTTTTTTATATTAGACACAAAACGATCGTGTTGTTGTCTGCAGATCATTCGACAGCAAACGTAAAACAGAGGCCTAACAGAGTGCCGCTACTGGACCCGCTCGGACCGTGGGTCACTCAAACTTTTAGCAAAGTTTACCGAATATTTATTCGGTAAACTTTGCTTTTAGTTACGCCCTTGTCTAAATCGGCATGAAGCTAGTAAATGTGCCAAGACCCGCAAATCCGTTGTTCTATGAATAATGCTAAAATTGTTGGCACTAGTCCGCCAATTCGTGCTTTAGCAGTTATATGAACATGACTATCGCTCATTACGCAGCGCCTGAAAACTGTTCACTAGCCAGTACTGTAAACGAAGAAGATTGAAGATTGCATAGTGATGTAAATATTCGGATGATTTTGATATTCGGAACATACGGAATCGGATGAAAGTAATATTCGGATTAATCATCCGATTCCGGATTAAAATTTAAAGATCCACGAATAAAAACCTGTTTGCTTGGGTGTCCGGCGAAGCGACCCGGCACGGCACGGCGATTTAATCGATTTAATCCGTATCATCGTATCCGAATTCATAAAGTATTATTAATTTTTATTTACCAAAAAAATATTTTTTTTTTAGATTTACCTAGGTACGTTTAACAAACCCACATTTGTTGTTTTGTTTTTTATTTTTGGTAATTATTTAGATTAACGTAAACAGCGAATTTTTTCATGAAATTTTGCACAGACCCTAATTTTGGGTCGTAGAACACGAATCCGAAGTCAGTGTTTGGCGGTCTCATAAAAAATTTTTTTTAACTTTTAGGTTAGCTTTTTCAATGAATTTCTTTAAATTGTTGGGTGAGCAAAAAGGTGATCAGGTTTGCTCAGTTTTCATTGATATAGATACATATATATCTATATCAATCAAAACTGAGCAAACCTGACCACCTTTTTGCTCAGGTTGGGTGAGCACAAAAAAATTTTTTTTTACGAGACCGCCAAAAACTGACTTAGGATTCGTGTTCTACGACCCAAAATTAGGGTCTGTGCAAAATTTCATGAAAAAATTCGCTGTTTACGTTAATCTAAATAATTACCTTATTTTTTTATGACTTGTTATTTCAGACTAACTGACTAAATATTTTGCATTATTATATTTTTTATTATACACTACATTATTACATTATGTATTTGTTTAGTTTAATCTAAAACCTATTAAAAAAGCATATTTAAGTATATTTTAAGCTAAAACTGTGTTTTACGAGCGGATAATAAACTAGCAATACCCACAAACATGGTATATTATTATTATTTAAGAGTTTTCAATTATCATATGAAATAATATAGGTACATAAATTTTTAAACATAATTATTGTTAATTATTATGGCAGGTCCACTATTGATATGCCACTGGTTTTCATTTTCTAATAAAAATATGTGCGTTGTCCTAGCGTTACACCGATCGGCAAATATACAGGCTGTGTACCGTTGTCAAACCTGGTTAACCGCTCGGTTTCTTCGGTGACATTAATGACAGATATTGCGTTTCCAATCTGTCAACTTTTCAGATTACCGATACTTACGGGACACAAAACCGTAACCGAAGTTGACAACGGTACACGCCCACAATAAACGAAAACGATAGGGATGCGTCGTTCATGAACGACCCGTTCACAATGACAGGGTCTTTCGAAAGACCCGTGATTGAATCAATCACGCTCTGTGACCCTATCGTTCATATGACCCGAAGACCGGGTGTATGTGCGAGCTGTGACAAAAAGATGAAACACGAACACGAACGAAGTGGTGATCCAGACGGGTTATCTGTCGGTCGACTCGGTCGTGTTAAACTTAAACAAACGGCCCGTTCAACAATCGATCCAATCGCTGATGCAGCGCGTCTTGCTTCGATGGCTTTGAATTGTGGACGGGTTGTAAGCCAGATAAATTTATGCCTTATTTTATTTTACTTTTAGGGTCATCGTAAGCTAACAATAGGCACTTATATAAAGTTAATGATTGTAATTGTGGTTGCTCTGATCTATATTAAATATTTTGTTTTAAAAGGTTCAATTAAATAAAGAAAAACAAAGTATCCAAACGTTCATATTTATTTAGCTAAGCATCTGATCTGATGGATAAATCAATGAGAAAATCAGCATCACGGGTCATATGAACGGGTCTTGATGAACGGGTCATTTTAATGAATGATCTGCTGAGAACCGGGTCACGAAAAAGAACCGGGTCTTCCCATCCCTAGAAAACGAAAGCTTGTCATCGACAAGCGTCTACGGATAGCGCGTCACTTTTATTCCGTGCATGCACCAAGAAGCGACGTATGTTATGATTTTCGCTTATACAACCCGCAACACGCTATAAAATTGGAAGTGTTGAAAAATATGGATAATACCTATAATTTAATACCTATTATAATTGATATAAATACGATGATTACGATGTTTAATTGAACTAGCTAGAGCAAAACTTGTTGCCTGTCTCATTTTTTAGCTTACAGAAAAAGATGGGCTAATTCCGTTAAAAATATTATACAAATTAGGTTGATTTTCAAATATTATTTTTAATACCTTGTACCTAGGTACTAGATGCTTTTTTGACCTTTTTAAGTTGGAGGAAAATACTGCGGATGCAGACAATGCTTCTTTTATTGGCCTACAATCCAAATCAATCAACTCTACCTCCAAATGCAATTTATAGGTATTTTTTGCAGGTCATTAAAAAAAGTTAAATAAAAAAAATTCGGTCAAGTGCAAGCTATACTTGCACAATTAGTGTTCCGTGCCAGCAGCAACCCTCACTTAACCTGAGCAAACCTCGGCCGCCCGATCTCTGGCACCAATGCCGTATCACATCGCGTATGCGCGGAGCTGAGTTTCGACCGAGCCAAACTAAAAATTTTGAAAAATGTGTAAGGACAAAAGTTGTTCCCTACATCGTGAGATATTTTTTGTCGAAAAACTTGTTCTCTAAAACCAGAGGGGTTCCGCAGTTATAAGGAAATAAACAATTAAATTGTTTATGACAATTGATCGCGCTACAATTTTTCAATCCTGATAATTTTGTCTCAATCTACACCTAATTCTCCAAGTTCACGATATTCTTCAGATTTTTCAAAACGAACCTTTTGGTGATAAGGGTGGGGTACAGCAATTTTAAGCATTTTTCCCAAAAAATGCTCTTTTTTTTCATTTCCCTATCTACCCCCTGAATAGATACTTCAGATATATAATTGGGCCACCACACTCTATCTCGTGCTAAATTTCAAATTTTTACGTCGAACAGTTTCAGAGAAAATCGCCTGTGACAAGCGGACGGACACCGAAGTGATTCCATAAGTGTTCCGTTTTGCTAATTTTAGCACAGAACATTAAACAATATTCCAGAAACGTATTTATTAACTAAATAACTCGTCAAAAATAAAACTCTGAAAAAGTAATTATTTAACTTAATTTAATTTAAATTTAATCATAAATTTAAACATCTTCATGACTAAAATGTCCATTGTTTGAGCAGCATATAAAGTGGATAAAAAAAAAGAAGACAACCTGTGAAATAAAGAAGTTTGGGAAATCAAAACGACTTTTTTCCTTCTTTTTCATCCACTTTAAACATTTTTATTTGCCAATAAACTTAATGCTATACTCTGAGTATCTTCAGTATTTGGTTTAACAAGTCTGGATTTTGATGAAGTAGTTTTTCTTTTTCTTTTCGTTGAGAAGAGACGTCTTTGCTGCTCTATTTTTTTATTGTGAGGTGTAGTGACAATATTGCCAGGTTTATTTATATCTCCACAAACTTCTTCCAGAGCATTTATTGTGGGGCCTATGGGAGCAATTAATTTTTTAACAGCATTTAACTGTTCCTTATTTGTGATGCTGTTGATATTTTTTATCACATTTTCAATTAGGGCTTGTTTTTCTTTCTGTATGTCTTCATCGATACCTACGTTTGCCGCAGACTGCTTTAGTCCATCCCATATACCTGTTAGTTCTTGAGCAGATGAGTTTTTAAAAATTTGTAGGCAGCCTTGTTCTTCTAAAAGCAAAATTTTTAAGTAGAAAATAGGAAAAATACGGATAAACACAAATAATTTGTTACCTATAAAAGAAGTTATTTGTTTGGTCACATTTTATAAAACTATTTATTTAAAAAATATATGGAAATTGCTACAAATACTCTGTCATAACAATGGTTGATAGGACAACCATGCATTTTATTTTATAAGTAGTTATTTCTGACCTGTAAGTAGGTATTAATGTTTTAAAACTAATATTACCATCTCTAAAAAGTAGTAATACCAACACAAATACAAAAGAGATGGCATTTAAAATTGAGACACCAACCAATGGATAAAAATTTAAAAAATATGTGGAAACTAACATTTTTTTTTTCAGTTTAAATTTATATGTAAATTGTAAATACATACCACTCGAAACAGTTGGCAGAGGTTCTCGCAAATTTGGTGGAGTCTTGTTCTTAAGATGCAGGCAAAGTAGGTGTATGTGTTTACACATATTCCATTTTATACATGAATCCATACATGTACAAGAATATTTATGTATACATTCATCACATTCTATACATATAAGTTTGCAGTCACATGTACCTTCGTTTTCTTCTATTTTGTATATTTCAAAGTTATTAGCATGTGATGATGGAATTTCCCAGCAATTTCCATTTTTTAGTAGTAAACTACTATCAAGTGTTTCACTGCTTTTGTGTCGACTTCGTAGTTCTTTCAATTTAGTACAAACTTTACCTTTATTCAAAACAATTATTCTATTAAACAGCTTATCCCGAACAAATTTTAAAATTTGATGAATTGCCTTGTCTAACCTTTTGACTTTTTGGCCATTAAAATAAATATATTTTAAGGTCCTGTGCATTCTCTCCAGATGCATGTTGGTATTTAAACCACTATTTTTTCGATAACAATATGCCCACGACTCTATATTGTTTATAAAGTTTTCAGCAAAATATTTGCCAAAATCATAAGTTGACAAATCATTTGTCATAGTCTCTATAAAGTTCTGAAGCATTGGTTGAAATGCCAAAACATCCCGCTCTTGAAGCAGAGTTCTTAGAAATTTGTAAACCATAACCTGTAAAAAATAAACCTATTAGCCTTTTTACTTTATTAAAAATCATTATTATTTAAAGTAAAATATTAAACCTACAAATACGAGTATATTAAATCATACCTGTTTTTCCTTTGAATTAATTTTAACTAGGTTTTTCCTCCATGCTCGATCTACATGCCAGCAACAAAATAAGCTAAAAACCAAAATATATTATTTATTTAATTTATTTATTTTTTAATTTGTACTAACCGAAACTGTGCTGTTCCCATTATTGTTGTCCATGCATTATAATATGTGGGCGCCATATCTGACATGAATGTTTTGCACAGGATTGGGCCACCATTTTTTTCCTTCGCACAGTCCAAGAAAATTGAGATACACTCTGTGTCAGATCTGTTCGAAATTAAAAAGGCACACGGGAAGCCTTCCCTTATGTCATCAAGAACTAATAATGTGTGCATTTCAAAATCATATTGGTTAGTTCCATGGGTACCATCCAAACAAATGCAATCATGCCCATATTTTTTTAGTACTTCTGCTTGTCCATCATTCATAATGATAAGAACAAAGTCATTGGATTTTAGTTGAGGATATTGCTCTAAAGATGATCCCTGTGCTTTATAAAGCAGAACACACCCAGAACTTTTCATTTGGGATACCCAAGCATCAACACTTATTGCATCCTTTTGATGTCTTACAATTGTTGACTGTAAGTTAAAACATTTTTCTATGTTGTACAAATCTTTTTTTGTAAGAAGGTGAATTCTTTCTAACTGTGAATTTATATGTACTGCATCTCGAATGTCATCCAAAATTTTCTCAAAAGGAATTTTTAAAGACAACTTAGCAGCAATTGACTCTCGATCACCTTTACTTAGAAATATATGTCCCAAGTCACCTTCATGTCCAACATGGGTTTGTAAAAATGTAACGTCACAATTCCCACTTTTATTAGAAATAAGTCTAATTTCTGCAGGACAGTAACCATTAATCTTATTACTGCTTTGTGTCTTCAAGTGACGAAGGCCTTTGCTTCTTGAGAGAAAATGTCCAGATCTATGGCAATAATATGTTGTCACTGAATGGTCTTCTGTAGAAAATGTGCCCCTTCTCTTTATGAATTGGGAATGTGTATCCTGCTCAATATTACTTTTCCATGTTAAAAATTCACCCTTTGAAATAAATTTCAACTTTAGAAATTTTAGTACTGTCATGATGGTCCTGAAAATGTGTATGTAATTGAGACTTTTTAACACTGGAAAATTCCTCGGAAAATTCACAGACTGGGCAGTTTTTTGCATTTGTTACCCCCTGATTTGTGTTTTCAGCACAATTGGTACTGTTGGTGCTATGTACATTTTTTACATGATGTTGCTTTTTATGATAATTTAGGTGTCCAATTTTGTTAAAATTTCTTTTGCACATATCACAGGAAAATTTATAGATCTTTTGTGGAACTGGTAATTCTTCACCTGAAACAAAACATTAAAGGTAAAGTATTCCTGTTGTAAATCAACAAATTGAGCCAGATAAACTCTAAAAAATATTAAGACTCCAGAATATATTAACTACCCTTAACTTACCAGGATACCAGGGTGATATAACTTCATATGTTTCTTTAAATTGAATCGTTGACCAAAAGATTTTTGGCATATAAAACATTTTAAAGATTCCATAGTGTACTGGCACTTTCACAATATTAAAAGTTTATTTAGAGTTATATTTAAACTAACAAACATAAAATCAAAAATGCTAAGCTGTATTTCGTCAACACCAAAACATCCAGATAGGGTTTGTTAGTGATCCAGACAAAGTAATAAAAAGTATGGTTAAGTGTTAAGTTTGACTCGACCTTTCCTTGTCAAGGACTCGACACTCAAGAAAATCAGGATCATTTTGGGTTGCCTAACATGCACGGAATAAAAATCCGTAGACGCTTGTATGACATCGGGTCGTCTGACAATTTACGTTCCGAATATCAAAATCATCCGAATCACACCCGAATAAAAGATACGAAATACGACGGTGTTGGCCCGGTTGACGGATCGCTCGGAACTTTGCGGTATCTGACCCGTGTACTGTTTACGTTTCAGATTAAAATCATCCGAATCACGCACGAAATAAAAAATGATACGAAACCCGGTTGGCCATCGCGACGGGCGACGTGTCGCTCGGAACTTGGCGGTATACGCGGATTGACAATTAATCCGAATTCGACGGCCTGTAAAGCGGTTCTGTCTACATCAGTAATACCCGATTCCGTATGAGATATTCGGATTAATCCGAATATCTTGATATTCGGAATCAACGGATATTTTAATCCGGATTCTTACAACACTATTGCATGTTCTAACCTAAGATTCTCTTGTCATTTGTGTCTGTGACGTTGCGGACTGATTGTTTACGTTTTTTTGTAATAATGTTTTATGTGTTCTTAAAATAATAGATGAAATAGTTAATTTTAGACAAAAATGCCCCCAACAATTCAAAACGGTCCTAGTCCGACGGAAAAGGTACCCGAACGACCAGTAAAACAATTGGAAAAGAGGTAAAATATAATTAATAACGCAATGAAATTTCCAAAAATTATGCATTTTTTTTTCAGGTCAGACTTAATATGCAAAGTAAAATACTGCAACACATTACCAGATATCCCATTCGACCTTAAATTTATCTCATATCCTTTTGAATCTTCACGATTTATACAATACAATCCCACCTCTTTAGAGCGAAATTACAGATATGAAGTGCTCACTGAACACGATTTAGGTGTTAGTATTGATTTAATCAATAAAGATATCTACGCAGTCGAACATGGGGCAATGCTAGACCCTGCAGATGAAAAGCTACTCGAAGAAGACATTCTTACACCTCAAGATTCAAAGAGGTCTCGCCACCATGCCAAATCAGTATCATGGCTTCGCAGAACTGAGTATATTTCTACTGAACAGACCAGATTTCAGCCCCAAACTATGGACAAAGTTGAAGCAAAAGTTGGTTACAGTATTAAAAAATCATTTAATAGTGAGACACTTTATATGGACAGAGACTCACAGATCCAAGCTATTGAAAAAACCTTTACAGACTTCAAAATGCCCATTGAGAAACATTATAGTAAACCAAATGTTACTCCTGTTGAAATTCTGCCTCTCTATCCTGACTTCAACCTGTGGAAATATCCTTGTGCACAGGTAATATTTGATTCAGATCCTGCACCTGTTGGTAAACAAGTACCAGCTCAGATTGAGGAAATGTCCCAAGCTATGATTCGGTAAGTCTTATTTTTACGCTGGCAAAAAAACATGCATCTAATAGTACCTACATGTACAGCCAGATTCTCCAATGCTAGACTGGTCTAATTTGACAAAAGTTTTAAATTGACAAATGTAAGAATGAGAATATCTGTGAAGTCGGCCCCCCAAATGCAAAATTTATTAAAAATTAATGGAGTTCTGAGTTTCCTATGAAGGGTTCTAGAGATCTTTTTACTTTTTATTAATGGTTCTGTTAAAATAAAAGTACAAACCTCTGTACAAACACTACTTTAAAAATGGGGGCTAACTTCAGGCAGCCCCCCATTATTGCAAAAACAAAAGTTTGGCCACAGTGCTTACTTAATAGTTCTAAAGGAGTTATACAGTTCTTTATGATTTTCGAGTCCAGAACTCTTAGCAAAAATATTCTAACACACGTTTTGTGCTTTTTGGGAAGTAAAAAAATTCAACAACAAAATGGCATTATCTTTATGCAGAACTGTAGAACTATGGCAGCACTAACAGGAACTTGTGAGTTTTAAACGAGGACTCTTGTTAAAAGATATTTCATTGGGGCCAACTTCACACTCTTTTAACAGTCAAAAATTTAAGTTGTAAACAACAAAATACCATTCTAATTCTACAGAACTGTAGAACTAAGTTTTGCAGCACTAACAGGAACTCATGAGTTTTAAACCAGAACTCTTGTTAAAACATATTTCATGGGGAGGCAACTTTACACTTTTTAACAGTCAAAAATTTAAGTTGTATCCATCTATCTAGTCAGTTCTAACCACACGTGAATTTGTAACATACTTATTTAGGTACTGTTGCAATAATCAAATAAATTTATAGTAACGAGAGTTCTGGTTTAAAAATCATGAGTTTTCGTTAGTGCTGCAATAGTAGAATTAGAATGGTCAATTTTTTTGTCTACAACTTAAATTTTTGGCTGTTAAAAAAGTGAGAAGTTGGCCCCCCATGAAATATTTTTTAACAAGAGTTCTGGTTTAAAACTCATGAGTTTCCGTTAGTGCTGCGACAGTTTTACAGTTCTGTGGAATTAGAATGGTATTTTGTTCTATACAACTTAAATTTTTGACTGTTAAAAAAGTGTGAAGTTGGCCCCCATGATATATTTTTTAACAAGAGATCTGGTTTAAATCTCACGAGTTTCCGTTAGTCTCGCCGTTAGTGCTGCAATAGTTCTACAGTTCTGTAGAATTAGAATGGTATTTTTTTGTTTACAACTTCAATTTTTGGCTGTTAAGAAAGTGTGAAGTTGGCCCCCCATGAAATACTTTATAACAAGAGTTCTGGTTTAAAACTCACGAGTTCCCGTTAGTACTGCAATAGTTCTATAGAATTAGAGTGGTATTTTTTTGTTTACAACTTAAATTTTTGACTGTTAAAAAGTGTAAAGTTGCCCCCCCATGAAATATTTTTTAACAAGAGTTCTGGTTTAAAACTCATGAGGCCCTGTTAGTGATGCAATAATTCTACAGTTCTGTGGAATTAGAATGGTATTTTTTTGTTTACAACTTAAATTTTTGGCTGTTAAACAAGTGTGAAGATGGTCCCCCATGAAATACTTTAGGTATAACAAGAGTTCTGGTTTAAAACTCATGAGATCCCGTTAGTAGGTATTGCAATAGTTCTACAGTTCTGTAGAATTAGAATGTTTTTTTTTTGTTTACAACTTAAATTTTTGATTGTTAGAAAAGTGTGAAATTGGCCCCCATGAAATATTTTTTAACAAGAGTTCTGGTTTAAAACTCATGAGTTTCCGTTAGTGCTGCAATAGTTCTACAGTTCTGTAGAATTAGAATGGTATTTTTTTGTTTACAACTTAAATTTTTGGCTGTTAAACAAGTGTGAAGTTGGTCCCCATGAAATACTTTAGGTATAACAAGAGTTCTGGTTTAAAACTCATGAGATCCCGTTAGTAGGTACTGCAATAGTTCTACAGTTCTGTAGAATTAGAATGTTTTTTTTTGTTTACAACTTAAATTTTTGATTGTTAGAAAAGTGTGAAATTGGCCCCCATGAAATATTTTTAACAAGAGATCTGGTTTAAAACTCATGAGTTCCCGTTAGTGTTGCCATAGTTCTACAGTTCTTCATAAAGATAATTACATTTTGTTCTTGAATTTTTTACTTCCTAAAAAGCACAAAACATGTATTCGAATTTTTTTGGTAAGAGTTCTGGTCTCGAAAATCATAAAGAACTGTAGAACTCCTTTAGAACTATTAAGGACTGTGGCCAAACTTTTGTTTTTGCAATAATGGGGGGCTGCGTGAAATTAGCCCTCCATTTTTAAAACAGTGTTTTTACTTTTATTTTAACAGAACTATTAATAGAAAGTAAAATAACTCTAGAACGCTTCATAGGAAACTCAGAACTCCAATAGTTTTAAATAAATTTTGCATTTAAGGGGCCAAGTTCATAGACATAAATAATGTAACTAAGTTTTATGCTATGAATTGGTTTCTAAGTTTCTTTACAAATTCATGATGTCAAATTTAGTACACAGTTTGTAGAATAATAGAACTAAATTCATTCTTGCAACACATTCCAAGATGAAAATCATTTGGAAACCAAGCATATCACTGAAAAATTAGCATAACATAAGTTTTTCATGAAAACTTATTAACAAGGACAGAACAAAAATTTGTTAAAACCTAACTGATTAACTAGAAGATCTTAATATAAACCAGTACTAAATCTTAAACCTTTTTATTGAATCTAAATGGTAGTTTTGTACCAGTTTAATTTCTAAGCTCTACTTAATGTTTAGTTTTTGTGCTGAAATATTTTACTAGGCAACAATCAATGGCGTGCAGTGACTTTGGAAGCAGGGTAGGCAAAAGAGATAAAGTAAAATACGTAGTCAAATTAGGGGAGCCTGGGGTAATAGAACAGTCAAACATTTCTGCTTAAACAACTTCTATAAAAGGTTTTAAAAATGTAACATGTAGTTTATACAACCAAAAGTCTATTCAAAATAATTCATACTGCTCTATTGTAGTATTTTGTGTTGTTTTTTTGAAAATCTATGTTAGGTCAGTGTTTTCGGCTCTTTAAATTTCAGTAGCGGCTCATAAAAATATATATTTCTAAGTTGTAATGGGTTGTGTTGAAGTTAAAGGTGTCCAATAAAAGTTCTTTGGTAACGAACTATTAAGTACAGCTTGTTTAATTTTTTTTGTAAATAGAGTTTTTATTACCCCAATTCTTGAAAAATGTTATTCTTAAAATGTCAAGATTTAAATGGTCACAACTTTTTTCTTATTAATATAAGTATTCTCAAAATATCAATATCTTAGAAAAATTTGACATTAACTGTATTCTTTCTAACAGTAGTTGCTGCCTATTGTTGCTACTTTTTGTTCTACAAATTGGTACATGATGACCAATCTTTTACTATGGCAGTATCGAGGGCAGTATCTTCTTCATATTATGTTAAATAAATACATAATTACAACTAGGGATCGACCGATATGATTTTTTTGCCGATACCGATAATCGGCCGATACCGATATACATATGGCTGATTATCGGCCACTTACAATATAATACATTTTTCGCGTCAAGTTTCCCTAAATCTAAAGGAGCTATAAAATTTACTTTGTCGAGCTAACAGATGGCGTGGAGGAAACATCTTCGCGCATATCGTCTCCATCCTGATTTTTGAAATTGCTTACAAAAAAATCTGTTTTGTAATTTAAAAAAATAAATCCTTTGAAAGTCACTGCAACAATAAAAAATATAATATTGTTTTTTATATGTCTATACGCAAAAAATGTGTATATGGCAACTAATGATAATGAATGATGAATTAAAGGTATAAATTTAAATACATCCCTTTTTTACATTTTCATAATAAATTAATTTATTTTTTAAACTATACTGGTCAACACTGGATAGGAATATTTGAGTTGGTAGTTGTGATAGATCAATTTAACCTTTTTGTTTACAGTATTTTTTTATAAAAACAACAATACAGAGAATTTTTATATAGTGCGATTTACAACAAATGAAATAAATATATTCAGTATACAGAGAATTAAAATGTAACAGGTCCTGATTCACTGTTGACAAGTTCATTTAGTTTGTAGAAATGGTGGATAGTAACAAAAAATACTTTAAAACTTTTAAGCTACAGTAGTTTTCTTCAATAATTTATATTTTGCGTTAGGGGTGTGATGGATGAAAGTGGTGAACAGTTTGTAGCCTACTTCCTTCCCACTGAAGAAACATTAAATAAACGGAGAGAAGATTTTGTAAATAATTTACCTTACCGAGATGATGAAGAGTATGAATACAAGATGGCGCGTGAATATAACTGGAATGTTAAAAGCAAAGCTAGCAAGGGCAAGTTATTAGAAACACCTGCAATTAAGTTAAATAGTTATCAAATAATCATTATTTCGCTTTTTTTTTCTTTAATACTTTGTATCTTTATTATGTAGATTAAAAATATTTATAATAAATTTTACAGGGTATGAAGAAAATTATTTCTTTGTTGTCAGACAAGATGGAATTTATTATAACGAATTGGAAACTCGCGTACGTCTAAGCAAAAGAAGACAAAAGGTTGGACAAGGACCAAGTAACACTAGGTTGGTTGTCAAACACAGAATAATGGACGCTAATGAGTTTAGGATGCAGAGATACAGGGAGAAGCAGTTAGAGCCACCAGGTCAGTTGGAGTAATAAAAAGATACTAATCATTTTTCATACCATTATCTTCTTTAGATAATTAACAACAAAAAACGTTGCCTAATAAAACTATATTTTTAAACAAGCAGTTGGTTTCTATTACAGGAGAGGATGATGACGAATTGGAATTGGAGGATATACAAGAAGAAACACAAGAACAAGTTGACGAAAGCCAAGCAGAATCAGATCAAGAGCAGGAAAGCAATGATAAGGCAAAAGACAGCGGAAATGAGAGCAATGAAGAAGAAGGCGGCAGAACATCTAGGCAATCCAGAGCTTCATCCAGATCGTCCAAGGCATCGCGAAAGTCCAAATCTGGCTCTCGGTCAAGATCAGGATCTGGATCACGTTCAAGATCGCGTTCGAAGTCCAAGTCACGTTCTGCATCTAGGTCTAGGTCAAGGTCTAGATCTAGATCGCGCTCAGAATCCCGATCCAAATCACCCTCAAGGTCAAGATCGGCTTCACGATCTCCATCCAGATCTAGATCGAGATCTCACTCCAGATCCAGGTCAAAGTCTGCATCAAAATCCCCGTCGCGGTCACCATCAAGATCACGCTCGAGATCAAAATCAAAGTCCAAAAGCAGATCCCAGAGTAGATCCCCATCTAGGTCAAGATCCAGATCGGCTTCCAGGTCAAGGTCTAGGTCAAAATCTGGATCTAGATCAAGGTCAGCTTCAGGTTCCAAGTCTGGTTCAGGTTCCGGCTCAGAAAGTGAGTAAAATCTGGTGGTATGTTATTATATCATATTAATAAAGGCAAATAGACATGTTAGAACCAAAAATATTGGGTCTTTTTTTCGTTTTTAAAATATTGCCAAGTAATTTTATTAAGAACATTATATAGAATAGATATGTGGTATTGAAATTGCGTTTAAAACTTTTTTTTTATACATCAAGAATGTAATTCTTGGTGTATTTTTAAATGTATGTATATTTAAAAAAAAACACTTTGAAAGTAATTTACTACAGAGTAACACAGCAGACACAAGGAAACGTAAACCTGACCGAACACAAAAACGGTTCGTTTAGGTAAGTTCAGGATCTGTTTCTCATTTTTTCATTGACATTTTCTAAGCCAGTAGAGTTCATAATTTAAATTTAGAAAAACTGTTTCCTAAAAAATATTTTTTCGACAAATGTATTTTTCTCTTTTGATTTCATAACAAAGCTTTCTCGATATCGTTTTCAGTATCGTAACAGACTTTTTATGAAACCACTTTTTTATTTTTTAAAAGTTGGTAATACGGTGTGTAGTTATGTATAATAAAATAATTTAATTTATTTATTTGACAGTATTACCAACGTAAAATTTTGACATAAAAATTTTCTAAATTTGTATGTCATATTTTCTTTTTTAATATGCATTTTTTTATGAAAAAATGCAAAATATTTGTTGTTTTATAAAGCTATTAGAGCACGGGTCCATGTTAAAAACCGAGCCGCTTGCGGCTCGTTTTCTAACATGGACCCGTGCTCTAAAATGATGCTTTATAAAACTTGTACTTTAATATACTATTTTGAAAGATTCTTTTAAAAAAATATTTTCGAAAAAATTTTGTAGATTCATTTCTGAAAACGTATCTTTCGAAGAAGCTGTTTTTCGAAAAAATTTACTTAATCTAACATCCAAAAATATGTTTGTTAAAAAAAACAGAACAGTTGATCATCGTAGTTTACACGCGACAGGACAAATTATTTGATTAATATGAAAGTGTAAATATTGTAGTATTTTTTATTTATGCCTTCTGCTCATTTGTGGGTATATACGAGTACTTAAGTACAATTTTTCTAAAACAAATTTTCCAATTTTTTTAAAGCATTTTTCATTGAACATCATTTTCGAAATTAAATTTTTTAGGATATTAATTCGTTCAAGCAACGGCTGTTTGGAAAAGTAATTTACGAGAAAGTAACATACGAAACCTAAGGAAACCTGATCCAACCCCAGAAAGGTGCGTTTAGGTTTGTTCAGGGTCTTTTTTCGTCTTGTTTTATTAACATTTTGCAAGCTACTAGAGTTTATAATTTAATTTTCTAAATACCTACTGTTTCCGAGAAAATATATTTTCGGAAAACAAAAACCTATTGTTTTAAAATTATTTTTGAAAAAATGTCTAGGTACTTTCGAAATATGTGTTCGAGAAAATATTTTTGAAAAGTTTAGTTAATCCGTTTTTTAAAAAAATTTACTTTCAAAAAAGGTGTTTTTTTGAAAAGCAACTGTTATTTGTTTCCTTTAGAAGTCAAAACGATCCAGCGCAAATTGTGATTAAATCGCAGCGAGATGTGTAAGGAATATTTTCAGAAACAATCTAAGAGCATGCAAATCAAAATGCCCAAAAAGGCTTGCATTTTTTATATAACATAGTATTGATCCATTATTCATATTTTTGTGGTATAGTTCATTTCAAAGACCCTATGCATAGACGGCAAATGTTTGTTTTTGTTTATAATATTTTGCAGAATATGTAGGAATGGTTAATGTTTATGTTACAATATTTATTTTTATAAAATTTGCTACTGATGTCCTTTTTGTACAAGGCTTCAGGGGTAGGCGCGCGCCCCCTCCCCCCGAAACCCGCCACTGTGTCTCGGCACGTTGAAAAAATATTTGTAGGGTGTTTTTATGGTCGTGCTAGAACATCTAGGTACAACGCAATATTTGTAGTTTTTTGGTTTAGTTTTAGGCATAATTATTAATTAAAATGGTAAATCGAAACCAGGAAAGAAACAAACTCCGTGCCGCTCGGTCGCGCGGCGACTTTTAAACAAAGTGAACATATCGATGGCATCCTAGCTTGCGTTGGTGTCGCGTGACGTCACAGTGGTTTTCGCGGTACTACCCGGAATCTTAAACTTTGAGAACCCATAACTTTCTTATTTATGAAGATAATTTTAAAAAATTTCCGCTTTTATAGTTTCTGTGACAATGTGTATAATGAAAAAGAAATAAATGGAAACTTCCTAATTAGGACTCGGTTGACCTTAAAATAAAATTGACAATTGACTGATACAGAAATCAGGTACAAAATTTAAAACTTACCTAAACAGCCTATTAAGTACTTTTTTCTTTAACGTTAATTTTTCATTTTTTTCTAAATCTTTAAATAAAGAATTTGCATTTAGTAGTCCACTTATTAATAAAAAGCAATCTGTGTAAATGATTGCGTTCCTGCCTACGACTGACCACTTCATTGCATGTGTCTAAAATAAAAATTAATACATATATGTATATTGCAAAATTAAATTAATGTAGGCACTCTAGAAGTGCATACGTTCACCTCTGGTACAGGACAACACCAGCAGCGAGTGTTGTCTAGAAAATGCGACATTTATTCAGAAAATAAGCTTCACGGAAATTATTTACCTACACAGTTAAAGTTTTTGTAGTCTACCAACAAACTGGTGATGTGGCAGGTGCTATTTTCAACACTTGGTGCAAGATATACTATTACCTCTGACATTGATGTCCTGTTGATGTAGGGGTTATATAATAAAGCCATAGTTTTATGGGCCATCAATAAAGCTAGTGCTGATAGACATCTTATGCCATGAACTGATTTAAACTCATTTTTATTTTTACATGGTTTTGTCAGCTGACTGTAGTTGTATTGCATAGAAAAAGACATTAATATTTTGTACCATGTAGAACCTAAAATTTTAAAATTTTATTAGTGTAGGTACTTGAAAACATTCAGCTATTTGATTCATAGTACTAATTATTTAGTATCAGTAAACTGGAACTTTTCACTGCGGATAGAAGGATTTACTGGTTAATAGTGAGGAATTCTGGATTATGACCCAATAGCCTGGTTAGGGCGTTTTGAGTATAGGATAAAAGACTTTTATTTTTTCTGTATGTTTTAAAAAATATCAACAAGCATCAACCCATCTGACTAGAACCCTGTTATGCAGTAATAGCCATTGTTACGCGATTTTGTTACTGGTAGAACAATAAAAATGCACTTTTGTTAACAGCCACTGTTTTTAAGGGATGAATTTTGGAAAGAAATACAGTCCACTTGTAGCGATGTTTAATGGTAAAATAATAGTTTAGCCGGGCACCAACAAATAAACCTACAGATAGTGATGTAAATGAAAAAAACGTTAATGTTTTTTTCAAAAACCATTTTTTTTGTGAAAAAAACGTTTTTTTTTTTCAAGATAGCGTTTTTGTTTTCACAAACTGACAAATATGCAAGGTTTTAGAGGAAAATAATTAAAAATCCATATGCGATTACATTTGTAACGATAAAGTAAATAATATGCAATACATACGTCAATACTTGTCAATAAGTAGACATATATTTAAAAAAAACGAACTAAAACCACCTATTTATGAACAGGAACACAATAACAGCTAAAACGCCTACGTTTAGTAATAGTAATAATATTACTAAAATAGAAACAATAACTAATAATGATTTTTTTTATTTTGGGCTATCCTAACAAGCTAACTTGAAAAAATTATCAGGGAGCATTGCCTATCCTATTGAAGTCAAGAAATCTAAATTTAAAGAAAAATATAAAACGAATTACGTGCTATCTAAAAACTTCCTGATTCGTTTATAAATAGGATATAGTATTAACAATAATAAAAAAACTTAAAGCAGGTCACCTGTTGGCATTGCACACTAGCGGTTAGTTCTTGTGTGTTGCACGAAGCTGCACTAATCTGCACTGAACTTTTTGCTTATGGGCTCCTTCCACGACTAAAAAATGTGCAGGTTAGTGCCGTTTGGTGCAGCACAAAAGAACAAACCTTAGGCCTGTACAAAGCACTCTGAAGGATCTCCAATCGCGAGTCGGCTAACAGGATTGGCGACTCAAATTAAGTTTTGCTGACTGCTATAACGGGGAATATTTTCGTTTCGTCTTTGTCTTTATTATTGTGTTATTTGTCATCTTCGTCAATTTTGTCGTCTATTGTGCCCTTCGCGTCTCCCGTTAAAAATCAGCTGATGAAAGCTGGCTTCCTTAATTTGAGTCGCCAATAGGTGCCCTGCATCGCTATCTGGCGCGTTTTTAAATGATGATTGCTGACTTCTTGAAAAAAAACATTGAATGTTTTTTTTTCATTAAAAAACATGTTTTTTTTCATGTTTTTTTTTTCAGATAATAAAAAAAAGATTTTTTTACATCACTACCTACATATGATAAAATAACATACATACCAATTTGTAAATTATCGGTTTTATTATATAGAAATGTGGACCCACAAACGACCAGAAGTATTATCATGAAATACGCTCTTGCGAAGTAATCTCCAAAAGACATTTTCTCATTCACCTTAACCGAGGGCTGACATAAGCCAGGCCTTACTCGCGCCTTTACTTTTAGTTTGTCCGTTAAAGCACTCGCCAGGTCAGAGCTGGAACAGCTTTTTGGTATGCAAAATCCCCATCTTATAAAACTAAAACCTGGTATCCTGTGACCAGCCTAAAAAATTCAAAATTGCCTACTTATTACTTAATAGGTATTTTTTGCCAAAATACATTTAGTTCTTTCAAACCAAAACTTAGGCCAAATGCTACATAGTTTTCTATATCTAACTACGTCTTTTGTTTTAATTCCGACCAATCGCAAGTAGTGATGCAACGAATAAAAAACCGCACGGTTTTTTTTTTTTTAAAAACGTGTTTTTTATTAAAAAAACAGAACCCTCCGGTTTTTTTTTTTAAATCACGTTTTTTTTGTTATAACTACAAATCTAAGAAAATAAGATACAGCGCCGATAAAAACGAAAATACAGAATACAGTAGTTTATTTAAAAATCAAATACATAAAAATTTAACAAAAGTACATGTTTACAAGCCAACCACATCACTATGTCTAACCAGCTCCTTGCCTGGCCCTAATCGAGTTGGAACGATTTACCGATAACGCGCAGTTTACATTTTACGGAATTTGAATTAAACGCGACTTTTGACTGGCTAGTCTCTACAAGTTAGCTAAGTGCTGACGCTGTTGATAGACGTAGCGTCATCGTCATCGCTGTCATTTGAATCATTGTCCACGTCAGTGCCTAGGTCACTTCCGGAAAGAACGAATGATCCAGACTCACTGAGTGCGATTTCAACTTCCTGTCTTACAGTGGTACTGGCGTCAAAGCTTGGCCCAGCAGTGGGTTCAGAGTCACAGCTGGATTTGGGTTTTTCTTTTGCGTTACATTCCGCCATTAATTTCAAATTATGCGCGACCGAGAAAATTTTTGACGCTCGGTTGTTGGTCAGCCGATTCCTATATTTGGAGGGAATCCTCGAGTATGAAGAAAAAGATCTTTCACATGGAGCCTATGTCGCTGGCAACTCTAGAAATCGGATCGCCAACCTGGATAGCTCTGAGTTAGAACAAAGTCCGCTCCACCAAGCTATTGGATATATTGTTGGATATTCGGTAGTCTCGCTATTCCACAGGAAAGATTTCAAATACGAACGATAAGTTGGTAGAAAGCATAATAATGGTAAATGCAGTAATTAGATACTGCGAAGATAATTATAAAATTTTAAGTGTAAGTTTTTTTACCCTTTGGATTTGGTAAAAACAACTACATTCAGTTTCACATTTTAATAAATCCTTTTCTGTTCAACAAAGAGGAATTTAGCATTCCTGTAAAGGTGTTTCCGAGGTTTTTGCCGATTTGGTTTTGAAAATAAATTTAGAACAATTAAAAACAAAAAAAACGGTTTTTTATTGTTTTTTTTTTCAGGTTTTGAATTCGATTTAAAAAAAACGCGTTTTTTTACATCACTAATCGCAAGTGACAGTTTTTGTGTCAGAAATGATTTTTAAGTGGAAAAATGGTTTGACAGCTCCTAGCAGCGATTCAATCGATTTTTTAGCCGCGGCGGAATTTGACAGGCAGATGTCCACAAAAATTACAGAAAAGTAAAGCTACCGACACATTAGCATGTGTTGGCACGTGTTAACACGTGGTATCGAAATATCTATTACATTATTTTACATAGGACCGTACATATTATTGTGATATGATGTTATAGGCTTAAAACACGCTTCAACACGACATACCACGTGTCTTAACCATCTGCTCGGCCCTGATCGGCGTCAGAGTGTGCTTGCGTCAGCCGGTATTTAGCCATTAAGTTTGAAAGTACAAGAAAAACTAATTGAAGAGGTCAGAAAGTACGAATTCCTATACAATGTACAAAGTAGGGATTATCGGGATCAGAGAAAACGACAAGAGGCTTGGGAGGAGATAGAATTATCGAATTAGGAGATTTTTGAATGAAACACTCAGTGGATTCATTTTGCAACATAAATAATGCTGCAGTGGCAGCTCGCATTTCCTCTTCATCTAAGTGATCCGTCTCTTCAAGTAGGTTATCCATTTCTCTGCGATGACAGAGACATACCAAGATTGCTCGATGACTGGGTATACAATTCATTCAACATGTCAGTATAACGCATCTGAGTAATGCCATTAGGAAATCTGATATTATTATGTCGTATTGTGACCACGTGTTAAGATGTGTCGGTAACTTTATAATATGTTGTGTATATTTTGTATTGTGTGTGCATCTAATCTTTCCTGTGAAAAACTAGATGCTCTTATGATATTGGGTACTTTTTGCTAACCATTAGCGTGATTTTTAAAACGCAAAAATCGTGAGACCTTCACATTAAATATTGTAAACCTGTTTACCGTTTTTGACAATTCAGGTAGCTGAACATTTTGTGTTCAGAATCAGCAAGCGCAGATATTTTTGCATGTAATATTCAACCCTAAGGGGCAGCAAAAACTCCCCATTACCTACGCCTACTGAAAATTCCGTTATTTTACGCTTTGGCAGAGTAGTATAAAGCATCTGATGTGCTAGATGCGTGCCATGTCAAAATGAAAGCAATTACCTACCTTACATACTATATAATATATAGTTTGAGGGCTAACCAGGTTTTTTATCCTAATATTATACTTTTCTTTCTTAATTCTAGCTTCTATATTTATGTCCATTTACCAAATAAATAAACCATGTTTATCAGAAGGGAGCTAAGCTGCAATATTGAGAAAAATTACTTTTCAATAATTATTATGCTACATAGGTATTGACGTTTGATTCATCGTTCATCTGCCTTTTTTTGAACTTAATTTCAAGAACGGAATTTGGCTCTTTTCTAAATAGTATTCTATTGAGCATAGACTACGTCGTTTGGGATTACTATCTCGATTTTTATCAAAATGTCTTATGGTTCGTTTCTGATAAACATAGCTGAAATATGATACTGGTTCTGTTATTCGGATTTTGAAATATTAGGCTAACTTACATCTTTAAAAGTTTCTTTTATACTAAAATGTGAGTGAATTAAGTCCTTATAACTAGATAGTGACTTGGTCCATGATGAAGCTATATCTATGTCGGCCAGACAATACTGAGCGTTGGGCACTTCCATACATTGATCGAAATCTCCGTATTGATTTGTGTTACCACTTAGTAAACCCGACGGTAATTTTGCAGTAGCGTCAAACACTGCAATACAAACAATTATTTAAAGAAGCACCGCACTTCCAATATACAATATAATAAACTTAGGATCCATTTGGCAGAATAGGAGAATAGCCCCATTTAAGTAGACAAAACCAACATTTTGATTGGTCTCAGTCAGTAGAGTAAGCGGACGTTTTTGATGAACTTTTCAGCAAACGTCCAGAATTGCGTCCAGCATTAAAAAGTAATGATATAAAGTCTCTTTTTTTTGATCGGCCCGTTCCAGACGTTCAGTAAAAATATCCAAAAATCTTTACAAATCCCTATAAACTGCAAGATCGAGCCAACCAAGTTCTTTTTTTCTAATTACGAGCCTAGTAGATGTCAAAAACAAAAAATATTTTTCCTACGAGCGTGTGGAAAGTAACTACTTTCCGCACGTATATGCGTGCTGAAAGTTGCACTTTTCCGCACTAGTGCTGAAAGATTTTTCAGCACTGACGCGGTAAACAATGCATCAACAATCATATACCTATATCGCCACTTAATTAGACTTCGTGTGCTAATTAACGTCAGTGAACCCAAACCGAAGAGGTAAAATTTAACATATTTAGTAAAATATTGGTGGAAAATAGTCGAAAAATAACCATCCAAAAATTATAAATTCGCCGAATAAGTACTTTCTACTTATATCGTTGCTATGCAATTAAGTTTGTGTTATTTATCTAAATATTTGTTGATTGTCAGGATAGACGTCAAACTGAAAATACAAAGGTTATTCGACTTTTATCCAACTTTTGAGTAGAAAAATGGAGGTCGGGAAGAAATTAAAGAGAATATTGGATGGAGAACCGGAAGACATTCTCAAAGAAGCCAGAAATTTTAACGTCGAACTGTTACCAGAAAAATCGAAATACCGTTATGCCAAAGAACTGGAAATATTTAGCAAATGGTGTGCAAAAGAGGAAATAAACGATTTTAAGAAAGAATGGGTAATTCTAGTATACTCAGAGGCGTAGCTAGCTCTTTCTATATGGGGGGGGGGGGGGGGCTTAAGCCCCAGCAAAATTATATAAAGATATTGAAATACAAGCAAAAAATTAATGTACCTGTTGTTGTGTACAGTGTTGCCATTGTTACTAATTTTATATCTGTTGTGTGCTGTGTTGCCACTGTTACTAATTTCAAGGAGATTAAAAGACACAAGAAATATTGATGCGACTCTTCTTTTAAAGTATAAATGTTTTAAATAAACTCCCGGACAAAAAATACCGGCACCCTGGATTTTTTGCTCAGTTTGATCCTTTATAACTTTTATTTTTAATCCGATTTTTACAATTGTTTTCCCATTTTATAGATAATTTCATTTGGAATGGCTGTTTTATTTTTAACGACGGGTCACGTTCGATAGGGCGATATTATACCAGGGTGAATCAATGTGTGTTTTTGTCCTAAGTTTTAAACACCCTGTGGAGAAATTGGGGCTGTTATTTTTTATGCTAGTAATTTATTGATAAAGTTCCATATATTTCTAACATTTTGTTATTCGAATCATCACGTTATCTCCATTTTTAGAAGAGATACGATTTTCTAAAAAGGATTCTGCAAATTAATTATTTTATAAGACCACCAGTCATTGTTAAATTGAGTCAACTTATGCGATTGTTATAATTAATTGACATGCAACCTCAAAATAATTGTTGGTGTCAGCTTAGTGTTAACTACAACAGACGTAGCAAAAATTGTTGCTCTATAGTAGAAGATGGTCATAATTCTCGTACGTTGGGATTTCCACGCTATGGTTCAAGGTGCTTGGAGTAGGTACTTAGAAACAGGGAATTTTACTAGACGGCAAGGATCTGGAAGAAAGAGAAAATCAACTGCAGCTGACGATGGCTTCCTTGTGGTAAGGTCCTTAAGGGAACGAAGAGTAACTTACGTGGCATTAAAGAATGAGTTGCGAATGGTACGTGGGATTAATATTAGTGACAAAACGGTCCGAAGAAAGTTAAACGAAGCTGAGCTCCGTTCACGTAGGCCAGCAAAAAAAAAACTACGATTACTTCGGCGGCATCGACGGGAACGGCTACGATTTTCCAGAGAACATTTAAACTGGTATGTAGAACAGTGAAGTAATGTTCTCTTCGCAGATGAGTCGAGGGTTTGTTTTGGGTCGCCGGATGGCCGTGAAAGCAGTTATAGGGGTCTAAATGAAAAATTTGACGAATGCGCCATAACAGAGGTAGGTACTTCATATCGTATCATGGTGGTTCCGTTATGGAGTGAGCGGGTATTTCAACTGATGCGCGAACTAAACTAATATTTGTAGAAAATGGAACATTAAATGCCCATTGGTACATTGAAGATATTCTTCAAGAGGCAGTAGTTGTCCCACTTGCTCCCTTAATCGGTAAATATTTAGATGAGCTTGATATTCGACGGTTAGATTGACTTGCATGTAGTCCAGATTTGACCCCCATTGAACATTTCTGATTTCTGGGATCAGTTGAAAAGAGCTATTCGTCGTTGCCCTATGCGACCAGGCACTTTACCTGGGCTTAGGCTAGCACTTTCTGAAGAATATAATTTAATCCCTCAAGAAAGGATCGTCACTCTTATTCACAATGCGTTCTGTTATAAAATTGTTTCAATAAAAAAGCTTTAAAAACAGTCGAGTTTTATTATAAAATGCATATCTCTTTTAAAATGGAGCTAACGTAATGATTCAAAAAACAAAATGTTAGGAATACAGGGTGTTCCGGTGATCATGTTACAAACTTCTAGGGTAGATAAAACACACGAAAATAAGTTCATGTGAACATGGGTCCGGAAACGCTTCTTCAGGGAGCTAGGGCCCTTCGAAGATGACCTTCAAAAACTACTCTTCGTTTTATAGCTTCGGTACTACTGCAGCTATCGCCACCAATTTTGGGACATGAAATCTACTTGGTAGGTTCATCAATTTGAGCCTTCCGGATTTTGTCACCTTTAACCAGGGGCGTACAAACCAGGGGGGTATTTGGGTAAATTTGACCCTACTCCTCTTAGGCTTTAATTTCTTACCATTTTTATATCTGATTATGATTTTCCAATGCCTTTTACATAAAAAAGGTACTCTTAGTAAAAGTCGCTATCTGTCACCGTTTCCTCGGAAAATGGTTAAATCCAATCAATAATAAATTATTGGTCTTAAACCAATTATTACCTTGAAATATGAAAATGAGGTTCAGTACAGATAGTTGTCAAAAATCTGTCAATAAAATATTGTGTCGCCAGTGAATCATGGATTATACTTTCGCCGAATATGCCGATATGCTATTAATTTATGGCGAAGTTCATTGCAATGGAAGAGCCGCTTCAAGATTGTATCAGGAGCGGTTTCCTGAGAGGCGTGTACCTGCTCACACGCTGTTCGAGAGGGTAAATCAGCGCATAAGGGAAACTGGCTCCGTAAAAATAACGAGGCCAGATAATGGCGCTCAAAGAACTGTACGAACTCCAGAATTTGAGGAAGAGGTACTCCGACAATTCGAGGAAAATCCTGGTGTTAGTACCCGAGCTGTTGCAGAATCCATGAATGTAAGTCATGTACGTGTATGGGAGATTGTTAACGAACAACTTCTTCATCCTTACCATCGCCAAAAAGTACAGGAATTGAGACCAAATGATTATGCACCCCGCGTAGAGTTTTGCGAGTGGTTTCTTCAACAGTGTACGCAAGAACCCCAATTTCCGAAATTTGTGCTTTTCTCTGATGAGGCTGTTTTTACGAGAGAAGGTATTTTTAATTCACGGAATAGCCATGTGTGGGCGGAGAAAAACCCTCATGCTCTTCAAATAAGAGGGTACCAACATCGATTCTCGGTGAACATGTGGGTTGGAATTGTTGGAGAACGTCTAATTGGACCAATCATGTTGCCTCCTCGACTAACTGGGACGGTGTACCTCAATTTTTTAAGATACACCTTACCTGAGTTATTGGATGAGCTGCCCCTCGACATACGTCGGAATCTGTGGTTCCAGCATGATGGAGCACCCGCTCATTTTTCACATGTCGTATACGTGAGCACCTCGATGATCGTTTTAGAATACGTTGGATTGGACGTGGAAGCGATGTCAACTGGCCAGCCCGGTCCCCAGATTTAACTCCTATGGATTTCTTTCTTTGGGGGCATATGAAAAGCCTTGTATATGAAACTCCAGTTCAGTCGGAGGAAGATTTGGTGGCTAGGATTTCTGTTGCGGCTGAAATGATCCAAACCATGCCTGATGTTTTCACTGACGTCAATTTAAATATGCTACGTAGGAGCAATAAATGTATTGAACGTGGTGGCAGGCATTTTCAGCAATTGTTATTTTGAATTTATTTTGGTACGTACAGGGTCAGTCAACGACAGCGTTAGTAAATTCATCTTCAAGACAAAAATTTACTCTGCCTTCTCCTTGACTCACTCGTTAAACCTGTTTGTGTTACTTGTTTATTTTGTATTTTTGAAATTTCTAAACTTTAAGTTTTTCATTGGTGCTCGTGAATGATTTATTGCAAATTTATTATTAGTTTTGCTTGTGTAGGTTTAATTTTTTTTTTTGGAATATTTTGTATACCCTTTTACTTTTTATACCCTCAATTTCGAAAAGGCAATAAATCTCTCTAATCTAATTTATTTTCATTAAAAAAGAAGATTTGACTAACTTTTAATGCTCACTATCTGTACTGAACCTCATTTTCATATTTCAAGGTAATAATTGGTTTAAGACCAATAATTTATTATTGATTGGATTTAACCATTTTCCGAGGAAACGGTGACAGATAGCGACTTTTACTAAGAGTACCTTTTTTATGTAAAAGGCATTGGAAAATCATAATCAGATATAAAAATGGTAAGAAATTAAAGCCTAAGAGGAGTAGGGTCAAATTTACCCAAATACCCCCCTGGTTTGTACGCCCCTGGTTAAAGGTGACAAAATCCGGAAGGCTCAAATTGATGAACCTACCAAGTAGATTTCATGTCCCAAAATTGGTGGCGATAGCTGCAGTAGTACCGAAGCTATAAAACGAAGAGTAGTTTTTGAAGGTCATCTTCGAAGGGCCCTAGCTCCCTGAAGAAGCGTTTCCGGACCCATGTTCACATGAACTTATTTTCGTGTGTTTTATCTACCCTAGAAGTTTGTAACATGATCACCGGAACACCCTGTATATGAAACTTTATCAATAAATTATTAGTATAAAAAATAACAGCCCCAATTTCTTCACAGGGTGTTTAAAACTTAGGACCCAAAAAACACACACTCATTTACCCCGGTATATCGTCCTATCGAGCATGGCCATCATTAAAAAAATACAGCGCATTCCGAATGAAATTGCCTATAAAATGGTAAGAGAACTGTAAAAATAGGATTAAAAATAAAAAAGCTATAGAGGATCTAACTTAGCAAAAAATCCAGGGTGCCGGTATTTTTGTCCGGGAGTTTAAAAACAAAATAGGTAAAATGATTTTTGCCTGGGCATTTTTTAAGGGGGGCTGATTTTCCAACAGGGGGGACTAAGCCCCCTAGCCCTCCCCTAGCTACGCCAATGAGTATACTTTTCCGACATTTCAAAAACTTGCAAACCATCCACGTTATGGTCAAGGTATTCCATGTTAAAATCTATATTGAATATAAAGCATAATTTGGATATAAGCAAATATTATAAAGTGATCACCTTTCTCCAGAAGAAGAATATTGGATTTCAGCCAAAAAAATCTAAAACTATAACAAGAAACAATATATGTACATAGATCAATTTCTGAACGAGGCTCCAGATGATGGATTTATACCTTTTGACTAAAGTTGTCACATTAATTGGGGTGGCAGGCGCCTGCCGCCGTGAAGAATTAACTTATTCGACCCTAGATAACATTGAAGATAAAGAATCCTTGATGCATATTGCGATTCCTGATAATAAAACCCATCAGCGCAGAGGCTTTGTAGTAAGCGGGAAACGAAATTTATACTTAAAAAAATATGCATTACTGCGACCACAAGGTACGCCCCATAGAAAATTCTTCTTAAATTACCAAAACGGAAAATGTTCTGTCCAATGAGTTGGAATTAACAAAATCGCCAAGATGCTCACGGTCGTGGCTGGATACCTAAAACTGCCAAAGCCCGAGCTCTACACTGGGCATTATTTTAAGCGTCCTTCAGCCACTCTCAATCTTAAGGTTGGGTTGGGTCTACAAAAGTTGCTGAAAGATATGTGGACGAGTCTTTACAAAGCAAAATGCACATCGGATCCTCCAAAACCAGGCTACCACTTCCAAATCACAGCAATCAGCAGCAATTGACTTTCAGCCACCTCATGTTGAACATACGCAAGACATACATAAATAATTCTGGAATGACAAGAAATCGTTTTATACCAGGCTTCGGCCGTAAATTTAACAAATGCAAGTAGCTGTTCTTTTACCATTAATATTGTTACTAACAAATGAAAATGATATAAATTTGAATTTTGAATTGTATTTCACTTTAACGTCTATACTGAAATAAAATATTAAAGAAAAAAATACCAGAACTAAATAATTTTTCCTACGACCACCTATGAAAGTGAGAAAAAAAGCACGGTTAACTTGGCGAAAAAGTGCCTTATATCACACGCGTGTTGAAAAGTACTTGTCAACGTGACATTGAAATAGAAGGTGCCAATTTCATTTGTTTTATTTTCAGCACACTTGATGAAAATATTAGTGTTGAAAGTGAGGATTTTAAAAAACAGAAATTGAGGTTTTTTTGTAAATATTTTTGTGGTCGTAGGAAAAATATTGTACATTACTCGTGTGAAAGTAATTTTCGCACACTCGTGGGATTATCGCACTCGGCTGTCGCCTCGTGCGACAACATTCCCACTCGTGTGAAAAATGTCACTTTCAACACTTGTTATGTAATATACTATTCCTGGCGCTCGAAGAAAAAACATTGTACCCAACACGCACGGAAACTGTCTTATCTGCACTCGACTGATGACCGAACTCCGCTTCGCATCGTTCTGCAGTCGCGTGCGGAAAAGTGTTTTTGCGCACTTGTTAAGTAACTACCTATTCCTTTTTTGTTGAGGCGGATTTTATATGGAAAGTGATAGATGGATGGATCTTTACAAATGTTAAGAAAAAATGCAATGAGTTTGGTGTAAGACAAAACTAAGCAACTTTTTCGATACCAAGCAAAATTTTTCTGGTATAGGTAACCACAACCGTAGACACCCTACATTTATTTTCAAAAGTATTTAATTGAAAAGCAAGAAAATAGATTTGTATACTTTAATAAATGCTTCTTAATACTTACTTTTCAATGCATTTAACTCATTTCCCTGAATACTTTCATAATATTCATCTAATTCTTTTCGACAGTTGGAAGTTATCTTGCTGAAGTTTTGAAAAACGTCTATCGAAAAATACTTCCATAGTTTAAAAATGTTTATAGCAGAGTTTTTTTTGTTTTGAAAATATAGTTTAGGTAACTGGGCCGCACTTGATGCATTGGGGTATATTACTGTATAAGTGAAATGGCGATCAAATCCTAAAAGGTAAGAATTCATTTTTTAGGAACATTATTTAGCCCTCTTAAACTACTATTTTTAACGTTATTGCTCTGTTACTGACTATAAAAAAACAATGACAGTTCAGTGTAGACACAAGAAAGGCGTCTGCAAAAATAAAAATTTTATTTTGTGCTTTTCCTTTTCTTTAAAACCTGACACCGCAAAGAATTGGACAGACGACACGTGGTTTAAAGAAAAATACGAAATAAAATGCTCATTTCTTCAATGGATTGTGTGCCTATAATGGAAAGCCATTGGTTTTTTATTGTAAATAAATGAACAATAATAATATAAGAGAAAATAAAATAGTAATAAGTAGCATAAGATCAAAAAAAAAAATATCCTCAAAGTAGGTATGCCTTGGAATCAATCACGCATGTCTTGAATTATTACTCTTGCTTGAAAGGTAACATATGTAAAAGGTATAGGTAGGTGAATCAAAAATAGAACTGTCAAGTTTTATTTTTAAGAAAATTAAATATGGTAATCACGGAAGAACAAAAAGCCTTTATGATCGAAAATTACTTTAGAAATGATAGAAGGGTTGATGCTGTTGATGGCCAGTGGGTTTATTCAACACGGGACGCCATTCACGATTTTCAAACAGAATTACCACACGTGGTCATGCATTTCGCCAAGTTTTGACTAGATATGTGGCATTTAGAGAAACAGGAAGTGTGAATAGAAAGGAAGGCAGTGAGAGACCCAAAGTTCGCACTGCAAAAAAGTAGAAGAATTGAGGCAAATCCCAAATTCGGCGTTTAAGTCAGCAAGTAAATGTATCCTACGGAAGCTGTAATACAATCTTGAAATGTGACCTGCATATGCACTCTTATCGTGTAAACTCAGCCCAAGAATTGTTACCAAACGACAAGGCGCAGCGAATCGAATTTTCAGAGAGGTTTATGGGTAATTTGCATAATGAAAAAGTATTTGAAAAAACCTTTTTTACTGACGAGGCATGGTTTTACCTCTCTGGTTATGTAATTATCAACAAATGAGAATGTGGAGTTCTGAAAATCCACATTTCTTTATAGAAAAGCCTCTGCATTCCCAGAAGAAAGTTGTGGGGTTAACTGGGCCGATTTTTTTTTCGGCGCGATACCGTAATGAAAGTTTAGAAAATTTTGTAAATGCATTAGACGATGAACAGATGCGACAAGGCTACTTGTGCAGGACGTCACACCACTGATACTCTTGATAATTAATTTAAATTTTTTGGAAGAATTTTTCGAAGACCGAATCATTAGTATAGAGGCCACCACGGTCCTGCGATCTCACGCCATGCGACTTTTTTATGGCCACACATAAAAACTTTGTTTTAAAAACCCCTTGTGAAAATTTGGGAGACCTACGGGCTATAATTACAAATAAATCTCAGGAGATTAACAACGCCCCACTCTCCCCAAGTGCTCACCAATGTTTTTGATGCTGTCAAAAGAAGAATTAGAACATGTTTGGAAATAGAAGGTGGACACGTCTCTCATTTAGTTTAAATTTATAATTTTTAGGTTATTTTTGTTGTATATGTTTTTTTTTAATTCTGTACCTATTATGCAATGGCAAAGACGTAATTTTTTGTAAAATAAAAACTTTAGAACTTGACAGTTTTATTTTTCATTCACCAATATCTTTTACCGACATAATATGTTACCTTTCAAGAGTAATAATTTAAGACATGCGTGACTGATTCTACGACATATTTTAAAGCCTTTTTTTTATCTTACGTTATGTATGATAGGCAATATGCACATCTAGATGGCAATGATGCAAATAAATTCTATAGATTGTCAAATATAGCTTTGCCTCTGAAAAAAATCATACTTGCGCGGAGGAGGAAGTGGGATAGCATGTGGATAACAAAAGTGGTAATATTAAGCGGCTTCTGCTTTGGTATAAAGTACTGTCAGCGACAAAAATAAAATTACATAATTGCTTTATAATATTCGGTTTCATTTAATTAAAATTATCCTTCATAGTCATTAATTTAGCGTAAATTAGTTAAGCCAGGTAGTAGTCAACAGCAATTTTGTTGTTTGCTTTATAATACTCGGTTTTATTTAAATAAGGCTATCCTTCCTAGTCATTAATTTAGCTTACATTAGTTTGACAGGTAGCAGTCAACAGAAATTTTGTTCATGGATTCTGCAGGCTTGATTCTGATGAAGAATAAAGACAAATTTTGTATTAACGGGTTGAATGGTCATTACGACTGGTATCGTAAATACTTTCCGAAAGTTTTGATAATTATATTTTCGTATGTACTAATTACAACTCTAAATTCGATAAGTTACCTGATGCATATGATGAATTGCTACCAGTCTTAATATTATTGTAATTATTGAAGCCTCACAATGGCTCTTAATCTATTATATACCTCGTAATATTATAACTAGCCGACTTATCTGAAGATAAACAGAATTAAAAGGAACAATAATAAGTACTAAGCAACTTTATCTTGCGCTAAATCTTAAACTACTTTAATTTTTTAACACAAATATCTTTTTAAAGTAATTCAATTTCTGAGATACTGGAATTCCTACTCGAATCACTGCTACTAGCTAAATCTAATATATTGCTTTGATGGTTCTGCAGGTTTCTTACAATAATGTCCACAATCACATCAAGAACTGGCTCACTCTCCATGTAAAATTTTTCAATATTTTTGACATGATCATTGATCACATCGAGATTTCCAATCTTGTTCGGAAAAGGTACCGAAAAATCCCCTATAATTTTCTACATTATTAAAATTAAAATCAATATTTCTGTCGGCAACAAACTGTTTAAGAGAGGCCCAAACAAGTTCAATGGGATGTAGATATAAATGGTATGGAGGTAATCTGACAAAATCATGTCTGTGTTCTTCCGGGATTTCATCTCTATCTCATATGTTTTTCCCAACCATTTTCTCGTTTTAATTAAACTGTACAAATCCACTTTTAACATTAATACACTTTTTACGCGCATAAAATGAATAATATTTGCCAAAATTTCACAACTTTGCCGAGATAACCCTTTGCATTTTACTTTAGACACGAACTCCATACTGAAATGCACGTCACGACAGTTAGAGCATAAATCAATTTAAAAAAGCATGCACTTCTGTTATGTACGGACTGTACCAACCCCACTGATGCAACCGGTCTACTGCGCTTTTGGTGGGCGGGGCTAACTCAGAGGCAAAACTATATTTGACAAGCTGCACATAGTTTCTTTTGTATTCTCTACGTTTATTAAGAAATAAAAATATTTTCTATAACAAATTTTCATACAAAATTCAAAACTTGCAAAATGCAATCAGACGTGTGTGTGTCGTTACACGATATGTAACTCAACTCGCTATTATGACTGATGTACTGTAAATTCGAGTGTTAATTTATTTGCTTGATTATTTCCCGAGGATTTTGTGGATATGAAACATAACATTTGATTGACTAACAAACATATTCTATTTTCTGAGTTGCCGACAGTTGATGCACTATTTTTTAACCAATCCTGACTACCTACATCGACTGAAATTGAAAGAATAAAAGCCCAAATGTATTTATACTTTTTATTATAAGCTCAAATAAGTTTTTTCTTTTCATATTTACCTAACTAACAGTAACTAACAATATTAAATCATAACCTCAACAGTGTTCAGTCTTTATTTATTTATTATTGCATTATTATTATACCATAAAAGTAAATGTTTTGAATTAACTTTCCACTACTTACTTCTGATTTCGACTTTTCTTGGCACATGAAAAAAAAAAATTGTTCGGGGCAACTGGCAACCTTCAGTAGTATTTTTACATATTAGCACAATACAATACTTTCAGGGTAGTTTTTAAGAAAATTCACTGTGTAACAAAAATAATTACACACTAAATGTTTACACTATATAAGAAACGAATTCTGCGCAAACAAAACTATCTATTTACATCATGGATCAACGAATCCGGTTAAGTATGGTGAGTATAGGAAACTCTAATTTTTGACAGGCACGTGAATAATTATTTTTGTAAACAATACAATCGATTACGTACCTGTAAAACATTCCTAAGAAGCCCGCTAAAATTCTGCACATACAAAACTGTGCAAGGCACGATATCTCTAAATTCAATAGTTACCTATCGAGATGTTGTCTTTAAACAGTGACATTTTTTGTTATTACTGCCTGTAGCTTATTAATAGTCCATCTTGAAAAAAAGTGGTATACACATATGTAGCCCCATCAGTAAGTCTCTTATTGTAAAAAAAATTCTTTGCTCGGTGTATTTATGAAAACGAGCTTTCTTACTTTATCTTAATTCTGAAACCCAGCTTGGTAGGCATAAGTAAGTGAGAGAAAATTTATTTTATTACTACATTATTTTCTTTTAATTCTTCTTATTATTACTACATTATTTTCTTTTAAATATTCTTAGTGGTGGACATTTTGTGACTAAAAAGAAAAATAGACGTATCCCCCTCTTTTTTTCCCAAAAAATGCGAGCTCTTATTACCCCACTATCAAGTTCTTATTACCCCGGTTGGAGTAATAATAATTTTAGAGTCTATGGGCTATATGGCTCTTGTTTGGATGTGCCTATGGTCAGACGCGGCCCGTCCATAAGGTCATTTGATCAATGACCCACTTAAATTTATTTTCAATAATCCACCAAATAGTAAATTTTTTAAGTTTTGTATATAATGCTGTCACCGTATACAACTCCTTAAGTCCTGAATTAAAATTGTGTAGCATAAACACCTTATGGCTGAAGTATAAAGCGGACTTATTAAGTACTCAAAATGGCTAGGCTGACGTCATTTTATTTTCGTAATAATGTGTAGTGCTATAAAAATGGTTTTGTGAAATTCTAAGAATTAGTAAATGCAGTATGATTTATTAGTGTGTTTTATGTGCAATGGTCAAAATTAGTAAATCAAACTACTATCCATTTCTAATGTTTTGACCCCTCAGTCTGAGGGTTAATAACAAAAAAACCACGGGGCAGAATAAACTGAAAAAATTACAGCTTGTTAGGACGTTATCCAAGAGTTTCTTCCAAAAAATGTATTATTGTAGTGTAAACGATATTGAACTTATTCATAATCAAGTAGAAAAAAACAACGATTTTACTGCGTTAATACTGATAAACGATTTTCTCATGTCTATATATTGGTTAATTTTTTCCCTATTTAAATGCAATTTTGAAGGTAGATAGAAAAATATCTATACTTTCGCAAGAGATTGGTAGTATGTGTCTAATATTCTTTTTTTTTATTTTTTAATGATGTTTGTGTCTCAGCTGTACTGTGGACAATTTAAAACCTTAAAAAAAATCTTTACACTCGTAGACGTAGTTATTATTATACAAATGTATTTTATTACACAATATTAAAAAAAGCACCTTTAGTTCTTGTAAAAATTGTAATAAATATTAAAAGCCACATAAGAAAGAGATGCCAAGTTAAACGCCTTTACCGACATATATCACAGTACGGTGGCGTCGTCGTGAAGGTCGTATGTAGTCCGTAGGTCCATGTATTTTTATTTGTTTAGAATTTAATCTATTTGTTATATGTATTGAAAAGATGTGTAAAATAATATTATTTAGTTGATTGTGGTTGTTTATATCTACTTATTGTTGATTTAAATTTTTGGTTTTAGTGGTAGATAGTAATTTGAAATTATTATTGTTTTCACACGAGTTTTAAGATTATCTTGTTCGAATTTATATAAATACCTGATGTAATCTGAACCAAAAATACGGTACCAAACTACAGTCTAATAAGTTAAAATGTCTCGTCAGTGCAACGAACAAATGAAAAATATTATATTAAAAGTCAGAGCGTACTTTCAACAAGAGAAAGACAACGGTTTGGAAAATATTTTGATTGAGCAAGTGGTTAAAAGAACAGCAGATTGCCTGGGTATTAGTGAAAGCACCGTTAAACGTGTTGCGGAAGAAAAAAGTTCCGGTATTGTTATACCATCAAAAGGGAGAAGTGGAAGGCCCCGACTGGAATGTGATGAGATTTTGCAGGGCGTCATAAGGAGAACAATATTACATTTTTACCTGGAGCGCCGGTTTCCTTCTATAAAAGAAGTTTACCAGAAATTGAAAGAAGATGTCGATTATTTACCAGAATTTTCAGAAATGACTTTGTACCGATGGATTAAAGAACTTGGGTTTTCCTATAAAAAAACTAATTAATAAACCAATTTTAATGGAACAAAACACAATTGCTGCCAGAAGAGCGGAATTCTTATACGCCATAAAGAGATATCGTGAAGATTCTTGACAAATATTTTATACAGATGAAACATGGTGCGGTACAAATCATTCAAGGAAGTTTGGCTGGGTTGAAAAAGTGAATCCCACAAAACGGGATAATTTTGATGAATACAGAGGTGGTATACAGGAAATTAATGGCTTTAGAGGTGGAATAAAACGGCCATCAGGATCAGGACAACGGGTTATTATCTTACATATTGGTAGTAAAAATGGGTTTTTGGATGGCTGCCTGAAGTGTTTCGTTGGGAAAAAAAGTGCGGCGTCAGTGGATTACCATAACGAGATGAATAAACAACATTACGAAGAATGGTTTAGAACAGTGCTTTCCGTAATACCTGACAAATCAGTAATCGTAATTGACCAAGCACCGTATCACACAATGTTGGATCCTAATTTTCGAAATCCTACAACTGCCTGAACAAAACAAAAAATAATAGAATGGATGTCCCAGCGAAAAGCAACATTGCCCGATGGATTTACAACGTTTAATGAATTAACCAAACCAATGCTTTTAGACCTATGCAAGAACTATCACTTTCCAAAAACGTATCTTTTAGATACAATTGCAAAGGAGTTACGTAATGATAATTAGTAAAGCTTCTATGGTTGCCAGTTGCACACTGTGAATTCAACGCAATTGAATTAATTTGGGCATATGTGAAAAATAAAGTGGCAAAATTGAATACTACGTTTAAAATCACAAATGTACTAAATTTGTGTCTTGAAACGATGCAGAACGTGCCAAATTCTGTTTGGGAAAATTGCGTTGGACACGCTAATAAAATTGAGGAATCCTACAGAGAAAAAAACCACTTAGTTGATGTTGTTGTAGAACCATTAATTATAAATTTAGATGAAGGTGATGATTCAAATGAAGACTTGATTAATGATGAAGAAGGAGAAAACGATCCATAAGTGTAGGTATTCTTCGGTAAAAAAGAGTGGTGTAATCCAATCAGGTTATTTTTAGTTTTAGGTTTAACTAAATTTTATCAGGGCTTTGTACCTTAAAAGTTAAATCAGATGTGATTCTACGTAAACAGGCCACTTTTACATATTTCTTTTATTATTAAGCAAAGGCAAATGCAGACAAACTTACCACAGCATTTGTTACAATTTTCCAAATATGCGAATCATAAAAATAAGGGAACATCAAAAATATAGTTTTTCTTTTAGGTGAATTATAAATAAATAAAGCTAATTGGCCTATTTACGTTACTCACTTTGAAGTAATATTTTTAAATTACTATTGTTCTACTACACACGTTTTGCCTATTTTATAGATCTTAATGAAACAATCGAAAATCGTTAAATACAAATAAATGTAAATATTTACCAATACATATACTTATTTTTTCTTAATTTTACCAGTTACCTAATTTATCATATAGAGCACAAAAAAAAACCGTCACTATATTGCATTACTTTAATGATTATTACCTTAACACCCATACTATTGCACCTTCGACGCCCCACTCCATCCCGCAAGCACAATGCTGCTATCCTTTATTATACAAATTAATTGTTTGTATTTACGTTTATGACAACTGCCAAAACAAAATTTTCGTTAAACATAAAGTTACATCTCTTTATCCTAATACAAAAAAACAAAAATTTTTGCTGTAAGATTACTGGTAGTAATTACATAACCACAATCATTTTTTGAATATTACTACCAAACCTAAGAAAAAAAAATAAAACTAATATTTGTTGGGACTAAAGTAATGTTCACTTTATCGCCTGTAAAAAATTAGTTAGGCCTGGGAGTACCAGTAAGGCACAATAAATTTTTACAATTGAGTAATTTGTGAAATAGGGAAAAAATGGTGACAATTTTACACTTACCTTCCCATTAGAAAAGCACCAAGGCATCTACGGTTACAAAGTTTTACATGTGTAATAGAGACAAGTAACTTGACCGAAATATGTGAAAATTATATTTTTTAAAATTGTACTTTTTACTTTACAAGCTTCCAAACTGAGGGGTCAAAACTTTAGAAATGGATAGTAAGTATCAATAGTGTGTTCTATGTGTAATGTTTAAAATTAATAAACGCTGGATTATCAATGTGTTTTATGTAATTATCGCTATGAATGGGACATTAAATTGTTGGATAGATATGGTTAAGTGTTAGAGTAGCCTGAGGCTAAACTTGAGCTAAAATAAAGCAAGCTGTATTACTTCGTTACAATTCTTTTTTGAGACTCTAGCTTTAAAATAATGTCATACTAGAAGCCACAAACCGTTACAACTTACAAAAATATATATTTTTATATGAGTCACTATTAAAATTTAAAAAGCCCAAAAGACTGACCTAACACAGATTTTTAAAAAAACAACCCAAAATACTACAATAGTGTGACCAGACTTTTGGTTGTATAAATTACCTACGTGTTATATATATATATATATATATATATATATATATATATATATATACTTATATATATATACTTATAATATATATATATATATATATATATATATATATATATATATATATATATATATATATATATATATATATATATATATATATATATATATATATATACTTATATATATATATACTTATAATATATATATATATATATATATATATATATATATATATATATATATATATATATATATTTCAGCAGAAATATTTGACCGTTCTTATCACCCCATGTTCTTATTACCCCAGGCCCCCCTACCTATTAAGGTAAGCTCGAATATAAATAGGTTTTTAAATTTAGTTTAATTTAATTTGTACTCTGTTTCAAATAAAATCCATGTGTAAATACCGCCATGTGTCAAACGCAATAATTAGCATTGTTTGAATTACGTGGCTTGTAGGCTAGTATCTAATGACCATCTGAATGTGAGTGCCATTTTTGGTGACTAATAACCCTGAACTTGTTTAAAATATATGTATAAATATTTTTGCCACCCACCGTAAATAACCCTGCTTATGGTCTGTAAGACACTTTTGTATATTTACTGTTGCATATTCATAGTAGGTACTTAAACTACTTATAAACTATTTTCCCAATTAGCCTTAAATTGCTAAATGCAAATACAAATTAATTAAAGTGATAATTAGTATACCTATATTTTGCAAACTTTTACGCAATTTTAAACTCTTTGTTAGTTATTGTTTATTATAAATTTCAGTAGACTGAAGGTAAAGAAAATTATATTTCATTTAATTAAGATGAAACTCTTGTTGTATAATATGCAAATAATAATATATGTCAAATATTTTATTTGTGGTATTTTCACTTATACACTTACGTACATAGAAATCGACCCACCTCACACGTTTGAAATCGAATGTATTTCTGCTAGAAACCAGTCATCACTTTAAATAAAAAAATTATATTGTTGGATTGTATATTATTATTAATCAAGATGATCTTTTTTTATTTCAGTTGATGACTGGTTTCTAAATAAATTATAGTTTAAAAAACTAAAAAACACTCTTTTATGAGTAGCGCACTAAAAAGTTAAAAATGAATATTTTCCTTTTATAGTTAACAAACAACCGGGATATGCAGTGCACGCATCGTGCGAAAAGTAAAGCAACTTACAAACTGCGCCTCCCTTTACTCCGCACACATACATACCCCGGTTTTCTGTTAACTTATACAGCTATAAAACATTTGGTCTTTAAATAGGTAATTAAATTTAAAAGCGTGGGGCGCACTTACATATACACGGTGTCCCATATAAGAATGCACACTACAGGGATCTCGTAAACCAGAAGAGATACAAAGATGATTAAATTAGAGAAAAGTTGCGCTTTGCTGAACCTTTCAAAGTCACGATACGAAATCTAAAAAAATCCGATTACTTCCGAAGATATTTAAGAAAAACCGAATTTTCCCGATTTCGTTTTTATTTTTTTCTGACTCTATATAAAAAGATATGACAAAATAAATTTCACATTCTCATTGCCACTTTTTCTGCTCTACAAGCCGACGTTCTTAGATTTTCAATACGACGTTTCGTTTCTTCGCAACCATCATCAACTTAATTTTTTTAAATAGTCGAAAAATTTTGTTTTATTCCTAAAAAATTCTAATTTTAATTCTAAATCCCACGACATATCGCTTCTTACATTTATCCGACGTTTCGGACGAAAAAATCATCATCAATATTATTTGATGATTATTACGAAGGAACGAAACGTCGGATCAAAAATCGAATTACGTTATCATGTAGAGGAGAAAAAATTACATGGGAATGTGGATTTTATTTTGACCTGTCTTCTTTTGTGAAATCAGAAAAAAATTAATTGCCAAAATTTATGTTTAAAATTTCAAGAATTCGTAGATTTTTTTCTGATTCTACTGTAAGAGATAGATTAAAATAAATTTTACATTTTTATTGTCGTTTTGGCTTTTCTGGCGTTCTTGGCTTCGATTCTATGTTTTGGCTTTTTTCGACCATTATCAACTTTTTTTAAATAATCCGAAAATTTTATTTTAGCACAGTTAAATTGCCCTTGTTATTCTGAACATATGATTAAATAAGATTGTTTCAATGAACTTTTTGTAGCGTAAAAATAAAATATTTTGATTTTTGATAATAACATCTTGCTTACTGGCACGTATGTGATAAGTCGTTGAATTCAGAATAACAAGGGCAATTTAACTGTGCTGAAATAAAATTTTCGGATTATTTAAAAAAAAATTGATAATGGTCGAGAGAAGCCAAAACGTAGAATCAAAAATTGAATGACGTCATGTTGTAGAGGAGAAAAACGGCAATAAAAATGTAAAATTTATTTTAATCTATCTCTTACAGTAGAATCAGAAAAAAATCTACGAATTCTTGAAATTTTAAACATAAATTTTGGCAATTAATTTTTTTCTGATTTCACAAAAGAAGACAGGTCAAAATAAAATCCACATTCCCATGTAATTTTTTCTCCTCTACATGATAACGTAATTTGATTTTTGATCCGACGTTTCGTTCCTTCGTAATATTCATCAAATAATATTGATGATGATTTTTTCGTCCGAAACGTCGGATAAATGTAAGAAGCGATATGTCGTGGGATTTAGAATTAAAATTAGAATTTTTTAGGAATAAAACAAAATTTTTCGACTATTTAAAAAAATTAAGTTGATGATGGTTGCGAAGAAACGAAACGTCGTATTGAAAATCTAAGAACGTCGGCTTATAGAGCAGAAAAAGTGGCAATGAGAATGTGAAATTTATTTTGTCATATCTTTTTAAATAGAGTCAGAAAAAAATAAAAACGAAATCGGGAAAATTCGGTTTTTCTTAAATATCTTCGTAAGTAATCGGATTTTTTTAGATTTCGTATCGTGACTTTGAAAGGTTCAGCAAAGCGCAACTTTTCTCTAATTTAATCATCTTTGTATCTCTTCTGGTTTACGAGATCCCTGTAGTGTGCATTCTTATATGGGACACCGTGTATAGCGGTTTAGACACACATTACATTTTGTTTTAAAGATGTTTTGTAGCTGTAGAAGTTAACAGAAAACCGGGGTATGCATGTGTGCGGAGTAATGGGAGGCGCAGTTTGTAAGTTGCTTTACTTTTCGCACGATGCGCGCACTGCACACCCCGGTTTTCTGTTAAGTATAAAAGGAAAATATTTATTTTTAATTTTTTAGTGCGCTACTCATAAAAGCGTGTTTTTTAGTTTTTTAAACTATAATTTATTTTTAACTTTTTAGTGCGCTTCTCATAAAAGCGTGTTTTTTAGTTTTTTTAGTGAATTAGGTTTGAAACACACACGAGATCTCAAAACTAAAATTAATTTTTTTATTACCGACTTTAAAAAAAATAAGTACCTATATATAAGTACAGGGTGGCTCAAAACGCTGAAAGTCACAATTTCAATTTCAATTTTTTAGCCACCCTGTATGCCCTAGATAAAATGTTCGAATAACCATGCTCTTTTTTCACAATGTAGAACTTTTTATGAAGATATACTTTTTTTGTAAAGGCGATATTAAAAAATTAATTTTATTTTTGTGACCTCCTTATGTTACAAACCTAATTCACTAACATAAAAAAATTAACTCTAGTAGGTACATTTGTAGTGGCAGTTTACCTTTAAATAATAGCGATTTTGTCTGTTTAGCTTCACGTGAGTTAGGACCTTTTCATTTTTGAGCCACCCTGTGTAGATCAAATTTTTGAATGACAATGCTATTTTCTCACGATGCAGAACTTTTAATAAAGAGACTTTTTTTCGTAAGCTCAATAATAAAATTATTTCCATTTCGAAGACATGCTGTATATTTTTTTAATGAAACAAAAACGATATTGCATTGTACATTCGCAGAGTCAGTTTACCTTTAAATAACGATGTTGTCTTTTTACCTTCACGTGGATTACGACTTTTTCATTTTTGAGCCACCCTGTATGTACTAGATCAAGTTTTTGAATGGCAATGGTATTTTCTCACGATGCAGAACTTTTGCTAAGAGACACTTTTTTGGGTAAAAAATAATAATAAAAATGTTTCCAATTCGAAGACATCGATATATTTTCTATTAATGAAAAAAAAACAATGCATTGTATTATCACCGGAATTGCATAAGTTTGCAAAGTTTCAAATCGATACGACAATTAGAAGTGGATGAAAAGTTACATAGGTGTAACATTACATTACAATGTTAAAAGTCATGCTAATAAAAGCATGTTAAAGAAGGCTATCGAATTCAAAAATCTTAAGGTTGGATGATTTCTGGCACGCAAGGGTATTGTATATTATTCGCCGTAATAATATAATTTCCTTTATTTGCTCCACTCCAGGATTAGGGCTGATTATAATCAGAAAATTAGATCCATGACTAATTTCCGATTAGAAATAATAATATCGATTATTTTTGGATTGGTTCGATTGAGTAAATAATTAGAAACTAGTCAATTGATCCACCAATCAAAAAGTTTAAACTTTATATAAAACCACGTACTTATGTATTGTCTATTTGTGCTTATAAATTGTGGCTTAAAGCAATATAATGACCAGAAAAAGAGATGCAGCCTGGCTACCATTTGTCAGTGGGGAGGCTCTTCGCCCCCCCCCCCCCCCCCCCCCCGAATCAATTATAGGTACAAGACACGTACGCCTGTGTAGATTATAAGACAAGTCCGTTATTGCATTGTACATGTACAAAACTCTCCTACAGTTCTAGACTTCCCGCATTTTAAACCAATTTATTAATTTCATTAAATTAACAGCAATCGTTTTAAGATTATTTCATCAATCGCCCGATTAACCATTCAGAAATAAATAAAGTATTTGTTATGTTACACATAGTAACACCGCAAGAATTGGTGTCGTTTAATTTTTTTGAAACTAGCAAAACTGTAACGTTCACTTTGTACAAGGCCATGTACTTACTTTCACAGGTATCTCTTAGGTCGTATCCTTTGTAGTCCTGAAATCTAAAACTAAAATTACACCCACCCTCACTGAAAATACAAAAAAACGCGAAAAGTGACACACGAGACACCTTCCGCATTTTGTAAACATTTGAACTGGAAGTCACGCCGGCAAAATGCATTTTCTAATTATATTAAGTTATTACTTAAGACAAAATGCGTTTGTTCTACACTGAGTGACAAAAAAATTGCTTTTAATGCAGTTTGTTAAGCTGGTTATTTCAGAAAATATTAAGGCCAACTCAAGCATAGCAGTCAGAGTATAATACGCATATATTTTTTAATTTTAAACGACACTTATAGGAGTGACTGAATCACTGATAAAACTGATCATCCAAAAATTATACTGCAAGTTTTCGATGGACTTTTATGTTGTATCACTCTTCAATAGAATACTAAGAAGACTTTTGGACAAAATATGTCTGTATAGGAGACACTTAATCAGTCCAGTCCATACTCTGGCCATCTTTTTTGCGTTTTGTGCATTATACCAAAGAAAATTATAGCTACGCATTCTTTGATCTAAACATAAACCTAAAGAAATTATTATACTTACCTGTTGGTTAACTGTAGGTAAATAGAATACGTATTTTAGCTAAATTCGTGCGTGCTTGGTAAATAATATAAATCGTATAGGTATCGAATTTACAGCAGAAACAAAAGTTGATGTGATATCTGGATTTAAAAAAAGTTGGTGGCTTGCTGAGTATTGAAAATGTCGTCAATGGGTTACAGCTACAGCAAGCAGTAATGAATAAAAGTCGAATAGTTTTTGAAATCTGAAATTAGTAGGTACACTTTATGTCATTCTTGTTTTTAATTGCTTCCTTTACCAAATAGAATTGCAAAATCTAATCGTGAGCATGGTCATACCATAAAACTTCCGTTATAATAAAATAAATATAAAATTAATAAAAAGTCACTTTTAGCTTATTTTTTTTGTTTATTTAGCGACAATCAAACTTATATGAAAAAATCGTAGCCCATACGTTTCTGAAATTCATGTGTTCTCTCCGTGGTCAGAAATGCCGCACCCAGGATTTTGTCTTGGGGGGGGGGGGGGGGCTGAATTAAGCCATTCGGTTTTTCTATTAGGAGTGCACTTTTTTAATTTTTGTGTGTGTCTAAGATGTTGGTGTGGATGGGGGCTGCAGCCCCCCAGTCCCCTCCTGGGTGCGCCACTGAGACCAACTACTGTGATCTAAAGATTCTTTCGACTGTGAGAGGCTAGCATCCAGACCTTCTATGGTTTTTAGAGCACGCCTCCAACATCCTTTGAACTGACGCAAGGATAATTCCCTGTTCTCGATTATTCTGAAGACAGCAATAATCGACCAAGGCCCGTTGGAATTTTTTCTGACCCTATTCAGTCTTCCTTGTTATCCTCAATTACTGAGTGTTCAGAATATTTATTTTGGCAAATTTCCAAGGCGAAGAGCACTCTGCCAGAATCCGATCAGCATTGACGCTTTGCTTTCATACCGTCCAAAGATGATATCCCCGACTCTATTGACGTTAGTCAAACAGATATAATAACACGGCAGAATCGGAAAGATTAGCATTCACTTTTCTTAACAGTCTATACGATCCAAAGGACTAAAACTCCTCGGTACCAGTTTTCTTACCCAAAAACTTCTGCCACCAGCCTTTTTCTCTTGCTAAATGACACAAATGTCACTTTATTTGCTATCCTCATAAAATTCACAAACATTTAAAAGGTTCTTAATGCGATATTTGTCTATAGAAATTCACCTGTCACCCTTGGTTTTCCCAGCAGAACACACAAAAGGTTAAAACGTTTCCGAAACATCTATGTTTTTTAAAAAAAACATCGATGTTATTAATGCGATGTTTTTTTGACATCGATGTAGATGTTTCGATGTTTTGGATAAGTTGTTTTTTTTTTCAACACGTAAATAAAATTCTGTTCTTACTCTTACCGTTAAAAAAATTGACTCTCGGTATCGGAACCCTAGGCAAGACACTGCCAAAACCCTAACAGTATTATTAGCAACAGTATAACAGGTGCAAAAAGTATACACGAACAAAAAAAGAAGAAAACTTTACCGGCTTTGCAGAGATTTTTAGATTTTTACAGGGTCTGCTCTGTTTTCTGTTTTTCCCCGAATATTTCAAAGCCTGAGTTACAGATAATTAAGCATACTGAAGGTTTGTTCGTTTATATGATTTATTATTGGATTGATTAGGATAAGCTGGAGGAGAATATAATTTTATAATATAGGTAAGTACATACAAATTACTTATTCAACAAGAAGGTATACATAATATTTAACTAGTTTCAAAGAGTCAAAAAACTACTTATCTGCGTGTGTATTTTTGTAGTTTCGGGGGTAAATTAAACAAAAATAAAGGAAATATACAGTCTGATTTTTATTTAAATTTAAGCGATCAGTCGACAGCGTCAAATTTTTAGAATATTTAGTTTTTTTTTAAATAACTATAGGTACCTACTTAAAGAAATTTTTAGTTTAAATTATTAAAAGTTTACATTTACTTATGTGTTAATAAATAAATGTTTAATATGCTTGTTCTTTGAAATATTTTGATTTTAATAATAAATATATATTTTAAAGTTACATTGAACATTTTTTAGAAATATATGGAGATTTTTAATATTAGTTTCTTTTCTAAATACAACTAAAAAAACAAAATATTCTTTCCTATAGCATAAAAATTCAAAACATCGATTTTCACAAAATAAAATCGATTTTTAAACCCAAGCAAAATTTCTCCAATGCACTTTTGCGAATTTGTGAATCGTCTTTGTATTCAAACAGACTTCTTAAAAATTCAAAATCCTGGCGAGGAGCTTCAATAGGAATGCAGGAGTTAATCCAAGCCTTACATATACAGCACTTAGAAAAATGCGGACATCCCTGATTCCAGATTCTTCGGCCTTTGATAATTTGAATTTCGTTGCGGAAAAGAAAAATCTTAAAACAGTAGATAGCTTTAGCCATCCACCTGGCGTGAGAAAAACTCCTGGGACTCTAAAAGATATTCCTTTAGGTGGAATAACACCAAGAAAAATAATAGTTAGTTCAAGAAGTTGTCGATAAACTTCTCTGGGATATCTTTCCTGTACACTTTCCAGAACAAACTTCTTGGTATCTTCTGCATAGTCTTGTAGTTTTGCTTTAACGATTTGATCCTCCATACCCGTTTGAAAATTCTGCAAATTCATTTTAGACCATGCTTCCTGAAAACGTTTGAAAATTTGGACATTTGGGCCGGTAGATTTTCTTCAAGTTTTGACTCAAACACGCTTCTTAAAATGATCTCATATAATATATGATATCGGCATGGCAAATATAGTATATCTCTTCCTAGTTCCTGTTCCAGTAAAATACAAGCACATTTTAATCGTCATGTATTTGAAGCAGTTGTGTCACAACACAATGCTTGTACTTTATCTTCTAGGTTCCAGGCGTGGCCCGTGAAATCTTAGATGTGTCGTATCTCGGTTCCTATGCATGGGATCCACGCCAAATTATAGGATGTTACTATTGGGTACTCTAGAAACATTTTCGTAAAAAAATATTTAATTTTAAAATTTGCGAAAAAAAAGTTAATTTTTTGGGCCGCTTCACCTGAGATCTGAGAAAGTTCTCAAGAAAATTTTACTTCCAAGCTTTTTTCATAAATTTTATCAGATTTCATCGACATAATTCAAATTTCATTGAATTACCTCTAATATATTTAAATTAATTAGTTTTTAAAATTTTTACTTAAAATATTTTGTCTAAAAAATAATTTAAAATGTCATTTCTTTAAGGAAAATTAGAATATTTTCACGAAATTTGGAATTTGTCGATAAAATCTGATAAAATTTATGAAAAAAGCTTGGAAGTAAATTTTTCTTCAGAACTTTCTCAGATCTCAAGTGAAGCGGCCCAAAAAATTAACTTTTTTTCGCAAATTTTAAAACTAAATATTTTTTTACCAAAATGTTTCTAGAGTACCCAATAGTAACATCCTATAATTTGGTGTGGGTCCCATGCGTAGGAACTGAGATATGACACATCTAAAATTTCACGGGTCGCGCCTGCTAGGTTCCATTCCTGCAAAGCAAAGTGTGATATGCGTCAAGAGCTTGATCTTTCCCAGAGTCTGATGGTAATTGAGGGATTCCTAATAGTTGCTCTACTCCCTTACACGTAATAATAACAGGAAGTCCATCGACAAGTTCTCTTTCCGTCAACGCTGGAAGCATTTTCCCATCCCAATGAACAATGATTTCATTAATTTCCATTTTGTCAAATGCTTTACGAAGTTTTGATGAGTGCTCTTCGCAGGCGTTCACGACAGCGACGAATGGAAGATCGATTTATGATTAAATTATTCACATCTTGATGAAGCGCTTCGGCAGTAGCAGTTAAAATATGCCCTGTCACTTACTTTGCATCTGTCAAATGCTGCTACAAGCTTAGTAGTAATAAGTCCCAAACGAGCACGCTTTTTCTTAGGACTACTTGGTCCTGATTCGCCCTCTGATTCCAAGAAATGACTACTAGGGCCATACTGCTAGAATCATCCTCAGGGGGGAAGTCGGCGGCTTTTTTTGCCATTTTCTGACGATACTTAGGTTTCGAGTCGAACGCGATTATGATTCTGGCAGTCCAGTTGCAAAAATCAGCTTTCACATCGCATTCGGTTCTTAAGCGACTGACCCTTCTTCTTTTTACTTGTTGGAGATGGCTTACCGCCAAGTTACCGCGATGATTCCGCTTGACTTTAAATTTCGCGCCATCTCTCCGACAATGAACATGCGTGATAGCTAATTTTCGAGTTCACAGGTCGGTGCGACTTGACAACAAAGAACCGCCATTTTTTGTGGAAACGTATAGACATGTGTGTGTTTGGTGCTTTTTTGTGTGTTGTTCAGTTGTTCGCCTATATTTTTTTTTAATGTGTGTTGTAGCATTTTCAGTGAGGATCTTGTTTTTTATTGTTCCTTGTTTTGTATGTAAATGTTTTTAAATAAATTTGTCCACTACTTTACAAGTATTATAGTTTAATATTTTTTTCTTATCTTCTGCCATTTTACTGCTTTCCTAAGTAGCAAAGTTAAACTATGATGAAATAAATTTACTATTTATACATTTATCTCTTTCAACAAAAATGAGCAAGGTTTGTTAACCTGCAAATAGCTGTTTAAATAGTGGGAGCAGAGATGTCCAGCACGTTTTTATAAAGAACAAAATGAACTGTATATTTAAATGTAAATAATTTAAGAGGGTTAACATTGGTTATTCTAGAATCATTTTTACAGAAAAAAAAATAAGTTAAAATTTACAAAAATAATTGCATGTTAACCTGGCATACCTCAAGTATAGGGGCAAAAATTTTGAATTCATATTTAAAATGTTTTGTCTAGAATTGATATAACAGCAAGTGCAAATTATTTTTGTTAATTTCCAGTGACCGTTTTGCTGTAAAAGTATTTCTAAAATGCCCAATGCGGACCATCTTAAATTTGTATTAAAACCACGTATTACTGTACCTAGCTGTGAGCGGGCCATCCACTGTACTTGGCTAATCCACCAGTGGACGAACAGCGGATCTCCAATGGTACTGCTCCCTGGTCGAACCAGATATTTAACCTGCGGTCCAACATCAGAACAAAGAATTTGTAATGCCGCTGACGATGGCCCATAAGCGGCATTATATTTAGTGGGCCGCAGTGGCGTATCCAGGATTCCTTTCTGGGGGCGGGGGGGGGAGGGGGGGGGGGGGTGTGCAAGCATATATATTGTCATTTTTACATAAATAATTTATGTCCCTTTTGACCTATTAAAAAAATTTTAAAAATCTCCAGGTACGGAAAAATAAGTGACCTGATATTTTACCAAAATGCTTTTATTGTTATATTTTTTTTATCTAAGACATCCCACGTAGACTTCAAGTCTAAGTACTAACGTACCGTGGGCATCTGAAGGTAAGGGAAATTGAGTCTATTGACACGGGATTTGAAGGATTGGAGGTTGGGACGGGAAGGGAAAACATCTGCAGGCAATTTGTTCCATAATCTGGAGACCCTAGGTATGAATGAGCGAGAGAAGTGGTCTGTTCTAGGCTTTTGTAGCTGGACAGTAAAGGGATGCATACGCAACGTGCCTCTTGTTGTTCTGTTAGAAACAGTCAAGGGGGGAATTAATAATACCGGCTAGTTCTTCAGAGAAAAATCCGTGGAAGTAGCGGTAGAAAAGGGATAAATCCCCAACAGCGCGGCGATGAGCGAGAGAAGGGAGTTTTCTCGTGAGGGCTGGGCCATTGATAAGTCGAATGTCTCTCTTTTGGATACAATCAAGGATGTTAAGTGTCGGAGGTGATGCCGCTCCCCAGATGTGGGAGCAGTACTCTAGGTTAGGTCTTATTTGGGAAACATAGGGAGTGTATAAGTTGGCAGGGGAGAAGTATTTTCTGGCTCGAAAGAGAAAACCAAGCTTTTTAGCTGGCGATGTGGCTACTGAAGTAATGTGTTTGTGCCAGCTGAGATCATGTTCAAAAGCGACGCCGACAAGATCGAATGTTCCATTGTTTTGTGGGGTCTAGCCAATCATGTGGATGGGGTAAGCGTTGCCAGATTTTTTGCGTGAAAAGGATCAAGACTTGGTTTTGGAGGCGTTGAACTGAACAAGGTTCTTGGCACCCCAGTCTAAAATTAATTGGAGATCTTGGGAAAGGGACAGGTACATGGATCTGCGTCTATTATCCAACTCTTAATTCGAAACTTGTCTGGAAAAATGAATATTGGAGTGAAGAGTACTATCGTCAGCATAACTGTGGATGGGGCTGGTAGTTGAAGAGAGCTGGTCATTAATGTGAAGAAGAAATAGGGTTGGTGCCAAAACTGAACCTTGGGGGACGCCAGCATTGATAGGATGGAAGTTAGATGAGTGACCGTCAACCACAACAGATATGCGCCGATTAGAGAGGAAGCTACCGATCCAGGTACATAGTTTGCTAGGAAGACCGTAAGAAAGTAATGTTGAGGAGTGCGGCATGCCATACTTGATCAAAAGCCTTGGAAATATCAAGAGCAACAATCTGAGATTCGCCATAAAATTCGAGAGACTTGTTCCAGTTATGCGTGACAAAGCTTAGATCAGCTGTGGATCTTTGGTGACGAAATCCGTACTGTCTGTCATGAATGATTTTGGGTTTTCTAGATATTTTAGAATTTGCAAGTTGATCACTTCCTCCATTTAAATGCCAAACAAAAAAAATAAAATATTAAAAATATAAAATTAACAAACAAAACAGACAATAATGGCTACTAATAATATATTATAAAAACAAACGCTAAATGCATTAGGTTTGATTTTTTAACTTTTTGTGCACTATACAAGACAAAGCAAATTTTTCATCAGCTGGTTTGGTTCTGGGGGGGAGGGGGCAATTGCCCCCTTTCCCCCCTGGATACGCCACTGGTGGGCCGCCGCGGCAAAGAGAGAGGACATGCCCGTTCTACAATCCGCTGGGTTTGCCGTATTTCGGGCCGGATGCGGCTTTCGGCAATGCGGTTTCTGGAGCAGCCACCTTGTATTTACTGGGACGTTACTTCAATAGCTGGTAAAAAGCTCGTTTTTCTCTTCCAAGTCAGAAAATACTTCTCTCCTTCCAACTCATACACTCTCTGTTCCTAAATAGGACCTAACTTGTTCCCACATCTGGGGAGCAGCATCACCTTCTACACTTAACATCCGTGATTCTACACAAAAAAGGCATTCTTCTCATATGACCCAGTCCTCACAGGAAAATTCGCCGCGCCGTCGGGGATCTGTTTTTTTCTATAGATATTTCGACGAACTTTGGGCAGAAGAATTAACCGCTATCATTCCCCCTTGACTGTTCCTAACAAAACAACGAGAAATGCGTCACTATGCATCCCTTTACTGCCCAGCCACAAGCACCTACAACATCCCACTTCTCTCGCTCATTCATATGTAGCGTCTCCAGATTATGGCATGAAGTGCCTGATGCAAATGTTTTCACTTCCCCTTCCAACCTTTTATCCTTTAAATCCAGTATCAATAGATTAAATTTCCCTTCTATTCAGACGCATATTTTAGTATTTAGTCTGAAGTCTATGTAGTGTGCCCCAGATAAAAAAATATTTATAATATCCTAAGTATTAACTTATTTGAGTCATAGTATATGGTTTGGACAAAAACGTTATGTCGAAATTATTAATTGAATCAATCAATTTGCACCGACACTACCGATACTCAGATAAAAGTATACGAGTATGTCGGCATTGACACACAATTTTAGAATAACCAGGCGCTTGTATTAACTAGTATGGGCTGAAACATTGATAAATAAAAGAGGTATACGGATAAAAAGCATTAATTTTTAGTATTTATAAAATTGCAGAAAAGTGAGAAGGCGCGACCAGAATTTTTAAAAAGATCTCATTTCGTCCAATTAGAAATTTTAATAAATCGATATGCTCAATAATTGAAAAGTAATCTAGGGTAAGACAACGACCACAGAACTTTCTTGATGTGAAATTGAAATTATATTTCAGAAGTCTAGTTTAAGCTTGACGATTTTCGGGTGCAGATTTTTTATTAATTGTAAAGTTACTTTTGGGCTTGTTATTACAACTTTCGTGTTTTTATTAAATTGATAGGAAATCTCTTTCTGAAGGTACATATAATGTGTGATACATTACAATTTAAATTTACTGACAAATTTATAAATTTTAATGCATATGGGTAGATTGTTTATTATTTTTATTTATATAGAGATATGATCTCAGATTCTCAGATGAACTATTTCTTTAAGATTGTCAAGAACTAGTTCATCAGAATTTGAAATCCTATCTTCGTATAAATAAAAATACTAAATAAAATCTACCTCTATGTATTTGTAAATTTGTCAGGTTTCCAGAGTATTCTGGATTTTATATTTCACTTTTGTTGCTAAGAAAATATTATTACTAAATTTAAAGTGACCATCCGTCCCGATTTTGGCGGGACATTCCTGCTTTTAAATGGCCAGTCCCGATTTCACAGGCGTCCAAGGGCGTCGCCAGCCATGGGCCAGGAGGGGGGCAAGATGAGAGAGAGGGGATGGGGGAAATATGAATTGTAGGTACAAATAAGTACAATGATTAAAATTTTTAAAGAAAGGTTTTAAACTGAAGAAAAAAACTAATAAAAAAATTGAAAAATTACAGAAATTCAAAGAAAATTCATTAAAACTAATCTCGGATTTTTTGCAAATTTGTCGACCACTAAGTCCAGCTAAGTCTTGATTATTTCGGTGTTCGTTAGCGGAGGAATAAATTGTTGGGAAGCGCAAATTCCACGGCTCTGCTCTCCTCAGTCAGTCAGCCCGAGCCTGGAGGGCAATCCAGAGTTAACGAGTACTCGTCTAGACGTATTTGCTTATTTCTGAAGTGAAGATCGGGTATATTTGGGATGTTTTTTGGGTGCGCTTTGCATCCCTCATGTAATTAGTTGAAGAAAGATGGCAGCCTTTGTGCCTTTAAGTTGTACAGGTGCTTCAGTCAAACCTACAATTTTTAAAAAAGCGCGGGAGCCAAGAAAGTGGACGGGGCGAGTTTTCAAGGTTACCGTTGTGTTGCCCCCTTCAAAGCATTTCAGCTTGTGATTTCAGCAGCCATGGAACAGTGGTCCAAGCAAGAACGGTCCTTCGCCGTGAAGGCATTTTATCCAAGCGGTAGTTTTACAGCCGGTCAACGCCGCTTCGGTGTTCATTTCCAAATTAATCGTAATCGGCCGGTGCCTTCTGTTAATGAAGGGTACAAAACTTTGAAAACAGCGGTGAAACGAGAAACAGAAGAGGTGGCAGTGCGAGATCAGTGCGAACTCCTGCGAATATTGAATGCGTAAGAATCGCTGCGACAAGAAGTCCTCGGACATCAGCGCGTCGACACAGTACTGGGCTTAGAATTCCAGACAGGAGTCTCCGAAGGATCTTGGGGTTAGATTTACACTATCACCCTTACAAAATTAAAGTGGTTCAGGCTCTAAATGAAAATGATTTCGCTGCTCGACGGCACTTTTGCGAAACGTTTTTGGAAATGATTGAAGAAAACGAGGAACTTCACACGTTACTCTGGATGATCGACGAGGCGCATTTTCATCTCTACGGCTATGTAAACAAGCAAAATTTTAGATATTGGAGCGATGGAATCCTTCAAGAACTCCATCAAAAACCTCTCCATTTGACCAAGGTAACAGTTTGGTGCGCAATGTCTTCAACGGGAATCATAGGCCCATTCTTTTTTGAAAATGAAAGGGGGTAAGCTGTTACCGTGAATGCGGAGCGCTACTCGGAAATGTTACGAACATTCTTCATTCCTCGCCTTCGCGAACATGGACTGAATGATGAAACCTTATTTCAACAGGAAGGAGCCACAGCCACGCGGCCCGTACGTGTGAGCATGAATCTCCTCAACGAAGTTTTCCCAAATCGGGTGGTATCCCGGAACTGAGCCATTCCTTGACCCGCCCGTTCACTCGACCTCACCGCATGTGATTTTTTCTTGTGGGGCTACCTAAAGAGCAAAGTTTTCAAAGAATGACCTCGTACTCTTGAAGAACTGGATGGCCAGAATCCGCCAGGAAATCGAAAGAATCCCTCAGCAGATGCTCCGTGATGTAATGGACAGTTTTAGAGATCGCCTCCAAGAATGCATCGATCGAAATGGGCATCTTACTAATGTTATTTTTAAATGAATAATGTTTCTTAAATGCTTTTTAACGTTAATTAACATGGTATCAATAAAATTTTAAAAAATGCAACCGTGTATTTTTTACAGTTATTTCAAAAATGCAGGTTTGACTGCCGCACCCGTAATAACAGTTTTGTAAATCAATTGATGCATTGTACGAGAAAATGTTCAGTTATTAGACTATAACACAATTAGGGTTACCAGACGTCCCGATTTTATCGGGACCGTCCCAATTTTAAAGGGTATATTCCGCGTTGGGACACACTTCAAATCGGGACGCGATTTGTCCCGATTTTTAGAATGTTCTAAAAACAATAGTTTTTGGAGTACCTATATACCATATTTTTTACGTTTGAGGTTCACAAAAAGTTTATATTTCTGCTTATTGTATGCTTGTTCTGTTCATTTATTAAATCCTAGTGCAGAAAATAGCTTCCCGACGTTTTGCCCCAAGTCCCGATTTCTAAGCAGCTTTTAAACGCTGATATCAGATTTTAAAGATGTTGAATCTGGCAACCCTAAACACAATTTCTAGATGGGTATACGTTTGTATGGAACACCCTACGTTAGGCTTCGGAAATAAGCTATACGTCTTGACATTAACTCTGGATTGCCCTCCACATGAGGTAGCAGTGTTGCCAACTGTAATATATTCGGTAGTATTTAAATAAAACTCCGATATTTACTACGAACTATCTATTTACTAAAAGCAGGTTGTCAATATAAACAAATGCCTTGAGTACCGAAAACATACTGATCCTTTAGTTGAGAATCCACGGTACCCTTTTTTTTGGTACTCTACCGATACGAGGTGCAATATAAAATTAATGCCTACATATTATATCGATCAGGGTGCTATGATTTTAGCGCCATTTTCAAACGACGCCGTTTTCATTTCATTTTTATTCACCTATCTATCTACAGATTTTTCGAATCTCTAGGGGGGGGGGCAGCCCTTCCCTGCCCCCCTTGGCGACGCCCCTGCAGGCGTCCCGCTTTTGTTCAAATATAAAAAATAGCTTTATTTTGCCGTAAATAGAACTGCAAGTGGCAACGCCAGAAGTGTCAACTGCCACAATCATGCAAGAATGCCCTTGGATTCTATTTTACTAATAATATGCAAAAGAAAGAGATGTATTGAAGGTGTCCAGTGGCGTAACCAGACCTTGATTGAGGGGGGGGGGGCTGAGAAAAAAGGTCTTACAGATACTTATAGCAGTTATTAAAAAACATTAAAAACAAGATATAGCTTTTTTGTGTGTGTGGAAATCGAGGAGGGCTCTAGCTCCCTTGCCCCCCCCCCTGGTTACACTACAGATGGTGTGCGAAAAGTCTTAGTATAGGCAAATATCTTTGATATTAGTAAAGATAGACACTAAATTTTAGGTGTATCTTATTGGTTAATAAATCTACTTTTTTATATAGTGTATCTTTTTCAACCCCCTTGAGGGGTGACGCCATAGGGTGACGCTAGGGAGTTGAGGTCAAAAATTTTAAATGCAACCTTATGCCGTGTACTAGGTAGGTACCTCATTTTAAAGGTCTTCAAAATAGAAACATTTTACTGCAAACACGAGGTCCGTGTCTTAATTCGTTTTTAAATGGCAAGCCTATAAAAATTGAAAATCGTTAAAAAATAAAAATTTAAGTATCTACATACCTTTATTTTCCAAAAGTTGTTCAAAATGACCGCCATGAACTTCTTAGCAGTAATAAAGTCGATTTTGGAACTCTGCCAAGGAGTAAACACTTGCCATTCTCGAAAATGTGAGTAAGTTCCAAAATCGAGTTTATTACTGCCAAGAAGTCCATGGTGGTCATTTTGAAAAACTTTTTAAAGTAATAAGAGAAATAAAGATATTTTAATTTTGAATTTTTTTTACGATTTTTAGATTTTAAAGGCTTGCCATTAAAAACCGAATTAAGATACGGACCTCGGGTTTGCGGTAAAATGTTTCTTTTTTGAAGACCTTTAAAATAATGAAACACACAGAGTGACATTTAAAATTTTTGTCTTCAACTCCCCACCGTCACCCCTCAAGGGGGTTAAAAAGTTAAATTACATAAAAAAGTAGATTTAATAACCAATAAGATACACTTAAAATTTGGTGTCTTTATCTTTACTATATAGCAAAGATATTTGCCCATACTAAGACTTTTCGGACACCCTGTATATTAGTAGTATAGTAAATCGTGTTCGTTTCGATTTTTGCGTTTGTTTTTTAAAAAAATCGTACCTTAGTGCCAGGCCAGGAGACCCTTCGTTTTTGGGCAAATTTTTTTTCAGCTGTCTGTCCCGCTTTTGCCTAAACTAAATATGGTCACTTTATATTAATGGAAAAGAAAATGTTAGCGGCAAAGGGACGAAACAATTCGGAGATTCTAAGGGAAATACCACCCAAACTGGGTAACGTGTAAGCCATCCCTAAGTATAGCTAGGGCTCTGGTTATTAAGCGCCGGACCTGGTGGAGAGCTGGCCAACCTGTCCCATGGATGAGGGCCAATAACAGAAGAAAAAGAATCATTTTCTCATTTAAGACATCGAAGCTGTGTACCGTTGTCAAACCTGGTTAACCGCATCGGTTTCTTCGGTGACATTAATGACAGATATTGCGTTTCCAATCTGTCAACTTTTCAGATTACCGATACTTACGGGACATAAAACCGTAACCGAAGTTGACAACGGTACACGCCCCGAGTTACCCAAGGGTACTAAACTTAGATTGGGTAAGTTTCAAGGGTACTAGTACCCTTGGGTAAGTTTAGTACCCTTGGAGTTACCTTATCTAAGCATGGAGGGGACATCTGACAGAAAACCTCAACTAGGCGTTTGGGCGTGTACCGTTGTCAACTTTGGTTACGGTTTTGTGTCCCGTAAGTATCGGTAACCTGAGAAATTGGTAAGATTGGAAAGGCGGTTCCTGAAAAATATCTGTCATTAATGTCACCGAAGGAACCGATGCATCCTCGCTGGTTTTCCGTTTTTATTATGTCATTTTGTTTTTGTAGTTTGCTTTCTTATTTAACTTTAAATTTATTTTTCACGAATGTTAAAAATCATGTGTATTTTAAAATGTTGGAAGCAGGAGGAGAGGTATGTTTTTAGGTTAAGTCTATATCCGTAAAAATAAAACAAAAATAATTAATTCGTTAGGTTATGTGATCCGCTGATCCCTGCCCTGTTAATCTGGCAGCTAACAGAAATGACCGATCTGCGTTCCGTAGTAAAACCGGTTCTTTCAAGAACCAGTGTTACCACTGGTTTACCGCATTATACTGAGTGGTTAACCAGGTTTGACAACGGTACACAGCCTAAACATTTCCCCGTTAAGGTTTGACGGAAGTCGAAATAATCCACTTACAAAGGTACACAGCCTATATAAATATTCCCCCGAAGGTTTCACTTAAGTCGCAATAATCCATTTACAACGGTACACAGCCTAAATATTCCCCCGTTAAGGTTTAACTGAAGTCGAAATAAGCCACTTACAATTCAGTCTATTCCATCCATTTCCAATCAGTTTTGAAATTAAAGTATGGCTCGGATCGCTGACCTAATAATTTTTAAACAGTACAAAAGAAAAAGTAAATGTAAATGAATGGAAAAACTGAAACTCAAGTCTTAACTGGACACACACTTTCCAACTTGCTTATACTCTCACGAAAATTTCAAGCAATTCCTGATTTTGTTCGGACTTGCCTTTTTTGTGGTTTGAACAGAGTACCTAACAAAGTCTGCCGATTTGTCGACACTGACGCAACGACTTATCTTACAACTTATGTTTGCGCAGGTAAATTGATACACAAGACGCATCTGTGGCGGCCGTTGGACAAAAATTTAGGTTTGCCACTGTCAATCATTCGGCAATTGATACCACCTCTGTCCGTTTTTGAACGGAGCTGTATAAGATACTTATCTTATGGATAGAACACCAAGGTCAAGAAAAGAAGATATTTTGAGGTTACATTGGACCTAACCTTAAATATTTTCCATAACAAAAACATTGTGCTAAACTTAAAAAACGTTTTAGTAAAAATGCAGTTACCAAAAGTCGAGGCAAAGTTTGATTTTAAGAAAGTTGAGCAGATTTTAATAAATGAGAACAAATTTATTACCGATTTGTTATCTATAGCAGCATTACCTGACAGAAGTAAGTAGAATATTCGCATATAAATTTATGGAAACATTTCCATAACTTTAAAACTACATTAAAAGTTACTCTTATTTTTCTTTGTAGATTTAGGTGAGGACGATAATGAAGAACAAACAGAAAGACCACAATTATTAAATAATTCTAATAAGAAATCGAGAGCAAAATCATTACAGGAACTTGAAGAACGACTAAAAGCTATAACAACAAAAAAGAAACTTACATACAAAGAAAAGTTGACAAAAAAAGGATTGAAAAATCGAATGAAAAAAAAAAATAAGCAAGATGAACGTAAAGCAAAGCTAAAATTAGAACGAGCGGCAAAATTAAGCCTTAAAAATGAGAATAAAAATTCTAGAGAGGAAAAAATTGAGAATACTGAAGAACACTCAGATACAAAGAAGCTAATATTTAACAGTGAAAATAAGATGGTATTTTCCAAAATTGATTTTGCCAATCTAGGTAAGAAAAAGATAAAGAAACAAATAAAAGACCATCAAAAGATTCTACAGAAACTTAGTGAAGAAAAAAGTAAACTTGACAAGCTTGAGCAAAGTGGTGAATTACAAAAAGTAGTAGAAATCAAAGAAAAAACTGCCTGGAAAAATGCACTAGCCAAGGCAGAAGGTCAAAAAGTTAAAGATGATCCATTATTACTTAAAAAATCTGTAAAAAAGAAAGAACAAAAAGTGAGATCAAGTAAAAAGAAATGGGAAGCAAGAATACAGGGTGTACAGAAAGCTAAAGAAGAAAAACAGAAGAAACGCAGTGAAAATATTGACAAGAGAAAGAAGGATAAGAAAATTAAGAAGTTAAAGAGTGCATCAAAACGAGGAAAGATTATTCCTGGATTTTAAATATTTTACCGTTACTATTTGTAACAATTGTAAATAAGTTTGTTTTTTGTACTTTTTAATTTATACCTTCATTACAAGATGAATGTTTAAAAATCTTACAATCATTTTTGGTAAAAATAAATTGAGTAAATACAAAACATTTTCTGCATAATTACTTATTGTTAATCATACTATAAAGTCTATTCATATTTCACTTGCAGACGATATAAACGAAAGCACGTGGATACTAAACTAGGACAGGGCCACATTAGGGAGAACATGCAATATAATATTGTATATAGTAGGGTTCATACATACTACCTATTATTGTTTTAAATTAAAACCAAACGATTTATGGAAGAGAAGATATTAAAAACTTTTTTTATCAACAAGCATGCTATTTCTTCCCAACGATTGATATTTAAAATTTGTTTTTAACAATTTATAAAATGCTCTTTTGACGTTAGGTAAATCAGGATCATCATTTACTTCCCTCATAACCTTATCTATGGTAGGTAGTTCATTTCTAAATGAAAACTGATGCACTTTTCTTCTGATTGCGTTTTTATCAAAATCATCCACAAAATCAACAATTTGCTTATAGTGCAGTCTTCTTTTCGGCGCTGAGAATGATTGTGTAGTTTTGTATTCTTTAATTAGGTACGGTAAAATAGTGCGCCTACAGCTACATACACCAGTTTTAGCTGCTACTTTTTCCTCAACTTCATGAAACACCATTTCAGGATTTTCTAACCGTTCTTGTTTAAAGACATTTAAAATCATCTCGCGTTAAGGGGACCTTTCTTGGGTCTTTCTTTGGCGGGGTAAAAGACACTTCATTTCATCAGCAGTATCCGTGGAAGACATGTTAAAAATATAAAGTCCACCAAATTTAAATGACAATTGGAGCACTAACAAAACCAAATAAAAAAAATATATGTGATCAGAGTTTAAAAGTATTAAACACCAAAGTCAAGAGCTATACCAAAATTAAAACGCTACTCAAATATCACTCATCATAAAGCTAACTATATCCCAATCAAACAAAAAAACATATTCATAAATCAAATCAGCCCCCGGATCACGCCACATAGAATTCTATTCTATATGTCAAAGTCGCATGACAACTCAAGCAAAACAAACGATTCATCACATGGCCACTGTCATTAGTGTCAAAATCGCATAGAATTCTATGCATCGTGATCCAGCATCAGATCGCTGATCCACTTATCACTAAATGCACACCTGTGTTCTCTCTCGGCACTTCTAGGATTTTATAGTCGATTGACTAATAGCAAACGAGAATCTGCAAATCGCCCCACTTTCTCGTGGTAATGATTTGTTTACATCGTATGCAAGAGAATAGACTTTAGTTTTCGAGAAATTGGAAAAATTAAATTAGCAGCCGAAATTGTAAAAAGTTGAAACGGCTTGCAAGGAACGCCGCTGGATACAAACTATACTGCTAGTAGCCCTTAACTTACTCTTTCGAAAAATTGGAAAAATTAGATTGAAATGGCTTGCAAGCGAACGCTGCTGGATACAAACTATAGGTACTGCTAGTAGCCCTTAACTTACCCTGTAAATTTTAATCTGTTTATCTAGTTTTCGGGAAATTGGAAAAATTAAGTTAGCAGCCAAATTTGTGAAAAACTGAAACGGCTTGCAAGGAACGCCGCTGGATACAAACTATACTGATAGTAGCCCTTAACTTATCCTGTAAATTTTGATCTGTTTATACATCTAGTTTTCGAGTTATTGGAAAAATTAAGTTAGCAGCCAAATTTGTAAAAAACTAAAACGGTTTGCAAGCGAACGCTGCTAGATACAAACTATACAGCTAGTAGCCCTTAACTTACCCTGTAAATTTTAATCTGTTTATATGTCTAGTTTTCGAGAAACTGGAAAAATTAAGTTAGCAGCCGAAATTGTAAAAAGTTGAAACGGCTTGCAAGGAACGCCGCTGGATACAAACTATACTGCTAGTAGCCCTTAACTTACTCTTTCGAAAAATTGGAAAAATTAGACTGAAATGGCTTGCAAGCGAACGCTGCTGGATACAAACTATAGGTACTGCTAGTAGCCCTTAACTTACCCTGTAAATTTTAATCTGTTTATCTAGTTTTCGAGAAATTGGGAAAATTAAGTTAGCAGCCAAATTTGTAAAAGAGTGAAACGGCTTGCAAGCGAACACCGCTGGATACAAACTATACTGCTAGTAGCCCTTAACTTACCCTCTAAATTTTAATCCGATTATATGTCTAGTTTTCGAGAAATTGGAAAAATTAAATTAGCAGACAAATTTGTAAAAAAAAACTGAAACGGCTTGCAAGGAACGCCGCTGGATATAAACTATACAGCTAGTAGCCCTTAACTTACCCTGTAAATTTTAATCTGTTTATATGTCTAATTTTCGAGAAATTGGAAAAATTAAGTTAGCATCCAAATTTGTAAAAAAAACTGAAAGGGCTTGCAAGGAACGCCGCTGGATACAAACTACACTGCTAGTAGCCCTTAACTTACCCTGTAAATTTTAATCTGTTTATATGTCTAGTTTTCGAGAAATTTGAAAAATTAAATTAGCAGACAAATTTGTAAAAAAAACTGAAACGGCTTGCAAGGAACGCCGCTGGATACAAACTATGCTAGTAGCCCTTAACTTACTCTGTCTAGTTTTCGAAAAATTGGAAAAATTAGACTGAAATGGCTTGCATGCGAATGCTGCTGGATACAAACTATAGGTACTGCTAGTAGCCCTTAACTTACCCTGTAAATTTTAATCTGTTTATATGTCTAGTTTTCGAGAAATTGGGAAAATTAAGTTAGCAGAAAAATTTGTAAAAAACGGAAAAAGTTTGTAAGCGAACGCCGCTGGATACAAACTATAGGTACTGCTAGTAGCCCTCAACTTACCCTGTAAATTTTAATCTGTTTATATGTCCGGTTTTCGAGAAATTGGGTAAATTAAGTTAGCAGCCAAATTTGTAAAAGACTGAAACGGCTTGCAAGCGAACGCCGCTGGATACAAACTATACTGCTAGTAGCCTTAACTTACCCTCTAAATTTTAATCTGATTATATGTCTAGTTTTCGAGAAATTGGAAAAATTAAATTGGCAGACAAATTTGTAAAAAAACTGAAACGGCTTGCAAGGAACGTCGCTGGATACAAACTGTACTGATAGTAGCTCTTAACTTATCCTGTAAATTTTGATCTGTTTATACATCTAGTTTTCGAGTTATTGGAAAAATTAAGTTAGCAGCCAAATTTGTAAAAAACTAAAACGGCTTGCAAGCGAACGCTGCTAGATACAAACTATACAGCCAGTAGCCCTTAACTTACTCTGTAAATTTTAATCTGTTTATATGTCTAGTTTTCAAGAAATTGGAAAAATTAAGTTAGCAGCCGAAATTGTAAAAAGTTGAAACGGTTTGCAAGGAACGTCGCTGGATACAAACTGTACTGCTAGTAGCCCTTAATGTACCCTGTAAATTTTAATCTGTTTATATGTCTAGTTTTCGAGAAACTGGAAAAATTAAGTTAGCAGCCAAATTTGTAAAAAACTGAAACGGCTTGCAAGGAACGCCGCTGGATACAAACTATACTGATAGTAGCTCTTAACTTATCCTGTAAATTTTGATCTGTTTATACATCTAGTTTTCGAGTTATTGGAAAAATTAAGTTAGCAGCCAAATTTGTAAAAAACTAAAACGGCTTGCAAGCGAACGCTGCTAGATACAAACTATACAGCCAGTAGCCCTTAACTTACTCTGTAAATTTTAATCTGTTTATATGTCTAGTTTTCAAGAAATTGGAAAAATTAAGTTAGCAGCCGAAATTGTAAAAAGTTGAAACGGTTTGCAAGGAACGCCGCTGGATACAAACTATACTGCTAGTAGCCCTTAACTTACTCTTTCGAAAAATTGGAAAAATTGCAAGCGAACGCTGCTGGATACAAACTACAGGTACTGCTAGTAGCCCTTAACTTACCCTGTAAATTTTAATCTGTTTATAAGTCTAGTTTTCGAGAAAATGGAAAAATTAAATTTGCAGCCCCCTCAAAACAGAGAGGGGGTAAATGTCAAAAATATGTCCCCCTATCTCCCTATTAACTCATCAAAACTTCACGAAAATATTTGAAACCGTTTTCGAGACATGGAGTTGTAACACTTTAAAAAAACTCACCCTGTATATAGGGTTTCCAGATCCCGGGACCAAAAGGGTCTTCGGGACCAAATTTCAAGTCCCGGCACTAGTCTCGAAAATGGTCCCGAAATTCTAATAATGTTGCATGGCAAAAAATTTTCTATGAAAAAATTAATTAATCAAGTATTTCATGTATTTTATTTGAGTAATACTGCTATAATGACTATACTCTTATAACAACAGCAATAAACATATACGAAACGACAAAAAATATAGATGGACCGAAATGAGGATAAACAAATATAATTGTAAATAAACAATAAACCACATTCTACTCCTACTCGTATATTGAAATAAAATTTAATAATAACCATTATTTTGAAGTAAAATAAGAGCGCCGAAGAGAATACCGAACACCAGGGAATCCCCAAATTGACCGTCGTGTTCGTGACAATAAATTTCGGGACCTTTCAGGTACCGGGACCGTAATCACTACCTATAAAATAAATGATTAAAAAAACTCATTAACACTGCTAAAAGAATATTTATTGTTTTGTCATTTTACTAAAATAAATTTCAGCTTAACGGCAGACCAAAATTGTTATCTAGAAATGGAATATAAACATACTTGCTCAAAATTACGTTATCGCCAATAGAAATACTTATGCAGTGATCAATAGAAACCGTAGAGTAAAAAAATGGTTTCATAAAAAAATATATTACAGCTTGTCTGTATTAAATATATGACGAGATCAAATCCAATACAAAATAACTTGATGATTCCATTTTTTTACAGCCACGATAACTTACTAAAATTTTCAATATTGAGTTTCAGAGAAGAAATAAAACGTACAATATTCTTTCTCTGGGATGCCATGCCATGTGTACGTACACTGTACATGTACAAATAGGTCTAATTTAAGCATGCCTTTACCTCCTACTGTTTTTAAATTCCTATACCGGGTGCCCACGAGTTTACTGGCCAGCTTGTTATTTTGTTAAGAAATAATATTTCGATTTGAAATTTTGGGAATTCGTATGGTTGCATTAGATGCAGATTTTAAGTGCTCGAACATCTGACTATCGTTTCCGGTTCAACCGGAAATACAGTCAACTTTGTTATTTTAAACGAAACCCCCTGTATATTTTTTAAAATTTGGATTCTACGTAAAATTCTAATTATAAAATATGTATCATACCCCATACCTATCTTTAACAGTTTTCAAGAAAATGACGTTTGAAAATGTCGAAAGAGCCACAAACTATACTGTTTTAACATAAATCAAATGAATATGCGAAAAGTTTAATATATTATTCTTACTTCTTTTTAGGGGCCTTGTATGACTGTGTCATGACAATCTCACTTCCGGTGCAACCGGAAGTGCTACAAAATATGACATTCAGGCACAAATTACTTCAATAATTTCAATTGAACGACCTACTTTACACTCTAAATTATAATTTATCTGACTCTTCTCTATAATTGTTGTATACACAATCCCAGGTCTAAAGTTGATAGTTCTTGAGATATGGACAGCTAAAAATTTAGATGCATTCCAAATTTCAATCTTTCTAATTTTATCTAGGCGGCTATGGAGATCATTTGTCGCTTGAACTGCTTCATGATCATAACTATGTCAATTTCCAATTATTTAGTCAAGATGGCTATGAATACAAGACACCTGTCATATTTTCTGTTAATATCACCCCCAAAACAAATGAACAACGTGCTCAGGGAATTTCAAAGAGTTCGTCTGAGAGAAAACCGTCAACAATTCGAACACTTAATTTATGACTAATTTCTTATTTTTTATAATGAAAACCTAATAAAATTATTCTTCAAGCACTACTCTGATATTATTAATTATGTGTATGCTTTCTACATTTTCTTAATGCAAATTGGTCTCCATAGCCGCCTAGATAAAATTAGAAGATTGAAATTTGGAATGTATATAAATTTTTAGCTGTCCATATCTCAAGAACTATCAACTTTAGACCTGGGATGGTGTATACAAAAATTATAGAGAAAAGTCAGATAAATTAGAATTTAGAGTTTAAAGTAGGTCGTTCAATTGAAATTATTGAAGTAATTTGTGCCTGAATGTCATATTTTGTAGCACTTCCGGTTGCACCGGAAGTGAGATTGTCATGACACAAGCATACAAGGCCCCTAAAAAGAAGTAAGAATAATATATTAAACTTTCCGCATATTCATTTGTTTTATGTTAAAACAGTATAGTTTGCGGCTCTTCCGACATTTTCAAACGCCATTTTCTTGAAAAGTGTTAAAGATAGGTATGGGGTATGATACATGTTTTATAATTAGAATTTTACGTATAATCCAAATTTTAAAAAATATACAGGGTGTTTCATTTAAAATAACAAAGTTGACTGTATTTCCGGTTGAACCGGAAACGATAGTCAGATGTTCGAGCACTTAAAATCTGCATCTAATGCAACCATACGAATTCCCAAAAATTTAAATCGAAATATTATTTCTTAACAAAATAACGGGCTGGCCAGTAAACTCGTGGGCACCCGGTATAGTATTGAATACTAAATAACATTGTATCAGTTAGGATTCATTCGTCAGTTTAGACAAAAGTACAACGCTTTTGTACATTTAGTTTTCTCTATCGATAAATCCTAGATTCGTGTGTGGATGTTGATATTCCATTTTGCAATTGTATACAGTATAATATATCACATTGCGTATAGTGGAGACAAAATCAGAAGGCGAATTCGACAATAAAATCGAAAGAGAAACAAGATTGCTCGTGTGCCTGTTTCCACTTATTATTCTGGTACCTACATTAAAGGTGCGTCCAGACTTGTGACAAAACCCCGTGACGGCGTCGTGAACATTCGACGGGCGAACTTCGACGCGTGTCATCGTCGCGAACTTATATGCGTTCCACTTCATTTTAATAAAAACAGTCACCATGGACGTTCCAGCAGCAGCGTGCATAGTTATTGATCATTTAAGTTCGTAATAAAAGACAAGCTTAGCAAAAACTAAAGGAAAACAATGACCGACTGCTGCAATGGTCAAATTCAACTAATGCAATATGCAAACTTCAAAACGCGCCGATGATACGCGATCCCGTCCAGACGTGCCGAACGAAGCCGCGTCGCATCAAAAGGATGCCTTTTGATGCGACGCCAAAAAACCGATGACCTGGAATGGACTGATGACACGCGGCCATGTCACGCGTTGCGGTTACGGAGTACCGTCCAGACTACACGCGATGAGGTTCGCGACCGTGTCACGGCACGGGGTTTTGTCACAAGTCTGGACGTACCTTAAAGGCCAACCCTACGGATTTCTTTGTGACCAACCCTGATAACCTACAGATCAACTGTTTCTTACCCTGTCATTGTTTATCTCGACAAAGCCGACTTCGCATTCTCATTTTGGCCCAACAATATAGGTAACATTGTCATAGCAAAATACATAATTAAATAAAAGGTATATAAATCATGATTGTAGCCCAAAAAGCTATAAATATCACAATAATCCGAAACTGGTACGCTGTGGGTTTAAAAACAACAAAGCGTTTCCATAAAAGTAAAAAGAAAAGGAAAGAATTATTGCTACAGCAAAATATGTCTCGTTGCAGGCCGCTTTTCTCTTAGTTTTATCTCTACAATCTTAGTAAAGAAATTTTATATTTATATAGTTTATAAATAAAAAGAATCGCATCAATATGTGCACACGTCTGTGAATAAGGCGGACTAACCTGATTTATCGTCCATATTGCAGTTTGACCCTCAGTTCATTGTTAAGAATACTCAATGGCTTAGCCATATATAGTGCCCCACAACAACAAATTATAAGAAACATCGCGATTACCCAGTATACTGCAGACAAGGTTTCATTAAAGATAAAAAAATGCTCGCATGTAATTAACTATTATTGCAAATAGGCAGTTTTTTTCTCAAATGTTATAGCTAAGGATAATCAAAATGTTTTAGACTTTCTTCCAACAATTTTTAAATTAACGATCATATGTCACGATGCAGTGTTAATTGGTCATAGTCTAATACAGGAAAAAAACTTAACTGATTCCCTGCAATCTAATGAGAACGATCCTAAGCCAAACAAGTTTCATACGAAAACCAATTAAGCAGTTTTTAAGAAAATGTACGCGCAACGTACACGAGCGACTTTTTAAAAATTGGTTTAAAATACTGACTTTTCAACACTTCAATATTTAAAAAAGCATTCGACAACTTGTAACCATTTAGATTACAGGGACTTTAAGAGTAAAAATTCTCGAAAATGCACTTCATTTTAAATATTTTGATATATATACACCTGAATCTTTTTTCTACTGGTTTCTGAGATACGAGTATAACTGATGCGAATTTAATTTCTTGCCACTTATATCGGTACATAAATATAATATTGAAACTTATATTGCGTATTTATAACTGTTCGTGTTCTACTATAATTTTGGGTAAAGAATTATTCAATGGAAGATTTGACTTCTTAAAGTCATTTTCAGGTTTATTTTTTGGTAAAAGGGCATGCGAATATTTTATTGTCACTGATCAACTTTTTGTATACAATATCAGTAACATATGTTTAATACTTTTGCCATTTTCTTCTATTCCATTGAATCAAAATCTTAAAACATTATAAGAAAGTATTATCACAACAGGCCTGGAGAAAAGTATTTAGCTAAAGACTAGGCTATTTTCAATTATAGACAAACTTTGAATACAGTACCTACCTACCTACTTTTCTAACAATTTTCTTTTTAGATAAAAATGCACTATAATATGATTTTGTGAGGAGACGAAATGTCGCATCGTGTCGAATCGAGTTAAAATCTTAACCATATTTTGTGATAAAACTTTTGAATGTGATATAAAAAGTGCCTTTTATGTTTTGACATTCTTTTAAAACAAATCACTAAGAAATTAGACATATTTATTAAACTATCTCTTAGGTGTATCCAGCGCTGGGTGTATCTCAGAAACCAGTAGAAAAAAGGATTTAGTAAATTGACAAAAAAGTCTTAGAATTAATAATTATACTTTGGAGATTTTATTCTTTCAAAGTTTCTGCAATACCTAGATCCCTAAAGGTGTCTAAATAAATGTTTGGATAAAGCACAACTTTCAATAGCTTTCACGAAATTAGCGTTTTAAGTAAAACACCATGTATTTATACATTTAATTCAATCCAATAGAAAAGAAAATGAGTTAAATAAGTGAAGCGTATCCTTTAAGTACTAAAAACATTTTATCCATCCTTATTTATTGCTAATAAGGCATTTGAACTTTACAATAAAAGATTCTATTTACCACAATTGGTATTTAAACTGTGGCCAACAGTGTAATATCAGCTCATTTCTACCATACAAACTAATGAGTGCGCACTATTTATATTTTAACTAATTTTAATTTAAAACTCCACTGGAATAATGCCTTATATTCTTATAAAATTGGAAAAACGACCCAATATTCATCTACATTTTTATTGTGCAAAAGGTTTCCTTAGGTGATAAATTGGAACGTTTGAAATCGTAGATTTCTACAATTTTTGAGGAATGGAAGTGGTAGATTAAGTATTACTGATTTAAGTCTATTTAAATTTGTGGTATAACGAACTAATATTAAAATAAAAACTTATTGTTATTTTCTAACAGAATTCAGCCCTTCAATATGAATATATGTAAATCATGATATTTAGTCTTAAATATACACTCATAGTCATAAGCAACAAAACGGACAAAAAAATTACGGCAAAGTTTGATATTTTACAACCACTAGAATAGCATTGGAGAATCTGGCCGTAAAAGTTTTTGTTCAAGTTTTTTAAGATACACGACTAGTTTTGATTGATAAAACCAAATATACTTTTAAAGCAGTTTCTTCCAAAAAGAGTATATGATTATGTAATTTTAAATTTTGTATCAAACGCCTCATTAAGGATGTCCAAAATAAATGGAACACAGCCTTAATAGGCATTGAAAAATAAAAAAGTTGAACCATTTTTGGGTTTAATAATACACATATTATGACGATGTCGAATATTTTTTTTTCAGGTATTAGCTTGAAGTAATGACATCGCCATTTTTTTAATGGTACCATACATATTCTCCTCTCTATTTCAGCAGATCGTTTAGCTGTCTAAACAAACGTATACGATTTTTGGTATCTTACATAAGAAAATTTTTGACAACCAAAAATCAAAAATTAAAATTTTATACTAAAAATTTAATTTCGGGTTCATGGCATTGGCAACATCTTTTAAAATGAACTAATTTTCCGGTTTGGGTAAATCTGATTTAACAGATCATAACGCCAATACCCACACCTAATAGTTATTAATAATTAATAATAATTGTTTAAAAAAAATCAATTAAACAATTTTTTTACACCCTATCTCGGAGAACGAAGGATTTGCGGGCGCCTATAGATATAACATTTTCTCCTATTTTAGAAGAGAAATATCTCTTTCCAAGGCCTGTACCACAATTATTTAGTACCCTGTATCAAGAGCGTACCCACGATCCGAACTAGAGGGGGTCAAATTATTATTTTTGAGGAAGGGGGCGGGATGCGAATTCGGTTTGCGAAGAGCATAACTTTATTTTTTCTTTACGGGGGGAGCCCCGGGAGCTGCCCCTCGCTGGGTACGCCCTTGCCCTGTATGTCTGGACTTGTTTTCAAACTATGGCCGACACACTTCCATCCCTAGAATTTTAATAATTCAAATATTTACAATGGATCCTTAACCTACAAATATGGAAGTCCTCTAAGCAGACTTTAAAACTTTATATTCCTCTTTGTTTTATTAATATATATATATATATATATATATATATATATATATATATATATATATATATATATATATATATATATATATATATATATATATATATATATATATATGGTATTGCCATTTAAATACTACATTGTTTCATTAAAATTTGGGTTGTGTCCATGAAAAGACGAGACAACTTATTGTATGTTGTATAACTTTGGACATAAATACAAGTTTTTAACCACCGTTAAAACCGTTTTACTTGTGAGCAAGTTGAAGCAGGCGTAATTGCAGCAAAATCCTTGGTATTGCATGGCCTTGCCTGCAAGTCGTCTGACAAGGTTTTATATTTCATTACATTTTTAGTGCGATATTGTAGAGTCCAACCAAGCTCGCAGGTATCAAAAAAGGTAAAAGTAAAAGGTGAGAAATGGAAGATGGATAATGGAAAATGAAAATATGACTATTTAACTTCTGTACTGGTAACTTGTGATCTAGTAATTGTAAATGTTGGCACTGCAAAAGTCACCAAACTATGCCCTAAGATCGGACCCGCATAAGGTAATAATAATAATGTATTTGATAGTGTGAATACTAGTAATTCTGGAAATATGTAAATATGATAGTTTATTTGGCAAGAAACTCAAATATATTGTTTTTTATATATTATGACACAACAGAAAGCCCTTAACGTAAAAAGTCGCATACAGATAATGAGCAAAGGATACTAAATACTTTCATTAATTTCAGATGTGCATACTATTAAGGTTAATTATACAAAGTCGTTTTCATGAACACATTCCTAAAAAGGGGTTTCTCCTCAGGGACACCGTATTTTTCTATTAAATACTGCCACCAGATGTTCTTTTTAACGTTTAAATATCTTTACTGGTATATTTTTTCTAGAATTAGGTAAAGTGAATTCGTATTTAAAGTGTAGCTACGAGCTAAACAGTGCGAGGTAGAAAGAATGAGCTACAAGACTCAGAGATGTTTACACATTACAAAAGGTTACCTGTGCGTCTAAATAAATTGGTAGTTAAAAAAATAGTGTTTAGGAATCAACAAAATTTTAGTGAAAATTAAAAATAGTAATTTTTCCTATGTTTCCGTTAAATCCGGAAGTATAGCAATTTTTTTTAATCCATCAGTCCGCCCGCAGAATAACTGACAAGTCAGTAAATATGAGGTTCAAAGTTGAGATCTGATACATATCTGTAGATAAAATGGGTTGCCAAATTCAGGAAACAGTCAAGAAAATATTGAAAAAGTTTTTCGTGTTTTTTAAACAAAAGACATTTAGAAACCAACTTGTGTGGCAAACATTAATTTAGAAGCAAGAACGAGATACCACTGTTTACATTTTAGAGCGATCAGGGATTCCCAAGTTATTAACCCTGCCAACTATAGGGTCCCCCACCTACATCTTAAGAATGACCGTTGCCAGACTTTCATTTATGTGGCATATTTTCAGATTGATTAACTATACTAAAATAACTCAATTACTGTAAGTTAATATCTACAATCATAAATATCCGAGGTTAAAGTATATGGCTCAGGATAAGATATACCACTGTACGATTATTTCTCGTCAAATTTTTATTAATTTATTTCCATTAGATTGTGACGAAATTTAGAGTGAGAGTGGCAGCTTGCTGGCTCATTACTACTCATCAGAATACTTTTCTTCCCCGTACCTATTAATTGATAATTTCAAGATTTGTCGAGGCGTAATGTTTTGTGTGTAACGGTCCAGCCAGGAATAAACAAGACCGCATTTTTTAACACAATTTTAAACAAACAGTATATAATAATAAAAAGTGACCCTATTTATCAAAGTAGTCATTTTTTAAGCTCTCGGTTGTTGCTTTAATGTATAGGGGAAAGTATCCTATATTGTACTGCATCCTAAATTGTACCACCTTAATATTTCATAAATTCTCTATGTGAGGGACCCTCTAGCACACGCATGTGGTAGTTTAACCAATCTGAAGCCAGCTTGCAAGTTATCACGCGAGTAGGAAAGTTACCGGCAGTGAATATCGAAGTTGTTTATTTTCCTTAAATCGGAAGTAAGTTACTATGTATTTTCCTAAGATATAGAACGAAATCCGTATTGTTATTCTAATAGCTGTTTATTTCACTAAATATGTAAGTTTTCAGACACATTTTGCACTATTTATATTTGGGCTGAGCCAACATTTGAAATTATATTTTGTAAATATTAAGAAAATTTAATTGTTTCCTAATTTGTACCAGCATTGAGTTGCCTATTTTGTACCGGTCAAATTGTAGCAAGTTTCTTTAATTTTATTGCGGAATGCGCCAAAAGGGTATGAAATGGGGCAAGTGGTCAAAGGCGAATATGGACGACACATTGAAGAATTATAAAACTGGGAAATATGGATTGAACGAGATATGTAAAATGTATAACGTCTCAAAGTTTTAAAAGAAATTTGTAACGAGTGCTAAAATTTAGTAAACTCTCATAGAGTTAATGTATTTGATATGACTACATTGAGATTATACCTATTTTTCAATAAAAAAATATTTTGATGCTTTATTGCTAATTTTTTACTTTATTCTGGTTGGTACAAATTAGGAAACCAGGTAGTACAATTTAGGAAACTAGTTGCCTAAATTGTACTACTTGCAATGGTTTTCAAAAAACGCTTTCTTATTTAATTTATGAAATATAAAGGTAAAAAAACTGTCAATTTTGGTAGGAAACATCACTACGAATAACAGGTCAAGTTCTCAAACCGCACAGATTAAACCGTTTACTTCTGAACGCATTTTTTTACAAAGTGGTACAATATAGGCTACTTTACCCTATATCTACCATTGGTAGGATAAAGGTTTAGATGCTAGTCGCTCCAAAACATGGATGAATTAGAAAGGATTCGGTGTTCCGTATACTGTGAGCGTATCGAACCTGAAGCCTGTTTATTTGTTGTTTGTTATGAAAACATTTACCCTAGAGGTCTAGTTTACGAACTTTAAGGAAATACGTAATTGAATCAAGAATGGTAGTAGAAAGAGAAAAAATAGCATTGGAGTGTTGGAGCTCAGAAGTGCTGGTTGCTTAGGAAATACGTCTGAACACTCGGCTACATGTAGGTCTTTGTCTAATGAACTAGAAAAGAAAAAGTGCGACTTGTAGATTTATAAATGACTCGGGGCGACTTTAAATAAACCTTTAGAAATAATATAACATATAAATAATAAAACCTTTTTAACTTAAATTGATTATTATTTGGCAGAAAAATAAAATATTTTAGGCCTTTTATTACTTTTAGTGATTTGTGATGCTTCTAACTTCTATTTTTTGTACAAAAATACAAGGTAAAATAAGATGTGGCCAATGTTTACAAATTGTGTTTACAGTGTCGCTTATAATGGTTTGTTTTGGCTTCAAGGAATGTTAAATCATCCCGTATCCAATAAATCCATGCTCAAAAACAACTAAAAAAACAGAAATCCAGACTTAACACCTATGGATTTTTTCTTGTAGAACGTCTCAAAGCAAAAATTTGAAAATTGAAGCCAGCTCAGTTAAAAGAAAAGAAACTTAACAAGAAGCTGAGGTTGAGGCAATACTTCAGTTTTATATCGGCGGGTAGGCGATAAAACAATTCCGATCTGCTTTGAAGAGGCTACTATATTTTTACGCTTCTTTTAAAGTGGTTCCGTGCAAATACATAGGTTGCTATATAAACGTTAAAAACCCGTTTACTGCTTAATTCGTTCTAATGATGCAGCGGTCTAAGTAAATAAAAGGGTTTTATTAACGTCTATTCAAATATGCGAGTTTACAAGTACGATTACAATCAATCATTTTACAGAGAGCATAATATATTATAAACTTAGTAAATGCGATTTTTCATAAAAAAAATTCCCTACAAGATACTCGTATGTATACAGGGTGATTCACGGTCGATGGTAGGTTAGACGTTTATGGAGAACGGAACGCGGGATTTTTTTGAAAATTTGGCAACGTGGGTAATTAGCTATGCTCTGTCCATCTAAAATATTTTCAGCATTGCGACGTTGCCGCTTCTATCAAAAAGTCCTAGCAACTTTATTTTTTTAAATGGAACACCCCATATATTAATAAATTTTTAGAATCGCTCTTTTATTACAATACTTTTTTGTTAATATTACCCTATACCTATCTCTATCGGTTTTCGAGATAAAAATTAGTTTGTGTTAAATATGGTCCAAAACATGGCCCTAATTACACGTAAGTAAATTAGTGCTCTCAATTCATGGAAAGTTGATATTTTGGCGGTAGTTTAGACAGACCCGATGTATTTATTTTTCACCATGAAATCGACTCCATATCATACAGGGCGTGCTAAGATTACTATTATTTCCGTTGTTCATAAAAGGGGTCAAATGTTCGTTTTTTTAAATGAAACCCCCTGTATATTAATCAATAAATTGAAAGACGAAGAAAAACGCTTTAAGATGGTACATCATATTCCTATACCTAAATCATCAAGTTTTCTTAATAAAAGCGCTTTTTTGTGAAAAAAAAAATAAAGACTTTAATTTTAAGTAACCATGGATATCAAACATCAAAATATCAAACTTACGACATTTTGACGACTGTGTTTAAAAAAATCTCCCAAAATGAACGCAGATAATCATTATTCAAACGAAGTTCTTATGAAATTATTTATTTTACACGGACAATGTGATCAAATCATTGCCAGAACTTGCAGAAAATTTAACCAAATGTATCCTGAATTGACACAAATGAACGAAAGGAAGTTTGTAAGATTACAAAATAATTTCATTAACTATGGCTCAAATTTAAAAGCGCCTCTAACATTACCAAAACCTGTTACTTCAAATGAAGATAATATTGTCAACGTTTTGGCATATTTTTATGCATATCCAGAGGCTTCCATTCGTAGTGCAGAAAAAGATTTGGGTGTATCATATGCTTCAATACAACGAATTTTGGGAAATCACGAAATGCATCCGTTTAAATTTACTAAAGTGCAAGCCCTCAAAGCAGAAGACTTTGAACGTAGAGTGCATTTTTGCGAAACCCTTTTAATACGTATACAAGAGGATCCGGAGTTTTTGTCAAAAATCATTTGGAGCGACGAAGCAAAATTTACAAGGGATGGGATTTTTAATAGAAGAAATAAGCATTTTTGGGCTGATCATAATCCTCACGTGACAAAAGAAATGGGATTTCAAGAAAAATTTGACCTAAATGTTTTTTGTATTTTAAAAAAGCACAAAATTAGCTTTTTTATTTATGATGCCACTTTAAATGCTGAGAGATATCTCGAAATACTAAGGACGACTGTTACCGATTTCGTCGAAAATTTATCTTTAGAGGATTATAGGAATTCGTGGTTTCAACTGGACGGAGCGCCAGCTCATTGCACCCAGGAAGTTTCCAGGGTACTTTATGAAATATTTGACGATCGTTGGTTTAGGCGCTTAGGGCCGTGGGATTGGCCACCGAGATCCCCCGATCTCACGCCGCTTGACTTTTATTTATGGGGTGTTTTAAAAGAAAGAGTGTACAGTACTCCAGTGCCTACCAAAGAAGAACTGCGACGGCGAATAGTTCGGTGTATTGAAGATCTGGATCCCCATGAAATTGAAAAAGCAACTACGAGTCGCGTACAAAAGCACATACTAAAATGTTTAGAATGTAATGGACAACATTTCCAGCATTTATTGTAAAAATTTCTTATTTTGTTTACAGTTTTGTTTTTTGAACCTTCCTAATTTTGTTATTTAATTTATTTTCACATGTTAATGAAATTATTTTGTAATCTTACAAACTTCCTTTCGTTCATTTGTGTCAATTCAGGATACATTTGGTTAAATTTTCTGCAAGTTCTGGCAATGATTTGATCACATTGTCCGTGTAAAATAAATAATTTCATAAGAACTTCGTTTGAATAATGATTATCTGCGTTCATTTTGGGAGATTTTTTTAAACACAGTCGTCAAAATGTCGTAAGTTTGATATTTTGATGTTTGATATCCATGGTTACTTAAAATTAAAGTCTTTATTTTTTTTTTCACAAAAAAGCGCTTTTATTAAGAAAACTTGATGATTTAGGTATAGGAATATGATGTACCATCTTAAAGCGTTTTTCTTCGTCTTTCAATTTATTGATTAATATACAGGGGGTTTCATTTAAAAAAACGAACATTTGACCCCTTTTATGAACAACGGAAATAATAGTAATCTTAGCACGCCCTGTATGATATGGAGTCGATTTCATGGTGAAAAATAAATACATCGGGTCTGTCTAAACTACCGCCAAAATATCAACTTTCCATGAATTGAGAGCACTAATTTACTTACGTGTAATTAGGGCCATGTTTTGGACCATATTTAACACAAACTAATTTTTATCTCGAAAACCGATAGAGATAGGTATAGGGTAATATTAACAAAAAAGTATTGTAATAAAAGAGCGATTCTAAAAATTTATTAATATATGGGGTGTTCCATTTAAAAAAATAAAGTTGCTAGGACTTTTTGATAGAAGCGGCAACGTCGCAATGCTGAAAATATTTTAGATGGACAGAGCATAGCTAATTACCCACGTTGCCAAATTTTCAAAAAAATCCCGCGTTCCGTTCTCCATAAACGTCTAACCTACCATCGACCGTGAATCACCCTGTATACCCACGGCACATACACAGGTTTGCTGCTTTCGTGGGCTGTACGAAGATAAAAAAAAAGGCTTCGAAAATAATAACATCTAAGTAATAATATTCATCACAGATTTGTTAGCTCCCCTACACATTCTTGGAAGTATTTCGTGTTCAATTTAGAAAGTGATTTAATTTCGTTGTTTACCTTTTTTATATGTAAGACACCACATGAGTAATTTGATCAAAAAAAAATAGTTAGGACGCACTGATAACCTTCAACTTTATAAATGTAACAGCTAATGACGACTAATGAAACTTTTCTTGTAAGTGTAAATAAATTAGATATTTGAAAAAATAATTAGTGCTAGTATTAAAAAAACATTATCTTCAATTATAAATAAGATTTCACTTGACATTTTTCTGTTTACTAGTAACAAATTAATTAACCGCTACTTTGAAAACAATCATAAACTGTGGCATGGGTGGTTGTAGGGTGGTCCACATTTTGCGACATTTTTTTCTTTGGTTTCACCATTTTAAAATGTTTTAAATGCCAAGGAAATAACGTGTGCCAAATTTCAAGTCATTTTCGACAAATAAAAAGTCAAAGTCAAAAAGAAAAATAATACACCGCGCCTCAATACCTCTTTCCTTGCATGTCACACCACGTCTGGTTTTATCTGGGACACCACGGCGAACGCGACCGCCGGCGATCAAAACTTATTTCCGGAGACACAGCAGATTTGTCCCAATTTCATCATCAATTTTGGTGGCGACGCCGGTCTATGCATTGGAGAATTAGGGTTAAAATCGCGTGCTATCGGCATCTCGATGGGCACAATATTTCGTGTCTCCTAGCTCTTGTTTATTGTTTGGATTTCGAGCGGCGTTGTCCTTGGCGCGGCGGGCGGAAGAGATTATTGCACAATTTTATGTTTAGTTTTCTTGATATATTAACACGTGAAGGCCTAATAATTTTTTTTCTGATCAGTTGAGGGATATTTTTTTTATTTAAATAGTTTATTAATTATAATTATTAGCAGTGCGTTAGTGCGTAGTATTACATACTAGTAATTCTAGTACTGTGTATTTTGTTTTGTTCTTACTTTTTGGATTTTCCCGATCCGCCGTTTCGAAAAAATGGAATCAGAAATAAACTCAGTGCAATATTTATTACAAAAGACTGTTTTACAATTTTTTAAGTAGTTATTATTTATTGATTTGTATTTGTGCCCCCCAAATAAAAAAGTCACGAGTCGCCACTGTACATAGAAACAGAATATATAATATTAATAAATTGTACCTAAGAACTATTATGTATTTACATGAATAATTTGTTGTAATCAGTTTTAAAATGATTCCGCAAGTGTCGTCTTACTGACATCTTTAAATTTTTTACTATATTCGCTTACAATTTGCAGTATCCATTGACGTTGTTCTTCATATTTTGTTTATATTTTATTATATTCGTCCTTTCTGCTGAATCATTCACTATTTACTACATTAAAATTATTTATGTACTCATCATTACTTTCCCAGTTTTCTGGACTCTCATTAGAAAAATTTGTGGATAGCCCTAACCTTTCAAAAAACCTAAGAGTATTTTTACATATAAATTCACAAAGGTCTTTATGTTCTATTTCGTATATGTTACTTAATTTAACACGTTTTTCACCTTCTTCTCAGTCTTCTGGAGCATTTATTATATTTCATTTTGACATATCGGCAAAAATATGAAATCTCTATCCTACTTAATCTCGAAGAGTGCCGTGACTAATTTGTTTTCAGCATACCAGAGTATTCGGAAAATGATCGCCGTCGATATCGCATTTTTGCCGATATGTATGTCAAACACGAGTGGATTAAAATATAAAGTGTGTTATATCATTGTAATCAGAATAGCGTATTCTATTGAATACTATACTATATATACACGGTGTCCCATATAAGAATGCACACTACAGGGATCTCGTAAATCAGAAGAGATACAAAAATGATTAAATTAGAGAAAAGTTGCGCTTTGCTGAACCCTTCAAAATCAAGATTCGAAATCTAAAAAAATCCGATTACTTCCGAAGATATTTGGGAAAAACCGAATTTTCCCGATTTCGTTTTTATTTTTTTCTGACTCTATTTAAAAAGATATAACAAAATAAATTTCACATTCTCATTGCCACTTTTTCTGCTCTACAAGCCTGCGTTCTTAGATTTTCAATACGACGTTTCGTTTCTTCGCAACCATCATCAACTTCATTTTTTTAAATAGTCGAAAAATTTTGTTTTATTCCTAAAAAATTCTAATTTTAATTCTAAGTCCCACGACATATCGCTTCTTACATTTATCCGACGTTTCGGACGAAAAAATCATCATCAATATTATTTGATGATTATTATGAAGGAACGAAACGTCGGATCAAAAATCTAATTACGTTATCATGTAGAGGAGAAAAAATTACATGGGAATGTGGATTTTATGTTGACCTGCCTTCTTTTGTGAAATCAGAAAAAAATTAATTGCCAAAATTTTTTGTTTCAAATTTCAAGAATTCGTAGATTTTTTTCTGATTCTACAGTAAGAGATAGATTAAAATAAATTTTACATTTTTATTGTCGTTTTTCTCCTCTACAACATGACGTCATTCAATTTTTGATTCTACGTTTTGACTTTTCTCGACCATTATCAACTTTTTTTAAATAATCCGAAAATTTTATTTTAGCACAGTTTTGCCCTCGTTATTCTGAACATATGATTAAATAAGATTGTTCCAATGAACTTTTTGTAGCGTAAAAATAAAATATTTTGTTTTTTGATAACAACATCTTGCTTAGTTGCACGTATGTGATACGTCGTTGAATTCAGAATAACAAGGGCAATTTAACTGTGCTAAAATAAAATTTTCGGATTATTTAAAAAAAAGTTGATAATGGTCGAGAAAAGCCAAAAAGTAGAATCAAAAATTGAATGACGTCATGTTGTAGCGGAGAAAAACGACAATAAAAATGTAAAATTTATTTTAATCTCTCTCTTACAGTAGAATCAGAAAAAAATCTACGAATTCTTGAAATTTTAAACATAAATTTTGGCATTTCATTTTTTTCTGATTTCACAAAAGAAGACAGGTCAAAATAAAATCCACATTCCCATGTAATTTTTTCTCCTCTACATGATAACGTAATTAGATTTTTGATCCGACGTTTCGTTCCTTCATAATAATCATCAAATAATATTGATGATGATTTTTTCGTCCGAAACATCGGATAAATGTAAGAAGCGATATGTCGTGGGACTTAGAATTAAAATTAGAATTTTTTAGGAATAAAACAAAATTTTTCGACTATTTAAAAAAATGAAGTTGATGATGGTTGCGAAGAAACGAAACGTCGTATTGAAAATCTAAGAACGCCGGCTTGTAGAGCAGAAAAAGTGGCAATGAGAATGTGAAATTTATTTTGTTATATCTTTTTAAATAGAGTCAGAAAAAAATAAAAACGAAATCGGGAAAATTCGGTTTTTCCCAAATATCTTCGGAAGTAATCGGATTTTTTTAGATTTCGAATCGTGACTTTGACGGGTTCAGCAAAGCGCAACTTTTCTCTAATTTAATCATCTTTGTATCTCTTCTGGTTTACGAGGTCCCTGTAGTGTGCATTCTTATATGGGACACCGTGTATAATAATATACAGGGTGTTCCATTTTAAAAAATATATGGTAGGCTATTATCTCAGAAAATTGTTAGTGTTTTGTTTTGTGTGTAACTCAAAAAAAAATTGGCTACTAACCCTACATTTTATTTTTTTGTTTACCTTGATATCTTTAAAAACAAAAAAGTTACAGCGAATCAAAATGCTAAATTGAACGCACGGTACTTTGGGTTGTTAGCGGCACCTCTTATTTTTCTTTTAAATAAATTCCGTTTATAGGATGATATTTTTGTAGCAAAAATGAGACTTTTGAAGGGTGAGAACACAGAAATTCAAAAAAAAATACCTATATAAAGATGGGCCACCCTAGACTGGTTAGAAATATGAATTTTAATTATTAACTTAAAAACACATACATTTAAAGTAATGTATGCCTTGCACAAGAAAGTTCATATTGTCGTTCCCTGCCTTACACACAACCACGCAAGTTACCGATGCACAGTAAACTAACATAAAAAATTAACGTAGCTGTAAAATAAATTAAAAATGACTAGAAACGTATAATCTAAAATTTAATATCACAAGTTTTAGAGTATTATAATCTCGAGTTACAATGTTAAAATAGTGTAATATGCCCCTATTTCAACAATTTTTGGTACTACGTCCCCTTCAGGCATGTTCCGGCGCTTACAAGGTATAATAAAAACAAAACTTACTAATTAAGACTTGAATGCTCACTTAAGACTTGAACGTCTACTAATTGATTAACATTGAGTTGAGAATATTCTCGTGATTTTAATAACTTACACATTTATTCTACATCTAATAAAATGGAATGTATGTACTTTTGTTACTACTTGTGATCCAGCAGGTACGAACTTTGATCAATTTTTTTAACAAAAAAGGCAAGTAGGGCCAGTGGCGGACTAAAGGGGAGGAGACAGGTGCGCGGTCCGCGCCGTGCCCCACCAGCAGGGTATAGATTCTATTACACTTTATTTTTTTATTCCGTCATTTTCCTGTCCAATATAAGGGGCCAGGTATTAGAGGCCGCCCCACAGAGGTCATTTTATCTATTCTATAAATTAATAAATCCAAAAAAAAAGTTGTAAAAAAATCCAAATAAACTAGACTATTTTAACAATAACATACTAACTGTACCACAAATAATCTGCATTCACTCCAGTCAAGTCACTTTTGCCTCGTATGTTTGACGTGCATTGACATTATATTTTTGTGTTGCGCTCGCTACAATTTGTGTGAAGTATTTTAGTTTGAGGTAAGTACTACAATTTTCATTACCTTTATTAGTTTTGAGCTTTAAATTAATTTGGAGATAGTATATTTAAAAATTTGCTGAACTTTTCCAGATTTTTTATAAATAACTATGCAAAAGGTATACTCGCAGTTAAAAGATTTCCACAGATTGTGTATTTTTAGGTTTTTTAAATATCTTAACTTAGTGCCTTCTTAAGGATATATTAAATACGGACAGAACACTGCAGATGACTGAATAACAATGTATTTTTAGTTACCATGTCATTTACGAGAAGAGAACTGTTGGATGTTTGGCGACACATTGGTTGGCAACTGGCGGACCGCGGTCCGGATCCGGACCGCGGAAAGTAGAAAACTAGATTGCCAAAATATTATTTTCAAGAGTAAAAATAAATATTTAAAACTAATAATATGAATTTTTATAAGTCACGTTTATTTCTGAGAAACAAAAATTTCCTGATGTCCATTTGAAGTTTTTCTTTTTTTCCCCTGGACCTCGATACAATTTTTAGAAGTATCCGGAACCCACCTGAAATAACTTGCAGACCCCTGCTTTAGAACGAAAAAATCTGTGGAAATCTTAAAACTGCGAATATGCCTTTCGCATAGTTCTTTATAAAAGATCTGCAAAAGTTCAGCAAATTTCAAAAATACTACCTCCAAATTAATTTAAAGCACAAAACTAATAAAGGCAATAAAATTATAGTACTTACCTGAAACTAAAATACTTACCACAAAACGTAGCGAGCGCAACACATGAAAATATAATGCCAATGCACGTCAAACATACGAGGCAAGTGACTTTACTGGAGTAAATGCAGATTATTTGTGGTACAACTACAACTTAATGCGAGCGATACGAAGAAAAATATTTTCGATTATTGTAAACTAGTCTGTTCTTGTTAAAATAGTCTAGTTTACTTCGGATTTTGCAACAACTTTTTTTGAATTTTTTATTAATTGCTAGAATAGATAAAATGACCTCTGTGCGCCCCGGGCCTCCGGAGGAGTTAGTCCGTCACTGGGTAGGGCCGCCATAAAATTATCTATAATATTTTTCTTTGGTATGTTTTGCATTTGCTTCTTATAAAGTCGTCGTGAGCTGTCGAAAGATTAAAAACAGTCTGTCTACCGATAGCTTTTTATTGGCCTGTGCATGACAGAGAGCAAAGAAAAAGCCACGGCCACCAGCACGAACGACATAACTTGATAAGCAATATAGCATGTAACCGTATCATGTCCTTCTTTTAGACTTGCTACGGTACCCGTTTGCCGTCATGCTCTCTGTATGCACCAGGGCCTGCCAATGCAATTATTTTGGAGATAAACAGTGTATGTACTTATCCTAAATATCGGAAATACCTGAAGAGGACTACATTTAATTATTTTTATTAGCTGCCAATAAAAAGACTGAAGGCATTTTTTTCAAAGGTCATGTTGATGTTTTTTAGTTTCATTGAAGGCATAAAAATGTTCTTGTTTTTTAAATTTTCTTCTGTACCATATATTATACAGAAAAGTTTGCAATCAATGATAAACTTTTTAATGACTGATTTCTCCAAAATTTTATTATTGTTAAAATTCTTGTATATTTTACCTTAAATTTGCATAGGTTAAAATAAGTTTTTCTTCATGTGTCTAGTTTTATGTTTGAAAATCAGGAATAAACGTTTGTAGTTGGTCAAAAATTTTTCGACACATTGTACATATAATTTCCATAAAACAAAAAAAATTCATGACCAGGAAAGTTTTACAATGTTGCCACATATCGTAGCAGCTATCTCTGTCGGGTCAGAGAATTGATAATTTGTTCAACGCCAAAAAAGTCCAATATAAGTAACTTAAAAAAAGTGCCCGCAGTCATTTTAAAATTGTGTTCCCAAAGAATTAACAATGCTCTTATTATTCTACCTTCTTGAAAGGAACAATATTACTATCACCGGAATAATCCACTGAATTATTTTTTTCAGTTTTGTGAATTAACCTTCCCACGATCAAATCTTCTGTTGGAAAGTCCATAATGACCGAAATGTGAAACGCCATGTTCGCTCCTGCTATGGCATATTCGCAGAGGGAAAACATACTAAATGCTGAAAAAAGTGAAGATATTTTTTATTACAAGTGATATATGTGTTCTAGCCGTTTAGTGTAATAAACTGTTTCACTAAATGTCTTGACAGTTTATGAAGTGATGGTCTTCTCCTTCAAGTGTCTTGTTCATATATGAACGTAGGTTACTTGTAGCATATACCCGTGATGTGTGCCATTTTACAGATATTTCACGGATATATGAGACCTACAGTTTATTGCCGGACCGAACGACACTATTTGAGAGGTTGAACTAAGCATAATACTGCGTAGTGGTTTGCCTTCCTTGAGGTGCCGACCGAATAAAAAAAATTTGGACGCCGGTGTTGGGATACAATCCGCAAACTTTCGACACAGTAGCCTGCCGACACACTAACCACTTCGCTACGGTCGATAGATACTGCTGATAGATAGTGAAATCAGTACTGTTTTATAAAATGGCTAGAAATTTTAGACATTACATGCAATGCTAAAGTATTTCTGATCATTAGTGAAATTGTACCATCATCATCAAGCGGTTAATTATTTTAGACGTTTCATGTATTGCTTTTGACGTGAAATATTCGTAGTTGGTGACATATTTTTTTTTCAAAAAAATTATTCGACTTTACAAAAGGAAAGTATGAAATAATATTTTTACGTATTTATAATTGTGGTTAATGGTAAACTTAATTTTGTTCAATGTTAGGTAACTTGTACACCGAAGTTCTGAACTTTAAAGTCGGCGCAACTTCATATTAATTGTTTATGAATTATTATTACGGATCCTTATACTGTGAAATTGCGCCGACCTCAAAGTTCAGAACTTCTATGTATAAGTTACCTAACTTTGAACAAAATTAAGTTTACCATTAACAATGCGTAATAGTTATTTATTATACAAGGGAAAAAAGTATTCGATTTTAGCTAGAGGTTGTGTTGTCTCCCGAAGCGGAGGGAGACAAAAAACCGAGAGCTAAAATCTAATATTTTTTCCGTGTATAATACACTATTTTTTTCTGTGACGGGAAAAACGACGATTTAATACTGAAAAATCATATTATTACAATATATTAAATTCAGAAAATTATCGATGTGAAATTTGAATTTTTAAACTGGTAGGCTGCTGTACTTATAGCGACAGTTATACCTGCGTTGCTAAGGAAACCTTTAAAGTAATCAAACATCTGTCATTTTAATTCTGTGATTTGATTTAAAAATTGCGAACTTAGTGGTTGTTTAGTAGTTATTTTGAATAATAGAAAGTTAAAAAATGTCTGATTCCGAGTTTTCTCTGACTCCACCGGAGTTAGCAGAAGCGGCGAAAGTAGCGTCACAAAAATTATTGCCAGCTAAATCGCGGAAAATTTACGAAACCGCGTATTCAAGATTTATATGGAATTCTACCTTTACTTATGTGTATATATATCCGGGAAAAAAGTACTCACTTTTTTCCCGGGTAAAAAGTAATTTCATAAAAAGTGACATTTTGTTACCTGTCAACAGAGATAAAATGTTAAACGTTTTTCCCGTGACGGAAAAAAATATGATTTCACACTTTTTAGTGCTTTTCTTTTGTAAAGTCGGTTCATTTTTTTATTTTTTTGAAAAAAAAATGATTTATTTATTTTTAGTTTACCTATTCTCCCTTCCCCTTCATCTTATCGCCCCCTCTTTAAATTTATAATGTCCATGTAATATTGGATTTTCAGACCTCAGTAACCCCGAAAATGACATATTTAACATTTTTGAAGAATTTTTCACCCGCTCCTATCGCCCTCCTTCCCCGCCGTATTTTTTGTACATACGTACGTTACATGAACTTAGCTTTTCTGACGTCAATACCCCGAAAATGACCCATTAGTTAACATTTTTGGAGAAATTAACAGTCCCTTCCCCCGCCCTCATATTTCTTAACATCTGTTACACAAAATTAAATTTATTGACCTCAATAACCCCGAAAATTACATGTTAGTTAACATTTCTGGAGAAATTGCCAATCGCTCCTTTTTATCCCGCCCCCCGTTACTTTTTTTAACATCGGTTAGACAAAATTAGATTTTCTGACCTTAGTAACCCCGAAAATAATATATTAGTTAACACATTAATTATTATTTAAAGTATATAAAAATTATTTTGCTTAATTTATAAAATTTTTAAATATAATGAGGAGTTGAGGTTACTCAAAATCGTCATTTACCCAACTTTAAAAAAAATCGATACTTTTAAAAATGTTAATTCTAGAGTTAAAATTCACAAGACACTTAGAATACATTTCGACGATGGTTTAGTATTACATGTAATGTCTAAAATTTGATGAAACTGCACCTTATGAAATGGCTAATTACACTAAATAGCTATTACTGTACACATAAAGTTTCTTGTATTTAATCCTAGAAAAACCTCAAGCTTATCCAATCGCCTTATATTTTCTTTATTGGTTGAAGCCTATTAGAAGCTACTTTGGAATGAAGAATAAAGAAATTGTAGAAGCTTTTTTTGGACTAGGTCCTAAGAATCGATTTAAAATTAAGTTTATGATACCACTGACATTAGGATTTTTAATGACTACATGTCTGTGGTGTAACTGGTGCGTCTCTTCCTATACTCACTTATTTAAAAACTCTTTAATAAAATAAATTTTACTCTTAGGCGAGCTCTATCAACATATGATTCAACTCCATAAAGCTAGCAGTGAAAAGTCAGCGGACACTAAAAAGGAAACATAAGAATTTGTTGCTAATTAGCTGCCAAAGAATCAATTTTGTTGATCAAACCGATCTCTGAAAATCTTGAACACTGCCAGCTTTACATAAAGGTAGCGGGAAAATATGAAAATGAACAATAATCATATCGATAAATACGGTAAAATTTGTTGCTAATTTGTTGCTGCAGCACGCTGCTAAAAAAGATGTTAAAAAAAGATATAGAGCTTTTTTTAAAATTAAGTTTGACACGCGACTATTATTATTGATAATACGCTGGATTAGATTTTGTTGCTAGTCAAAATATCTACTTAAATTTCTAAATATATATATATATATATATATATATATATATATATATATATATATATATATATATATATGAAAATAAAAATATCTTGTCCGTACCATATATAACCATATATAAAGCACCTGCTAGGTGGCGTTATAGTATGTTATTTCCTGCTTGTGTTCTGCAAAACGGATTTAAGATACAGTAGCACCGTTTGCCTCGGTGCGACTGGGTTATGGCTGTCTGAATGAGTCCTAACAAGGACGAAACAGCTGTCATGGTCTACCCGGCCCGGGGTTGTCCATTTTCTTGGACTCCCCGTCCTTTGATGTAAAAGAGGAACACACTTCCACAGTCCGCAAAGCCAAGATTCTTCTTTCTCTTATATATATATATATATATATATATATATATATATATATATATATATATATATATATATATATATATATATATATATATATATATATATGTATATATATACAGCGTGTCTTCGGAAGTTCTTACCAAATGGAAAAAATTTTTATTATTGATTTTACGAAAAAAAGTGCCTCTTTATAAAAAGTTCTGCATCGTGAGAAAATAGCATTTCCATTCAAAAATTTGATCTAGTACATACAGGGTGGCTCAAAAATGTAAAAGTCCTAATACACGTGAAGCTAAAAAGACATAAAATCGTTATTTAAAGGTACACTGAGGACACTGCAAATGTGCTAGAATTAACTTTTTTGTGTTAGTAAATTAGGTTTGGAACATACAGAAGGTCCCAAAAATAGAATTAATTTTCTTTTATTGCCTTTCCAAAAAATCTAAACCTTCATAAAAAGTTCTACCTTGTAAAAAAAGAGCATGGTTATTTATAAACTTGATGTAGGACAATACAGGGCGGCTTAAACAGCTGAAAACCACAATTTAAATTTAAATTATTTTGCCACCTGTATGTCCTATATAAAATTTTTGAATAACCATGATCTTTTTTCACAATGTAGAACTTTTTATGAAGATACACGTTTTTTGTAAAGGCAATAAAAAAAATTAATTTTATTTTTGGGACCTCCTGTATGTTCCAAACCTAATTTACTAACATAAAAAGTTAATTCCAGCACATTAGCAGTGTCAGTGTACCTTTAAATAACGATTTTATGTCTTTTTAGCTTCACGTGTATCAGGACTTTACATTTTTGAGCCACCCTGAATGTACTAGATCAAATTTTTGAATGGAAATGCTATTTTCTCACGATGCAGAACTTTTTATAAAGAGGCACTTTTTTCGTAAAATCAATAATAACATTTTTTTCCATTTGGTAAGAACTTCCGAAGACACGCTGTATATATATATATATATATATATATATATATATATATATATATATATATATATATATATCTTATCTAAATTATAAATGATTTAAATAAACTTTATTATTATTATTATTTTGATTGTATGAAACCAAGTCCATTTCTGAAATGACTCTCATTGTACCACATGAATTGAAAATCCATTGCTTATTTAGTAAATTGTGGTCTGGAATTTGCATTTGTCTACAGCCCAACTTTTTGTGAATTAAAGTTACAGGTAAACCTCAACTCGTGATAGTCGTGATTACTAACAATTTAAAAAAGTGTTTCCAGTTAGAGAGCTGATATTACAAGTGGAACTAACTTTTAATAAAGGGGAACTAATGGTGGTAAAAAAACACTATAATTTCTCCAAATTTTCTGGAATATGGAATTCTGACAAGGTTAGAAGATTTATTGTTAAAAGGGCAAGTTTTATCCTCAAACTGAATTAAAACCAAAAAAATATTACTAACAGATTTATTTTGACATAATTATTTTAGGTGTAGTCAAAAAATTAATTTGTTAAACTTACCCATTCTGATACAAAAAAATCTGTGCTGTAAGAAAAAAATCACTAATCCCAGAGTAGATAGTAGAGAGAAATTCAATAAATCTTGTTTGTATTTAAGGTTCGATTTGATCGACTCCAGATCATTTCTGGTTTCAGCTGCAATTCTAGTTCCCTTGATACAAGCTAGCATTTGACTCAAACTACTAACCATAAATGTGATAAACAGTTTTTCATGGATTGCTGTAAATATAAAACGGTTAAATTCAACAATTAATTCTGCTTGTACAAACATATGCAGTAGGGTGGAGTAAAGACATTAAAATGGTATTTTGACTTGTGGCTAATTATCAAAAGATACCCACTGACAAAAGTAAAAAATTCCCAAAATGTCGAATTTTTTGGACATTTTCAGGTGCCACGAGCCCAAATTTTTTTTTTTGATTTTTCAAAAAATGACTAAAAATAAAATAAAGAGCAATCTCAGGTGGAATGGTGCGAAAGTTCAAAGTGCCAAAATTAAATTTTAGCGCCGAAACTTATGAAGAACTTAGTGACTGGCAAACATGCAGCTTTAGTGAACCCCGGGGTGAACCTCCTTTACTGAGAGAAGTGCCAACAGAAACATTACGTGAACTAATAAAATCTGTTCCCAAAATGGACCTTATGAAATTCCCCTGTCATGCGCAGGCCGTGGAGAGGGTTATAAAACTGGTTACGGAGGCATCTTCAGCTGTTTTTGGAATTGAAGCAAGACACGGTTATATAATATAACAGCAAAACTAAAATCAAGACATGAAATGCCCAAATTTGATACCAAAAAGGAGCTTAAGCAGTTTTAGAGAAGGTGGTCGTGCCAAGTTCTGGGTACCTCATTATTTATTTATTGTTAAATAAATAATCAGATACTTAGCGAAAGCCCATACAAATACGTGTATATAAAAATATATAAAAATTTGGTTGTGTGGCACCTGAAGATGATGAGCTAGTGGGTTGAAATTTTACATGGTTAATGACACCTATAGGTAGTACAATTCTGTTGCTAGCCCATTTCCAAAATTAAAAAAAATTGAAAAACAATCATTTTTGCTCCACCCTATTATGCAGAACCAATTACATCTTGGAGATCAGTGAAATGCAGTGAAATATTGTACTTAAGAGCTCCCTCAAGCTGTATTTGACCATGTTATCTATTATGCTTACAGTTTTAAAGTTTTCATTTAGAAAATTATACATACAAGCTTACAATTTGGTATTAAAATAGTTATTGTAACTTACGGTAGTTCTCTCTATTTGAAATGTATGTTACTCCACACAATGCCCCTGCCTCAATGAGATTAAGTAAATATGCTGTATTTAACCACATTTCAGCCTTAGACTTTAGCTAAAATAAGATTTTATTAGAAACAAAAAATTTACAAGATTTAAAATATAAAATAACTTACATTTTGTTCAGCTAATGGGTTAATCATTTTAAGTTGATAGGCATTATACACAGCAGATACTATGACTCTTGGGCCTAGGTGCACTGCAATACTGATTCTCCAAATATATTTTTGAGGGCTGGCCCCTGTCACTGCACTTATTGAAGGTATCAGGTTAAAAACCTAAAAAGCAGTTGTTATTTTGCAAGGCACCTAATGTTTTGTAGTTCCTAAATTTTTTAAAAATGGCTGATTGCAGATTGCAGCTGGCTTCCTTAATTTGAGTCGCCAATAAGATATAATATTCACATCAAAACAGAACAATCTTTTCTTTACAATGAGGTAAATTGATTCAAAATAAAAACGTATTATTTTAACTTACCCTGCAGTGTGTTTCGTGTACATCATCAAACTGAAATATACAGGCTGTCACAGCACAAAATACGAGTGCTCCTAAAGGAATAGATACCGAATAAAGACAGACATATTTAAAATTTACTTTATAATGTATAACCAGTTGTTCCTTATTTAAATTTTCACTGCCCTTGTCAGGACTCAAGAAGATTGTGTTACAGAACATATTCTTAAAATATGTATCGACTGCTTCCTCCTAATTTTTTTTAGGGCAGAAAACAGATCTAAACCCACATTCGCATTAGCTATTTCCCCGAGGTTCGACTTCGTAAATAATCATTTTACTAATTTTAAATTATTCCTGTTATTGGTACGCATTGATAATAAGATTTAGTTCAAGATTTTCTTTGTATTAAAAATTCATATAAAAAAAAATTAGCAACATAATTTCAACTCTGGCCGCTAACCTTACTTTTCAACCTTATTTGACAGCTGACAGCAACAAATGACATTTCTCGGTCTTCCTCATTAGCTGGCCGATAGGCTTTAGCTACAATAGGTATCTTCCTTTCACCCCAAGGAGGAGCTCCGGTACAGCTCCTGACCAGCACACAGTTGTTCCATCACAGAACAACAGGTATCAACTGGGGCATCAAGCACCTGAACCGTTCGAGCTAGTGATGTAAGGATACGTATCCAAAAATCCGTTGGATCCGAATATTAAAAGAATCCGGATTATCCGGAACCGGCCGAGAACTTGAATACGGATTCGGAATCAAAATAAATTCGCATCGGGTGGTTACTAATGCAAAGTGCAAAGAGAAAACGGAATCGGAATCGAGTGTAAGCGAACAACACGGTCTGCGATTTGGCATATTTGATATTGTGCTTTCTCTTTCTAATGACATTTCCTAAAAAAAGATGGCATAGTTATCGGGGTAACGGGTAGGATATGAGATGAGACCCATTGGTTAAACTAGTCCCGCCTCACCCGAACCGAATTCAAACGAGAACGGCGCGACGCGGTGCCTTCTTATCCCTAAACTTCGACTTCGACTGGTATGATACCGATACCGCATCGACCTACCTAGCCGTGTATCCGGATAGAAAATGTTTTAGTCTGTTGCATGCATACGTATACATGATCTGTAACCGCTTTCGCGCGGGTCAAGAAATGGATTCGAATTCGGATAATGGATACGGATATTAGCTGATTCCGATTCCGTATGATTCGGATATCTAATGAATACGGATATTTACAACACTAGTTCGAGCCCTATCCCCCCTGCCCTCTCGCGCATTACTTATGACTTGAGCTTAATGTCAAACTTGTCAATTGTTCCTTTCGGAACGGTGTCGAGTGACTCCGGGGCGAGTCGCTCCGGGGCGTCAGACACCTGAAAGGAATATTACTATTATAAGTATTCCTTTCAGGGGCGCATTCAGAATCGACGCCCCGTGGGCAACAGTGGGTAAAAATTAACTTGTCAATGACGTCACGGCCATAAGAACCAACGGCTGGCCGCCTGATTCTGGGCGGTCGGTTGTTTACCCGGGAACACCCGGGCGTCGATTCTGAATGCGCCCCAGGTGTCTGACGCCCCGGAGCGACTCGCCCCGGAGTAACTCGACACCGTTCCGAAAGGAACAATTGACAAGTTTGACATTAAGCTCAAGTCATAAGTAATGCACGAGAGGGCAGGGGGGATAGGGCTCGAACGGTTCAGGTGCTTGATGCCCCAGTTGAATGGAACAACTGTGTGCTGCTCTGGAGCTGTACGGGAGCTCCTCCTTGGGGTGAAAGGAAGACACCTATTAGGGTTAGCAGCAGAGCCTATCTATTTAGCATGAGTTTGGCAAGCCTGTATATTTTATCGGGGAATCCCTGCTAGATCGAGGGTGGCTACATTTTATGTTTTAAATGTGATTTTGTTTTTCTTTCCATTTAAAATTTTTATTTGTTGGCAATAAAAATTTGTTGATGATATTGATGTTTTATTATTGGCTATTTTTAATGGTACCAAAATCGTAACATTCTATTCTATACTATAGTTTTGTCTATGTTTATTGTATACGGGTGAAAGGGGAATGAGTACAATAATTTTAAGGGGTGAAAGTATGGTCAAAGTAAAAGAAAAAAGTCTTATATACAAGGGGTCGCAAACCAACCGTTTACCTATAAATTGTATTTAAAATTTTAAATCTTCGGCGTTGAAGGTTTTCAGTTACAGTACCACGAAAATAATTATGAATTTTTTTGGGCTGAAGGAACAATTTGTTCTCAGCAAAATACCAAAACAAAAATTGAAATGTGCCCTTTAATTATTAGGAAAAATAAAATCACTTTGAAGTAAATGTTTTACCTAAAACGCATTTGACAACGTCGCGCCCTTGAAAAAGCAGCCGGTGGAAGCCTCTGACACAGTTGAGAATTTTCGGGCTTAAAAGCCCGTTTTTTAAACTGTGCCTCTGACCCGCGCTGACCTACAATCTCCATGTATTAAAAAATTACCTCGTCACTCGGTCACTCCTCGTCAGTGTCAGTCTGTTGTTCTGTGGTGTCAGTCGTTCCTCTTCTCGGGTCGTTCACCCAATCAAACCCTTTTATCGTTTGGGTCGTTCCCGTTGTGCGATGGTGGTGTAGGCATGCGTGTACGTAAGAAAAGTCTGCGTGATCGTAAAGGTATGATGCACTTTATTAAACAAATGTTTACTGTGCAGCAGTATCACGACACGGTATTAACTTATGGTTAAGCTCGGGGAAATTCTGTTGTGGCAGCATGTTTGTACAGCGAACAATTTCCATATAGACGACGTCTGAACCCAAGAACGTTTCTCAACGTCTTTTAGACACCGGCAGTGTTGTCCTCCATGTTGAAAACAGAGGACCTCAAAGACAAGTTACTGTCTAAAATGAGGAGAACATTTTGCCCATCCTAGAACGAGATCCAGAGGTGTAAGTACCTACCAGGTCCAATGTCCATGCAAGGCAAGTTGGATGGTTTCAGATTTAGTGTTTGCTGGCACTTTTTTGTAAAAATGAACATTTATTTTTTAAACGATTTTGTTATCCTTGAACTGCTTTTATTTTTAAACAATAAAACCGACGCGGCTTCCGACAATGAATTAAAAATTAAGCTAGCCGAAAAAGCTGCTGGTTTTGGACCACAATAACGTGCGATGTTGCCATATTGTCAGAATTTTATAAACCTTTGATACCAGAATTAGCTCAAAACCCATAAAAGATAGACCCCCTTATTGTTAGAACTTTTTGTTCCCTTAAGACTCTATTTTTACGTAGTAAAATACTTGCACTCATACCCCTTTCACCCTAGAAGTTTTCAGATGGCTTTGGTCATGGATTTATTAAATAAAAGGATACGGGATGATGTAACATTCTTTGAAGTCAAAACAAACCATTCTAAGCGACACTGTAAACACAATTTGTAAACATTGGTCACCTTATTTTACTTTGTATTTGTGTATAAAAAATACGTTAGAAGCATTACAAGATTTGCTAAAAGTAATAAAAGCCCTAAATTATTTTATTTTCTGCTAAATAATAATAATACATTTAAGTTAAAAAGGTTTTATTATTTATAGGTTATGTTATTTCTAAAGGTGTTTATTTAAAGTCGCTACGAGTCATTTATAAATCTATACGTCGCACTTTTTCTTTTCTATAGTTAATTAGACAAAGACGTACGTGTAACCGAGTGTTCAGACCGGGTTCAGCCGTTTTCCTAAACAAGCAGCACAGACAACAACACTTCTGAGCTCCAACACTCCAATGCTATTTTATCTCCTTCTACTACCATTCTTGAATCAATTACGTATAGTAATTCGTAGTCTTGTCTATGTTCGTTGTCCGTAAACTGCTCCCCCAAGAGAATAACAAACAACAAAATATAAGGCTTGTTCGATACGCTCACAGTATACGGATATCGAATCCTTTGATATAATAAATCCATGGCTTTGATCACGGTTGCGGTTGACATTTGAATAATGGGTTGAACATCATTTGTCAACCAATTGATAGATAAATGAAGTTTAACTCATTGTTTAACTGTCAACCGCAACCGTGACCAAAGCCATCTGAAAACGTGTTCTGTATTAGAAGGAAAAAGACCGCGAAAAGTTATCTTATATGCCTATTCTAATAAAAAAAAGTACCAATGACGTAAATCATACGATAATTCGACGATAATTTATTGTAGGATATCTGGCAACATTGTTGTTTTTCTCAAATCCCAGTCAACAAAAAGCCGTTCCTGGGACGTCCCAAGGACGCCCCGGAATGTCCCATAAGATCCCAATGACGTCCCTGGGACGTCCGTTTGGAACAGGTCGGGATGTATCTGGGATGATCCCATAAAGGTTACACAGGACATATATGGGATCATCTTAGGACCTTACTAGGACGTTATAGCCACTATTTTTGTTTTAAATCCCATTGCTGACGTCCTTGGGACGGCAACATAAGACGTCCGTAGGACGTCACTTTGGGACCAATTTGGGATCTTTTCAACGTCCAGGGGACGTCCCAGGGATGTCTTAGCTGGGATCATCCCACCTGGGACGTTGGGGATCAAAATGGGACATCCTGGGGATCATTGTTGTTTGCTGGGATGCCGACGACGCCATTAATATGAATACGACATTGGCATTCATACCCTTTTATTTTCTTTGATTGGCATTGGCTGCAGCTTTAGCCTTTCTGAAAAGATCCTCGAATCGAGAAAATTCTTTTTCTTACCGAGTCGATCTCTTGTTGCGGCAGAAGCAGAATCTATTTTTCTTAGTTTTCTTTTAACATCGCGCCGTAGGCCTTATTTTTTATCTCTGTGTATTCACTGGATTTAATTTTCCAGAGACATAGAAAATCTCTACACTTGGATAAATTCAATTAAAAATTGTTTACTGCACTGCCGCTGTAAATCAGACATATTGGTTATTTAGGTGATATGCCGATTAAAATCCGCTGCATACCGCATACGGACTTGCACGATCACGTTCAAGACAGACCGGAAAAGTCAAGCTCCGATAGATCACGACGGTTTTTTGCCATACACCGACCCTTTCGCCCGAACAGGTTTGAACGTCGGACAATCCTGTCAAATAAGAACGACGTCTGTGGGGGCCTTTACAAAAGACGATTTCAGATGACCCGGGCTATTGTAACCGCCAGTTACCGTTTCATTTCAGGTGGCAAGTAATGACGTCATCTATGACCGCGGTTTGTCAAATTGATAACCACATCGGGGATATGGTTATAAATGCTGGTTATGATGTTATACTTGTGTTTTATAAAACCTATAAATAATGGAGGCCACAATAGAAGCTATTAAAGTGAAAATAAATGGTAAAGATATGTATTTTGTAGATAGAAAGGAAATGTTGATGCAACTCCTGAAAGGTAGGTGTAGGTACTTTGTTTTGATATATAAAAATGTTAGCACCTTTAAGCCCTTAAGAGAACAATGTACTGTAGGTTAGTGGGTACAATCCCAAAATGAAGTACGTTTAAATTATTGCAATTTGACAAATATCTGCGGTTGAAGCGTTCACTATGCTAAACAGTGATTTTAATTAGCGGTATAACCATGGACCAGGGCCCCTAAAACAGGTACTCGGTCGTTATGATTTAAGTTCATCTTTAGTTGCTTATTATTTGCCACTGGTCAGCTGAGCTGAGATAGTCAGATCCATGTGTGTCTCTTTTTTGCCTCATTAAATTTATCATACCCTCTCATAATACCCTCTACCTTGCCTCAGCTAAGACAGGTGGCAAATAAAAAGCCACTATTATTTCATAATTCTAAATTAACGAGGACCACAAGTTTTGTGGTACCCACCACACACAACTCACACAAGGAAAGGGGTCGACAAATACATACAGTTCCACCCATTAAAAGTGAGGTTAGTTTCGTCAAAGCGGTTAACCAGTTAATTTCATAATATGGCTTTAGGCATGACATCATAATAATGACGTTGCTTAGTTACCAATCTGTTACCTGGTTATTCAACGGTAAGGTCATGTGAAATCATCTAAAGACAATCAAATTTTAGATCATCAAAACAGAAAAACTTCTTAGATTACTGAAATAATCCTAAGAACGGCTGGCTACATCTATATAGAAAACAGTTTTATGCCCATCTTTTTATTCCTAATTTTATTTTTAATAGGCATCATTGTCATTTAGCTTGCTGGTAAAGAAACGTTGCTAGCGCTTGGATATTGCCACATAAAAAAGGGTTTGTTAGATATTGCCAAGCAAGCAGCACTAGAACACTCCGAGCAGGTGCACCGGTTGGCCCGATTATTCAAAATAGGTTAATAGGAACAGACATATAGAGATCTATTGTAATTAGACAGAATGACTATAATACGTTAGTACAAACAGTGAGCCCACGCGAAATAAGCAAGAAAAATAACAAAATATCCACCTATTCCAAGCCTATTCCCAAAGGCAGTATTGGTAAAATTTCTTTTATTTGATTTTAAAAGTTTATAAGTTAGAAATAATTAAATCCTAAACTATACAGTAGGGTTATTTTGTAATTTGCTGTGAACTTTGTTTTAATAAACCATGTACTTTTCTGTCAGAATTTTAACGTCTCTGCAATTAATCATTAAAGTGCATGACTAAATTTTAACTAAAAATACTAAAATTGAAAATTATATGTGATGTATATTCGGGAAAAGGCCATTTTTATGGTAACATCAAGAAAATTTATATTTAGGAAGACAAGAAGACAATTTTTGCTTATGTTAAACTCAATGGCGACTCATGATGAGGGTGAACCAGGTAAGTTTAAAAAAAAATGTTAGAAATCGTAACAAAAATGAGATTATACCTAAGTACATTTAAAATTGCCAAGAGAAAAAATTATTTTTCTATTCGCGTCAGATTTTAGGAGGTCTTATTAGATTAAGCTAAATTAGTCCGTCTGGATATAGAATAAGGTGACAGGCTAACGTACCTATATCGATATACCTAAGTTTCAAATCGAATGCTGTTACGATTCTGGCAGCCCAGTTGCGAAAATCAGCTTTCGCATCGCATTCGGTTCTTAAGCGGCTGACCCTTCTTCTTGTTGGAGAATGCAATGAACATGCGTGGTAGTAAATTTCCGAGATTACAGGACGGTGCGACTCGATAACAAAGAATCGCCATTTTCTGGAAGCGTATAGACGTGTTTGGCTTTTTTGTATATTGTTCAGTTCGCCTGTATTTTTTTTAATGTGTATTGTAGCACTTTCAGTGATGATCTCGTTTTTTATTGTTCCTTGGTTGGTTTGTATGTAAATATGTTTTTAAATAAATTTGTCCACTACTTTATGATAAAATAATTATTATAGTTTAATATTTTTTTCCTTATCTCCTGCCATTTTATTTCTTTCCTAACTAGAAAAGTTATAAGCTAGGTTAAAGTGATGAGATAAATTTACTATTTTTATCTATCTCTTCCATCAAAAATGAGCAAGGTTTGTTAATCTGCGAATAGCTATTTAAATACTGGGAGCAGAGATGTTCAGCGCGTTGTTATAAAGAACAAAATGAACTGTATATTTTAATGTATATAATTTAAGAGGGTTAACATTGGTTATTCTAGAAACATTTTTACAGAAATAAATAAGTTAAAATTTCCAAAAATAATTGTATTTTAGCCCGGCACACCCCAAGTTTAGGGACAAAAATTTTAAATTCATATTTAAAATGTCTTCTCTAGAATTGATATAACAGCAAGTGCAAATTTTTTTTGTGAATTTCCAGTGACTATTTTGCTGTAAAAGTCTTTCTAAAATGCCCAATACGGATCATCTTAAATTTGTACTAAAACCACACATTTTACTGCACCTAGCCCGCCTAGCCGTGGGCGGGCCATCCATTGTACAATTGGCTAATTCACCAGTGGACGAACAGCGGATCTTCAACGGTACTGCGCCCTATACTGTACAATCAGCTGTGTTCTGTGTTTGCCGTGTTTCGGGCCGGAAGCGGCTTTCGGCAGTGCGGTTTCTGTCCGCTTCTTGTGTTTACTGGGTTATGTTCGACGTCGGATAAAGTTAAATTTAATTTAACTTTTGTCCGATGTCGTGTTATTTTTAACCCTACTTTGTATATTTGTGGGGTTGCATATTCACCTATTTTAGGCGTTTTAGGTCAGTAGAATAATAAAAGTTAAGAAATGAATAGTATTCAGGCATTGGCACATCGTTGTAAACTGAATAATGTTTTACTTTTATCCCCTTTACTGCTAATTACGGATACGAATATCGGATGAATGAGACACGGGATTTTTTTTGCCCTAAATTTAAAATTTTTTCGGAAATCGTACGCATGGGACTTCGGTTTAAGCTTTAAGTTCTTTTGTATTAGCGACTAGCGTTGTTTGAGAAAATGCTTTCCTCAAACAATGGCATTATGAAATAAAAAAGAAACTGGTAGGTAAGCCCACTCCCTAAGCTTACTGTATTGATAGCGGTACCGTAATAGCAATAGCAGAGCATCTACGAGAATTCCCTAATCCCACATTGTCTTCTTCGAGGCAGAACTCGGAAAGCAACCAATTATACACTTAATCAGCTGTTAAATTAACTGTTCATCGGTTTGGAGATTCGGGCTGTGTTTGCGATAGATTTACTTCATTTAATTTAATTTCTAAAACAATATTACTATTGTAAAGGTTGGAAGGAAAGCGTTTATTTTTTTTGCCGTTTGTACTGTTTTTAGTAAGACTAATATTTTAAGAAAATAGTAAACCTAGATAATCAACAGGTGGTATTTAAAAAAACCGCCGCGCACAACAAAACAACACTTCGCTTTTTTCCAACGTGTAAAGTTAATCATTAATTCTGTATCGGCTGGAATCCACGACGAAGTCAATTGAAGGTGAATGCGATAACCAACGAATTTAAGGCGATAACCTAAACGACTGCTCTGGAATATTCTCTTATCGTAAATCGCGTAATCGCTTGAGCCGCACATTTCAATACCATTAAGGCGCCGGTCCAACTTGCTAAGTAAATCGTATTTTTAACTATTTCTTGATAATTTACCATGTCAGAACTACAGTGTAAAAGAAGCAAGATGTCCAGCACCTTGGAACAACTCAAGGCTCTCACGACAGTGGTGGCGGACACTGGAGATTTTGAAGGTAAAGATTTATCTTTTTCATAAATGAAGTTATCGAAATATGACTAGGGTCTAGGTTTACTTAAACCACACTGTGGTAATGGGTAATTAAGGTGTTCTTTTTTTTTGGTAAATTTTAATTTTGGCAATAAGTGTCATCATTACACAGCAATAAATTAATTACTAATAGGATAGGATGTATGTTACACCAATCTACATATTTTTGATTCTTTTTAGAGGCAACTAACTTTTTCTGTCAAGTGAAGGGTGCAAAGAACAATCATTTTTAGTTTTAAGAATGAGTGTCTTTTATTTTATGGTTGCCAGTCACAGAAAGGGATCTAATCTAACGTTTTTATTTACCAGAGAAACAGCTACACTTGACCTTGACTGAGTTATTAAAAATTAATTTTAAATACAAGAAATATAATACAAAGATGACAACTTAGACCTTCACATAATATAATATCTAGTTTTAAATAGTTAAAGTATGGTTCTTAAGTGCTTTTAAGAGGGATTATCTTATGATTGAAAGTAATACTATACTCAAATTATCTCATCCTTAAGGGATTTGCTTATAAAGCCCTTAAGAAAATCATTTGAAGACCACGATGATAGGGTGTACGATGACTCTGAAACCAAGACATAGCAGTCTTTAAAAGAAATAATTCTTAATAATGGACTGATTTTATTTTTCACTTGTTTAATATAGTTTCTTTATAATTTCTTTAAATATCTACAATAAAATGTAAAATGAAGGTTTACTTCCGAGCATTTTATAAAACATTGGCAATTATGGGTCTTAGACGACCATTATGGGTATAAATTAAAGGCAACCAAATTTGATACTGTACAATACATAAGTACAAGTACAAAAGTGTGCCAGCCATAAGACATACTACATTTTTATAAAATAAATATTGTAGAAAGTGAACACTTTTAGGATATATTATATATTATTATGATTATAGGTGAACCAGAAACTTACTACAAATGTACTTAATCTGAACAAAAAAAGTTTAAAATTAATCATCAAGAAGCTCATCAAAAAGTCATTAAAAACAATTTGAGTAAGAGTAAATGCTTTCCAAGAAAAATATCAATGTTGTTTGGTTGGGTTGGGTGAAAAATATCAATGTTAATATAAATATACCTCGGTAATGTAAGTACTTAGATGTTGTAGGTTTCAAATAAAATTTTCTAATAAAAAGAATAAACATTAAGTACTGAACCCATTTTCTGAGAACATGGTACTATACAGAATGTGTCAAACATACATTAACAAGTTTCAGAAGATGATTGCTATGGATATTTTAGACATAAGAGTCCTAATAAATCATTGTCTTTAATGGTATCGTTGCGGAGGTACAGGGTGTTGAATATGCACTAAAAAAAAAATGTTTGAATTGTTCCCAAACGCAGGGTATTTCTCAGTTAAATTCGGTAGGCATAGTTTGCATTTAAATAGATATAAAATAACCTTTTATTAAAAAACAAAAATTAGTCAGTGGCGTAGGTAGGGTCACCTAGGGTTAGTGTGACGTAAAAATATGCAAATTTGACTTTAAAATAAAAAAATATATACCTATTTGTTTTTAACTGAACGGTTCCAAATTTTTAATGAAGAATTTCTAGTCAATTGTCATAACCATTGCACAGTGAATAGGCATGTCGCGTTTTTGAAATTTATTTTACACTATGTTTTATTTAAGTGGGTTAGGTGTCACACTATCCCTTCATTATGGGGTTACTGTGACTATGGTTAGGGATAGTGTGACAAACAGCTATTTTTGCCATTTAAAAGCATCTAGGTTTGAGTGTGTCTTGTTGTGACAGAAAAAAACATTAAAAAAATATTATAAAAATTTTTAGAATTTGAAAAATTGTCAATTTTAGGAAAAAATGTGCAAATTTCCTATTTAAAACACCACTGTTTTTATTAAACATAGATTTTATTGAAAATCTTTTCTTATTTTTACAAAACCCATCAGTAACATCTAACATTCAAAAAATCAACTTTTCCATTAAAAGTGTATCGAATTCTTTCACCATTAAGGGATATTATAGGATCCAACAATACTCCTATAATCTGAGACATACCAATAAATGGCCTGTCTTTATCATTAACAACACAACTCTTTTTATCCTTATCAACACTTCTTAATCCTACCACTTCTATTTCATCTTTAGTGTTCTCAAAGTTTTCAATTACACACACATACTTAAAACAATTGTACCACGCTTTCCACCCTTAAAAGTTGCAACTATAAAAGAGCCTTGCTTAATATTTTCCTCATTTACAGGTTTCCATGTTGCAGTTTCCTCTAACAATTCCTCTTCTGTTTCGTCACTTTCATCTAAAGACATATCTTCTCTCTCCTCATCAGTATCTGATTCTATCTTTCTTTGACTTTTTCTTGACCGTTTTTGGACAGCTTTTCTTTTTTCCTTTAATGGACTCAGCCTTTTTAGTGTTCAAAGAACTAATGTAATCTTCTTTTGTTATAATTTCTGCGGTATCAATTTTCCGTTTAACAGTTTTTTCCCACTACTTTGAACTATCCTTTCCAGAAGCTTATGCTTAAACACTTTCCCTGGTGTGTCTTCGCTGACAGAAAGTTCGCTGATTTGACTCCCTTGTAATGGACTAGAGGATTGGCCAGCGATTTGACGCTCTTTTAATGGGCTGGAGGATGGGCCAGCAACAGCATCCTCTGTTATCGTCTCGGTTATGGCCTTGACCATTGTTGTATGTTCTTGGACTCTCCTTTTGACAGATTCTTCTTTAAATCTTTTTAGTTTATCAGGATGATAATTTTCTTCTTTAATAGCTAATCTATTAACTCGTGTTAAAACATCTGGGTCAAAAATGCCCGTTTTCTTAAAACCACTTATGAGCCATGATGACTCTATTGCTTCCCATGCAAGTCCTAAAACATCTGAAAATTCACTTTTAGATAATTTTTGCCCAATATTATGCCGTGCCCAATTCGTTGAAAGTTGATCCCACTTAATTTTTAATCCTCTGAAAACACCAACGTCTAATGGTTGTAAAATGTGAGAAGTTTGGGGAGGTACAAGTTACCACCAAACATAACCTGATGAAACCAAAGTAGTAAATAGTATATATATATATATATATATATATATATATATATATATATATATATATATATATATATATATACCGGGTGTCAACGAGATCACTTTCCGGCTGCCATTTATTTAGTTTTTAATCGAACAAGATGAAACTTGGCAGGAGTCATAGGCTAATAAAAAGTCACTTTTCGAGGTACTTGTCAAATTTCGACGACTTCCGGTTTAGCCGGAAGTGACCCCAACTTTGAATTTTCAAATGAGACACCCTGTATATTTCTAGATTTTTTGAATCTAGAGATCCTTTTACGTACAATTGTATTATAGTTATTACTTTTTGTGTCAATTTGCCATTTTTAAAACAAATTTTTTGTTTTAATCTAGAGTGCCATGACCCACCTTAAATCGTTCTAATAGACATGTACATCTGCACAAAAATACCTACATAATTTTATCACCTTTCATTTGTCTTACCAGAGCGTTCAAAGTTGACTAAATCACTTTTTTGATAATAACTTAAAAAAATTAAATACAACTATAACACTTTCATAGTATAACTAGATGTAGTTTTTTATTACGAATCCAACGGTGCATCACAACATCAAAATTCTCTTGGATTTTCTAAAGAAAACTGCATTTTATTGCCATAGCCATTTGTTATGGTTTGATCAAACATGTAACTGCACGACGCGACGATCAAATATTATATCCAGTTAGCCATGACAAACAATTAAATTATTATAGCTGTTTAAAAAATAAAGGAATGAAGCCTCAAAATATTGCTAAATTTGTCATGGAAAACAATTGAATTCAGGATAAATGATAGAATTTTACAAATTTGTAAACAATTATTTTTTCTGGTGTTTAATATTATGTTTCTGGTTTGTGGCGAATTGTTTACAGCCACCCATTATTATTATTCAGTTTTGTCATGGCTAAGTGGTAAGTAATAGAAATAATACAGTTGTACGTAAAATGATCTCTAGATTCCAAAAATCAAGAAATATACAGGGTGTCTCATTTGAAAATCTAAAGTTGGTGCCACTTCCGGCTAAACCGGAAGTCGTCGAAATTTGACAAGTACCTAGAAAAGTGACTTTTTATTAGCCTATGACTCCTGCCAAGTTTCATCTTGTTCGATTCAATACTAAAGAAATGGCAGCGGGAAAGTGATCTCGTTGACACCCGGTATATATACATATATATATATATATATATATATATATATATATATATATATATATATATATATATATATATATATATATATATATATATATATATATATATATATCCGAGCACCACCTCAAATATGGCGATCTTGCACATGCATCCAAAGAATTAGTATAGGCGGGAATGCCAGCTTTCTTCTCTCTCTAATAAGTTACTCTTTGATAGGGGTTCAAACTTTGTATGGAGAAAAAATATTAGATGGTCCTATTAACTTGAAACTTCATAGAAGTACTCTAAAAAATAACAGCCAGGTTCTCCAACGCTAGTCCGGTCAAATTTGACTACCAAAATTTTTAAACTTTAAACTGACAAGTGTAAGAATGAGACAACTAAGTTTTATATTATGAATTTATTTCTGAGCATTTTCGCAAATTCATAAAAGAAAGTGGCAATTTTAGTACTTATTTCTGACAATAATATAACTAAATTCATTACAGCGACTTGTTCCAAGATGAAAATCATTTGGAAACCAAGCAAATCGCTGAAGTATCAGAATAATTTATAAGTTTTTAATGGCGACTTATTAACAATGACAGGACAAGAACCTGTCAAAACATAAACTGATCAACTATGAAATCTTAATTTAAGCCAGTACTAAATCTTAAACCTTCTTAGTGAATCTGTACGTAAATGTTTAAACAGGTGTTTTACAGTTTTTAATAAATCAACCCTTAAGGAGGTGAAATGGGGGGTTCAAAGTTTGTAATGGCGTAAATTTGTTATACCGCGGACGAAGTCGCGGGCGAAAGCTAGTTTTATATAATATGTACTTAAATACTAATCGTATCGCATATGATACCATCTTTTACCAAAAAAATAATAAAACCGCTTGAAAAAAAAAATACTTATTTTGTATTTTAATTAATCCATACCAATAAGAAATTTTAAGTATTTAGTAAAAACTAATGTTGATCTTTTCTTGGAACTGAGGAGCATTGGCAAAGAATTATTTATGCTTGTATTCAATATACAGGGTGTCTAAAATAGGTGATACCATCTCCGAAACGGTAAAAGATACGAGACCGGTTAAATTAGAGAAAATGTGCCATTTTTAGTCCCTATTCATATTCCGTTTACCGAGTTGCCAAATTTCCTATAGTTTTTCTAACGTTATTGTTTTGTTCATATCATTTGTTTTTTTTTGAGTTACTCATACTAACTTTTTTTTTAAATTCGGACCTGAATTTTTTGCTGCATGTTTTGAAAGAATACTTCATACCCTTTACAACTGTGTATATCTTAAATGTGTTTTCCGACGTTTTGATCAAAAATAGCAACATCATCAGGATTTTCTATCAATACGGATCTGGGATCTTCCATGTTGAGGCACAATTCACAACCTATCGATGTGGTTTGTGGTTGTGAAATGACGCATTAACTTGAAAAATTCCAGGTCCGTACTGGTAGAATATCCTGATGATGATGCTATTCTTCACCAAAACGTCGAAAAACATAATCAAGTGATACACAGATGTAAAGGATATGAGGTATTCTTTCAAAAAATGCAACAAAAAGTCCAGGTCCGTATTTGAAAACAATAAGGTAGTATCAGTAACTCAATAAAAATAAATGGTATAAACAAAACAGTAACATTGCGTTAGAGAAGGTAAAAATCGTGTGATTTCTGTTAAAACAAATTTTTTTCAACTATAGCAGTTTTCGAGATATTTAAGAATTAAATTTTTGACTTACTGTAGATAAGAAATTAAATGATATGAACAAAACAATAACGTTAGAAAAACTATAGGAAATTTGGCAACTCCGTAAACGGAATATGAGTAGGGACTAAAAATGGCACATTTTCTCTAATTTAACCAACCTCATATATTTTACCATTTCGGAGATAGCAATAGTGGTATCACCTATTTTAGACACCCTGTATGTATACAGAAAGCAAAAAATGAAATTGAAGTAGTCAGTGATCAGAATAGTCACGAATTAATATTAAGGGACGAGGTACCCCTCTTAGGCACTCGTATGATTGGGTATAAGAGGGGTGGGGGTTGAGCCACCGCTATCTTTTTTTGGGAGTTCTGGCCCCCTAGCCTCGGTGCCTATGCTAGCAATCATCTGAAGTTTCTTAATGAACTTTTGACTTCCTTTGTATAAGTTTCGCAAGGCGTCTGTTCCTCACAGTAATAATATGATATTCTTGAAAGAATCTCTTATTCTTTTAAGAGTATCTAAAAATTGCAATTCAAATATGCTTACTAGCAAAAGCAATAAAATCAGAAATTTTTAATTTATTATATATATATATATATATATATATATATATATATATATATATATATATATATATATATATATATATATATATATATATAGGCTGTTACAAAAAGATGTTAAGAAATTTTAAGGGCAGATTCTACATCTAAAAATAAGTTTATATAAACATGGATCCTTAAACGCTTCTTTTTCGAGATACAGGGTTTAATATTTTCTTTTTTAAATGTTTCTTTTTAGTTTCTCGAAAATGCGTTAAGATATCGACATGAATTTGGGTATATGCCAGTATGTAATCAAGGGGTACCTTTACGTGAAAAAATGTATTATCTAAAGTACTTGCATCCGTGGCATGCGTGTTGGTAAGTCTTTAATTGTATGGATTTCTTTAAGCCCAGTTAATTCTGCGTGAAAAGTGTCTCTTGAGCTTTTTTGTTCTAATGCGCCGTTTTGGAGATAAAAATTAATTTATTTCTTACAATAAAAACAAATAATGAAAATGATCTTTTTTTAAAATATTTTTGTTCGGGAAACAGTGCTTTTTGATTTAAGTTTATAGTAGATGCTGGAAATGGCTTCTCCATGCTTCAATACATGCTCTAAATCGTCTTCGCATATTTCTCCTAACTGTTCGGAATACTTGAGGTGTGGAAATATTAAACACCCTGTATCTCAAAAAAGAAGCGTTTGAGGATCCATGATTATAAAAATTTATTTTCATATTTTTAGATGTAGAATCAGCCTTTAAAATGGCTTAACATCTTTTTGTAAATACCTGTATATAATCATTTCTGTGGGACTTTAAAATATAAATCTGAAAAAACCAACAAAGACACAAAGCTAAATGAACTGGTTCTTATTATTCAGCCATGAAGGCTTACAAACCCACTGATGCCACCACAAATCCTTCACTGATTCTACAGGCTGCCAACATTTCCCAATACAAACCCATCATTGATAAGGCTGTGCACTACGGAATCAAAGTTGGAAACAATGCACAAGAGAAAGTTGAAAATGCACTGGATATGATCTGTGTTTTATTTGGAGTGGAGATATTAAAGATTGTTCCTGGTAGAGTGTCCACTGAAGTTGATGCAAGGTTAGTACAGACTTTCAATGTTAAGGAGTGGTTGTCCATGTGTTTTGATAGTCGGGTAGTATGGTGAGTGTAGTCAGTAGTATGTTTATGCTAAATCGTGTTTTTCAACCATCAAAACATGTTTACGTTTCCCATGATTTTTTCGTTTGTATTTTTTTTTTGTCAGTTGAATAAACAAACTTATGATGTAGACAACATCAGGGTTCATATACCTAGATTAGGGATAGAAAATGAAATGGACCTTCCTCGGACCGGACTTGAGACGTCAGCCCAAATTAATATTATTGCACGAACAGTCAATCTAAACACGCCCACAAAAAATTACGTCGATTTTTTTAAATCTTAAATCTACATGAGTACTATGTACCGTTGGTGTACTGGGGACGCCCACTCACACAGTCAGCGCTTAAAGCATCTGTAGGGATTTCGCCAGCTTTTGTAAGTGGTGGATGTGTGGGGTGGTACCTTTCTTGATTGGACAGATAACAAAAATAACAAGGTTTAAATTTCGACCAAATTAAAGAAATACAGTTCAGCGCCTACGTGATACCAGCAAATACGTCTGAACGCAACGCACGTCTCTCGCAGTCTAGCGAGGCCTACTCCCAACAACTCCTACTGTAGGAGTTGTTGCTACTGTGCTGTGCGGACACTGAATCCAGTAGGGATTTTGTATATTTATGTCTCATTTCACTGACAAACCCTACACAATGAATAAAAGCACAAATCACCTCTTGCATGCGCACCAACAACAAACAATACTGCGAAGTATAGCGTAACGGCGCAACTTTGGCCTAAAATTTCAGGGCGTAGGCTTATTGTAGAACTATGTCGCCGGAAGCCACCTCCCCGTTTGATATTGAGGGTGAATTTGATAAGAATTTTTTTTTGGGAACAACGTTTTGATTGGAGTACTCTTTAGTAAAAGAAATTGTTTCGTAAGACCACTTCATTAATTCTTTATCTGTTACCTACAGGCTACAGAGCTGGTATAAAAGCAAAAATAATTCGATTATTATAATCTTTATAATGGCTGTTTTTTATTTATTTTGTGTCAGGATTCTAACTAAATTAAGCCCTAACAAAATGCAATTTTTAAAAAACGAAAACGTTTGGCTTTTTTTTATACTATTCGTCTGTGCATAACTCAAAAACTACTGAACTAATTGAGCTTAAATTTGTAATAAATATAAAAATGGTATGCCATGCTAAGAAACATAAGAACATTATGTGTTGTACAGTTCCAGGAAAACGGTAAACTAGACAACAATGCGAAACTCACCATTGGATCGGGCGTAATTTCGTATCAAAGTATACAAGATTTCATAAAAATCGGATGAACGGTTTGCAAGATATTTCGAGGTTTCCATATTTTTGTTACACACTCTATGTACAAAATCCTTCAATTTATAGATGAAACTTTTAAAAGAAGAATCGAAGTACAACCATTTGTCCTAAAAACCTAATTAATCGCCAGATTATTGTTAAGGCCTGTATAAGTTGACAATCTAAAGTTTAAATTGAGAAGTGTAAGAATAGGACAACTGAGTTTGCCACTATGAATTAATTTCTAAATGTTCTCGCAAATTTATAAAGAAAATAGTAGGTATTTTTCACAATAATAGATTTAAATTCATTTCGACAACAAGTTTCAATCTAAGAATTATTTGAAAACCAAGCAAATCGCAGATATAAAAAATAAATCATAAGTTTTTAATGATGATATATTAACAATGTGGCAAAAACTTGTTAAAATCTAATTAATAACTAGATCTAAATTTACATAAACCACAAATAAGTCCTCATATTTTATAACTATTTTTCCAATTGGTTTTACAAATTATCTTTGTCTAAAAGTAGTTTTTTTCTTGGCAAAACTATTTCTATTATCTGCTTACTCAATTTCGGAATTCAAATATTCTAGACTCTTTATTGGTTTTAAATTATCATCCAAAGTATACACAAATGGAATGCTATTAGGTACTTCAACCTTCATAATTTGATCATCAGTCATTTGATCCAAGTACTGAATAATCGCCCTTAAGGGGTTTTCGTGAGAAACCACAATAATTCGTTTACAAGACCTGATCTGTGGAACGATGAAATTATTCCAGAATTGTAAAGTGCGCTCAGTAGCTGATTGAAGCGTTTCAAATTTCGGAAACTCCTCTGGTACAAGTCCTTCTACATATCTGAAGTTATTAACGATTTTTTCATGGTATGGGTGATTAGCTTCCATGGGTGGTAGGGGAACATCGAAACTCAAACTTCTACGCCACAGAGTCATTAATTTTTCTCCATATTTCTCCTCGCCTTCGGTTTTATTTATCCCCGTAAGAGCTCCAAAGTGCCTTTCGTTTAGTTGCCATGTTTTTATCACTGGGAGATCCGGGTGTTCAATTTCTGTCAAAATTATTCGAAGAGTATTTTGCGCTCTGGCCAAGAGAGAGGTATAAGCTAGATCACATGTATACCCGGCTTGCTTCAGAACTTGTCCAGCTCGCCTTGCCTGTTGTCTTCCTTTCTCCGTCAAATCAGCATCGTACCAGCCGCAGAACAAGCTCTTTTCGTTCCACTCGGATTCTCCGTGGCGAACCAGTACAATTTTAAAGGGTGCCATTGCGTCTTTTTACAAAATTTCCTCAATATTTACCGCTTCTGCAATTTGGGCTGTAATGTCACAAGACACAAAACAGTAATTATTGTATGTGTAAAATAAACGGAACATGATTGTGTTGATTTACATACAGGGTGATTCAGGAAGAAGTGCCAATATTTTAGGTGCGTATTCAGGGACTCGAAATAAACATAAAAGTTCCTATTAACATTGGTCCTATTCTTAACCTTTAGAGAGATACAGGGAGTAACATTATTTTAGAATGTATATAAGGCATAAAAAGCCTGCGATATTTAGTCATCGCGAATATACTGATATAATATTTGTTTGCGGCTTTTGCAATGGAAGTGATGCAGTTGCTGAATACCACCGTCGCTTGAAGAATGCCAAACCGAAGAGTTTTTCAAAAAAATTTTAGTAATGCCGCAGAAACTGATAACGTAAGATAAAAAAAGTCCTCAAAGTATGCTGTGGAACCAATCGCGCATGTCTTAAATTATTACTCTTGAAAGGTAACGTAGGTGAATGAAAAATAGAACTGTCAAGTTCTGAAGTTTTCATTTTTAAGAAAATTACATTATTTTCATTGTCATTGCATAACACAGAATTAAAAAAAACATACATATACAACATACCTAAAAATTATAAATTTAAACTAAATGAGAGACGTGTCCACCTTCTACTTCCAAACATGTTCTCACTCTTCGTTTTACAGCATCAAAAACATTCATAAGCACTTGGGGGGAGTTGTTAATCTCCTGAAATTTATCTGTAATTCTAGCCGGTAGGTCTTCTAAATTTTCACAAGGGGTTTTGAAATCCGAGTTTTTAATGTCTGGCCATAAAAAAAGTCGCACGACGTAAGATCGCAAGACCGTGGCGGCCACCTAACGGGCATATTACGACTAATAATTCGGTCTTCAAAAATTCTTCCAAAAAATTTAAATCATCAAGAGTTACGTGAATTGGTGCGCCGCGTCGTCCTGCTGGAAGTAGCCTTGTCGCATCTCTTCGTAGTCTAATGCGTTTACAAAATTTTCTAATATTTCATTACGGTATCGCGCCGAATTGAGAGTCCCTTAAAAGAAATCGGTCCAATTAACCTTCTTTTATTTTATATGGCCGCCCACACGCCAACTTTATGTGAATGCAGAGGCTTCTCGATAAAGAAATTTGGATTTTCGGAACTCCACATTCTCATTCGTTGAGAATTTACATAACCAGAGAGGTAAAACCATTCCTCGTCAGTAAAAAAGGTTTTTTCAAATGCGTTCTCATTATTATGCAAATTACCCATAAACCACTCGCTGCGGCCTGTCGTTCGGTAACAATTCTTGAACCCAGCTTAGACAATAAGCATGCATATGCAGGTCACATTTCAGGATTGTATTGCAAGTTCCGTAGGATACATTTACTTGCTGGCTTAAACGCCGAATAGGGGTATGTTGGTGTTCATTAACAATTGGCCTCAACTCTTCTACTTTTCGTGCAGTGTGAACTTTGGGTCTCCCACTGCCCTCCTTTCTATTCACACTTCTTGTTGCTCTAAACAAAGCCACAGACTATGTGTGGAAATTCTGTTTGAAAATCCTAAATGGCGTCCCATGTTGAATAAACCCACTGGCCATCAACCCTTCTACCATTTCTAAAGTAACTTTCGATCACAAAAGCTGTTTGTTCTGCCGTGATTAGCATATTTAATTTTCTTAAAAATAAAAACTTCAGAACTTGACAGTTCTATTTTTCATTCACCTATAACTTTTACCTATGTTACATTTAAAGAGTAATAATTCAAGACATGCGTAGCGTGACTGAGTCCACGGCATACTTTGAGGACTTTTTTTTATCTTATGTTATGTTTGTAAGTGCGAGAGTTGTTATAGAACGGCAAACAGGACGTACTATTTAGCAAGAAGAAGTTATTCTTGACATAGTCGAAAATGAAACAAGCACAAGTACAAGGCGAATTGCAGAAACTTTTCAAATTACACAAACAACTAGTTGGAGGACTTTAAATAGTAATTTATTGTATCCATTTCGTTTACAAAAAGTTCAATATTTGCAAGAAGGTCATCGTGCGTTAAGGATGTAATTCTGCAACTGTATAAATGAAAATCGAAGACTATAAAAATTACATTTTGTTCACTCATAATGGCATAAATAAATAACCTTCACAACGAACATCGATGGTCTTATGAGAATCCTCATGCTGTGGTCAAAACTAATTTTCAACATCGATTAAGCAGCAACGTGTGGTGCGGTATGCTAGACACTCTAGACAGTCAATTAATTGGTCCATTCATACTTGACGGTTATCTTAAAGGACTTAGATTTTCTACAGAATTATTTACAAACCTTTTCAGGTGATGTTCCACTTAATGTACGACACAAGATGTACTTGCAATATCACGGCGCTCCAGCTCATTTCAGTTTATCAGTAAGATATTTTTTAAATGCCAAATTATTCCAAATTGATTGATTAGCCGGGGTGGCCTACATGGTTGGCCACCAAGATCGCCAGACGTTAATCCTCTCAATTATTGTGTTTGGAGTTGGTATATATAAATCTTTAGTACCTATATGCAACTAAAGTGGACACGAGAGAGTCATTACTCGATCGCATAATGAACGCAGCAGCTATTATAAGAGACATGCCCGAGTCAGTCCACCGAGCGAAACGAGCTATTCATAAACGCGCTGACGTGTGTTTAGAAGTAGACGGTGGTATTTTTGAAAATTATAAAATGTAGTCTGTTTTATAAAAATAATTTTATTATAGTTCTTAATTTTTGCAGCCCCTGTATATCGGTAACGGTTAAGCATAAGACCAATGTTTATAGGAACTTTTATATTTATTTTGTTTAGTCCCTCAATATGTACGTACCTAAAATATTGGTACTTCCTCCTGAACCACCCTGTATATACCACGTAACACTTAACTGAAATCAAATATTGCATGAGTTTACTGATATTTATTTTGGGCTTAATCTTTTTAATAATAAAATACTTGCTAATAGTTGAAATAAATATATGTATGTACATTTTAGATAGCAGATTGCTGTTAATAAATTATGATATTATGATTTTTCATCGAGTCTATTATGGTTATGATGATATTGTAGTAGGTTGGTTTTAGACTAAATTTTGCAATTTAAAAAATGTTTATTACTTATTAAACAAAGGCAGTCGAAACGCTTAGTCAAATAGGAATTTTGAATTAATGTTATAATAATATTTTAAAGTATAAATAGAATCACTAGGTGTGGGTTTGACAAAAATAGCTACAATGTCTATATAATGCAATATACCTCAGCTAGTAGTTACTTTGAAACTTTTGTCGTAGGAGATTGACTTTTTGTTTACGTTCTTAGTATTTATACTTTTCCATCACAATTAACTTCTTCCTAAGTTATATGCCTAGGTATTTAACGCTTTTACGCGACTAACTGCAAATAAATATTAAGTGAAAAAATGTAACCACGATGTTTACGCAAGTTTACAGTAAGAGCGGGAATATTTATGACGTCATACGTCATCCTTTTAACTACTTATCACAAGAGCTTACCCATTTTCGAAGGTCGCAGTAACTTTTTTTTTCTTTGTTTGAAAATGTAAAATGTGAACCTTGCTCGCTCGGTTGTGGTTATGTTGACAAATTCTTAGCTTGTGTGTTTAGGCGAAACGAATCGTACTACACACTTTGGGGTAACTACTCTAACCCAGTCGCGGCCCGTGAAATTTTATATGCGTCGTATCTTAGTTCCTGCGCATGGGGCCCACGCCAAAATTTAGGATGTTACTATTGGGTACTCTAGAAACATTTTCGTAAAAAAAATATTTAATTTTAAAATTTGCGATAAAAAATTAATTTTTTGGGCCGCTTCACCTGAGATCTGAGAAAGTTCTCAAGAAAATTTTACTTCCAAGGTTTTTTCATAAATTTTATCGATAAAATTTAAAAATTAACGTAGAGATAAAATAATGTAAATTACATTAATAAATTATTAAGTGTGAGAGTGTGACACATGGTTGTATTCATGGCTTCAAAAAATGAAATAAAAAATCCAGGTTCGTATTTAAAAAATTAGACCTGCTGATGTAAAAGATAAACCATTAAACTGTAAGAAATAAAAACGAAAATTTGAAATTGTATTTTCTTTCGGATATCTCCGATATTATTCGTAATATTTTTAACTAGCTTTCGCCCGCGACTTCATCCACGGTATAACGATTTACGACATGATTTATTAAAAACTGTAAAACACGTGTTTCAACATTTATTTTTTAGAGTACTTCTATGAAGTTTCGAGTTAATAGGACCATTTAATATTTTTTCTTCATACAAAGTGTAAACCTCCGTTTCACCCCCTTACGGGTTGAATTTTGAAAGACCCTTCCTTAGGTGGAGTGGCATTCTAGATTTGAATATGATTGAGTTTCTACCGAATGCTAGTTTTATTCTTCGGTTGATATCTGCTAGTGAGATGTGTATTAGTTGGCCCAGGCATATTGTATTCTTCTACTACTTCCAGTGTGGTGTTGTTTACTTGTATGTCTTGTTTGTCTACCAGTTCGTTGTACATTATCTTGGTTTTGGCTAGGTTCATCTTTAGACCTACTTTATTGCATGCTGTGTTTAATTCGTCAATTGCTGTTGAAGTTCATCAGGGTTCTTGGCGATTAGTACAGTACAATGTCATCAGCGAATCTTAGGTGGTTGAGGTGTTCTCCGTCTATACATAGACCTTTGTTGTCCCAGTCTAGCTTACGGAAGATTTCTTCAAGTGTTGCCGTGAAAAGCTTTGGATATATTGAGTCTCCTTGACGTACTCCTTTATTGGTGGGGAATTCCGGAGATCCTTCGTATATCATGACTCTGACTTTGGCTTCTTTGTATATGTTTGCCAGAGTTTCTATATACTGTTTGTCGACACCTTGACTAGTTAGGGCTTCTATTATAGATTTGGGATATATCGAGTCGAACGCCTTCTCGAAGCCTATGAAGGCTAGTGTCAGTGGTATTTCATATTCTTTTGTTCGACTGATGACCTCCCTTAATATGTGTTGGTGCTGAAACCACTTCTAAAGCCAGCCTGTTGCCGTGGTTGTGCAGCATCTAGTGAGTTCTATATGGTATTTATGATGATCTTTGTGAATACCTTGTATATTATTGGTAGTAGACTGATTGGTCGATAGTTTCTTATGTCTTCTTTATTGCCTTTCTTGTGGATTAGAATTATATTGGCGCTATTCCAACTCTGTGGTATATCTTGATCTTAGGCATTTAGTGTAGATTTTTGCTAGGATTTGCCGTGTTCGTTTACCTGCATATTTGATTAGTTCGACCATTACACCGTCATTGCCTGCTGCTTTACCAGTTCTCATGTCATTAAGCGCCTTCTCTACTTCTTCCACGAGAACTTCTGGGGTGTCGTCATTTATTCGTGGTGTTGTTTCCTGTTCCTGTATTGTCTCCGGTGCCTTGTATACTTCACTATAGAATTTGATTACTAGGTTTATTATTTCTTCTCTGTTTGTGACTCTGGTGTTGTCATTTGTTAGTGCCACTACTTGTTTCTTGCCGATGATGAGGGATTTCTTAGCGGTCTTGTAGCTTTTTCTGTTTTCAGTTGCAGCTTCTACTAGTTTTTCGTTGTAATTTTTGATGTCTTCGTCAATCTTCTTTTCTATTGTCTTGCACAGCTCGGTGTATTCTATTCTTTGCACGTTGGTCGTGACTTTCATTTCCCTTCGTTTTCTTAGCAGTGTCCCAGTTTCGTCGGATAGCTTCTTGTGCTGATTATGTTTTCTTGGACCACCTATTTCTTTGGCACAGCTTAGGATAGTTTCCATGAGCTGTGTGCTTTCTTCCTGGTCTTGTAGTCTGTTGTTGAGTAGCTTCTGGTATTGCTCGGAATTTTCTATGAGTTTATTTGTGTCTATTCCGATTGATATTGGCTTTCTGATCAGTTTTAGTCTTTCGAGTTTTGTGTTAGGGATAACTTTTGCTCTGATTAGTCTGTAGTCGCTACCTATCCGGAATTTGTTAAGGACGCTGACATCTTTTATCGTGTTCATCTTGTTGGTTAGAATGAAGCCTATTTCGTTCTTAATAGTTCCATTTGGGCCTTGCCATGTCCATTTTCTATTTGCCCTTTCCTTGAAGAACGTGTTTTCTATGGACATATGCTGATAATGTGCGTATTGTACAAGTCTTTCTCCTCGTTCGTTCCTTTCACCAAATCCAAAGTTTCCCATTTGTTGTTCTTGGTTCTTTTGTTTTCCCACCTTTGCATTGAAGTCTCCTATCAGATGTTTCAATTGACTTTTGTTACTGTTTAGTGCTTAAGTAACTTCAGTGTAGCATTCTTCTACTACTTCGTCTGAGTAGCTGGTCGTTGGGGCGTATGCTTGGACAATCTGTATGGTGTATCTCTTTAATAGCCGTAGGGTTAAACTAGCTATCCGATCAGAGATACTTGTAACATCTACTATTCTGCCTTTCCCAGTTTTATTGATGAGAAATCCCACGCCGGCGCCGCTTGTTTTGCCAGTTGGTGTTCCTCGGTAGTAGAAGATATTGACCGATTCAAGTTCTATTAGCTCTTCCTCTTTGCACCTTACTTCGCTGATGCCTATGATGTCCCACTTAATGTTATATATTATATTAAATATATATACAGTGTGGTCCATTAAGTGTGCAACAAATGGGAAATTTTTTTATTAGTTGCACACCCGAAATATAAATACGGCCAAAAGTTGGTGCATGTCCGATAACCATATTAGGTCCACTTAGAATGGCTTCAAGCCAAAGAACATACACAAGGCAGGCCAAAAAAATATAAAAATCGTTCAAGAGTAAAGTACCCTTATTTCGAAAAATACAGAAAAACGTTATTAAGAAAAGTTGTTTAGAATTAAAAGATATGTCCAAATACATGGCCTTCTATTAAAAAATATATATTTTTATGAAAATTTTAAATTACCCCCGTATAATGATTTTTTTATATAGTCAGCTATAATACATTTTCAAATTAACCACATCACTTCTGCATAACTTTCATCAAATTAAAGCAAATTTGTAAAATTTACTTAGATTTATATTTTTTTAAGTAACCAAAATCTTCATGTCTATATAATATATATATATATATATATATATATATATATATATATATATATATATATATATATATATATATATATGTATGTATATATATATATATATATATATATATATATATATATATATATATATATATATATATACATATATTTATTATATAGACATGAAGATTTTGGTTACTTAAAAAAATATAAATCTAAGTAAATTTTACAAATTTGCTTTAATTTGATGAAAGTTATGCAGAAGTGATGTGGTTAATTTGAAAATGTATATATATATATATATATATATATATATATATATATATATATATATATATATACATACATTTCTGTGTTATGCTACCAAGATGGCAATGCCAACGTATTGAATTTGTAACAGGAGGAGTCGGTAGGATGATTTTTATTTAATCTTTGTTTTTTCCCAAATTTATAAAGAAAAAATGTTTAGGTAGAACAAGTTGCTTTTTGCACTGAGCAACATCTAATAGCACATGTAATGGTAATCTTATTATTAGCAAAATAACTATATCTAAGTTTTTAGGTTGTTCCAGCTTCTTTGAAAAAACATTAATATTTCACCATTTCTATTTAATGTACTCTACAAATTAAAAATAAGTTAATTGTATACGTTGTGTAACTACCATCAAGTATTTTTAGGTGTACACTTATGTTAGTAACTAATACTAACTACCATTTTGATGTTCTGTTGTAAAATTTTTGTAAAGGAACTATGAAGATTATGTATAATTTAATATATTTACTTTCAAGATAAGGATAAGCAGCTACACGACAAACAATTCGAATCAAAAATATTTATTTCATTTAAAATAGTATAATAATTATGGTGTTTCCAATACAATCTAAGGTATAATCATGCAGTGCATAGTAGTGATGTAAGGATACGTATCCAAAAATCCGTTGGATACGGATATTAAAAGAATCCGGATTATCCGGAACCGGCCGAGAACTTGAATACGGATTCGGAATCAAAATAAATTCGCATCGGCTGTATACTAAAGCAAAGTGCAAAGAGAAAACGGAATCGGAATCGAGTGTAAGAGAACAACACGGTCTGCGATGTGGCATATTTGATCTTATGCTTTCTCTTTCTAATGACCTTTCCTAAAAAAAGATAGCATAGTTATCGGGGTAACGGGTATCATATGGGATTAGACCCATTGGTTAAACTAGGCCCGCCTCACCCGAACCGAATTCAAACGAGAACGAACGACGCCGACGGTGCCTTCCTATCCCTAACCTTCGACTTCGACTGATACCGATACCGCACCGACCTACCTAGCCGTGTATCCGGATAGAAACTGTTTTAGTATTGCATGCATACGTATACATGATCTGTCGCGCGGGTCAAGAAATGGATTCGTATTCGGATAATGGATACGGATATTAGCTGATTCCGATTCCGTATTATCCGGATATCTAAAGAATACGGATATTTACAACACTAGTGCATAGCGTGTATGATGATACGTTTTTAGTAAAATAAACGTCTTGCATCGAGAGTTTGGTCCCAACAACTATACATAGTTTCATTATTAAAGATGGGCGTGTTATACAGGGTGTTGCAAACCCTACGGATAAAAATTTACTGGCAATTCTCTGGCCAAAGATATGGAAAAGAAGTTCCTAATAACGTAGGTCCGAAAACACATCTGTTCGGAGATATAGGGTTATAAATGAATGTTCTGGCTTTTCTTTTTTATTTTACCTGTTTTCAAAGGTTATTCGTTCAAATTTCATACACAAAACACGTTTTGTAGTACCTGTGGAATACGCTTACGACCATATTATGGTAGTAATTTATGTTATAAGTCCGGTAGGTGACTTATTACAGTAAGAGTTGTTTTACGGACGAGGTGACGCAGGAGCCGAGTCCGGAATATAAACGAGTACTGTAATAAGACCTAACGTAGGTACGTGTATCGTATAATATTTTATTTCGTACTGTCTTTATAATACTTTTTAAACTGAATAAAAGTTATAATTATAGAAATTTAAAAAATATTAGCTGGCAATCTTAACAATAGCATCACCTTAAAGATGTTATAGCCATTGTTGTCCATAGGTAATTATGATTATCTTTTGCTTGGGTTTGATCAAATAAATAACTATAACATGATAGTGTTGCTAGGCAACACATTACGGTATCAGATACTGTCATGTTCGATTTACCGGCCGCAAATGATTCCGAAAAATAGAACCGGACAGTATGAAATAAAAATATATTTATAGAATAATTTTTTTTGGGAGTCACGCTCCAGTAGATCAAACTTGATCCACTGTGATTAAAAGCCAATAGAAAATAATACGAGGATGGTTCAAATATAACCCGGACTGTTATTATAAACCTTTATTAAATAAAATTTTAAAACAACAACTTTAATTTTCGACGTTTCTTCTAAATCGATGCACTTTTGAAATCTTCTTGGGAGCTTTAGAATGCCTTCAGAATAAAAGACTTTTGGTTGCGTGCGCAGCAAGTTTTGCACAAAATTTTCAACTTTGTCATGGATGCCGCCTATAGCTTCTGTAAAGGGGCCAAAGAAATGAAAATCGCAAGGCGAAAAGTCTGGACTGTGGGGAAGGGTTTTCCAATACTTTTTTGTCAGAGTTTTTTGAGTCAATTGAGAAGTTTGCGGCCGGGCGTTATATCATGGAGGAAAATCACACTTCTGATGGATTGATTCCGTCGTTTTGTCTGAAAAGTGGATCTTACCGTCTCTACCAAGGTCTGAAAGTAGCAAGAGGCATTAATTGTACGGCGTTCGGATAAAAAATCTGTGTGAATTACACCTTTCATGTCCAAAAAACACCGTGGCCACAACTTTCGGTGAAGGAACCACTTTTGCTTTTTTCGGCCTAGGTATAGTTTTATGTCACCATTCCATGCTTGCCTTCCTAGATTCTGAATAAAATGATGTACTCAGGTCTCGTCACAGGTGAGTCAGTATAGTTTTGCAACACCGTGTATACCTAATAGAAGTACCTATTATGATTTATAAATTATAAATAAGTGATGGTCAAGGAAGTCAGAGGGGGTAACTGGAACCATAAATATTGAAAATGAATTGGACACCGCATGTATGCTAAAGAGAATGGGGGGGGGGGGGGGGGGAGGGTCAATGGGACCTTGCGCAATGGAAATCAGTAAAGTCCGGACTTAAAATTTTTGTATTCATTTTACCAACATAGTGTAATAGTAGATATACAATATACAGTATAACATACCCGGTGTGCAACAATGTAGTTATATTCCGGTTTCAGTAATGACAAATGAAGATGGCCACATTTTTAGAGGTGACAGAGTGCGATAGTATTGTATAACCTTGCATTTCTTGTCAAATATTTGACAGAAAAAGGTAGCCAACATAACTAGAATGCAAAGAAAAGGTAACGTTGCCAACGTAATTTGCTGTATTTTCAGTACCGTTTTTTTCTGTAAAAAAAGTAGTTCCAGTTAAGAATAAAATGTAGTACAAAAGTCAGTGTTCATATTCTTAGGCTTATTGAGTAAAATCCCTAATAATTGCTATACTAGTCAGTATCTCGACCAGTCAGTATTTTGTTAGCCTTTACTTAAATTTTGTTTTTTCTTTTAGATTATCGTTTAACACAGAAGCCAGTGTGGCTAAAGCACTCAAAATCATTCAGTTATATAAAGATCATGGAATCGAAAAAGAAAGAATATTGATCAAATTGGCGTCAACATGGGAGGGAATTCAAGCAGCAAAGTAAGTAGATATAAATTTTTAAACTACATACTCTGATTTTAAGCCAAACTCGACAAATTTATTTCGCGTTTTTTGAAAAAAATCATGCATATCTAAAGGGAAACTAATCCCTATTTATATTATTATCCTTACAGAATTTTGGAATCAAAACATGGAGTTCACTGCAATCTTACTTTACTTTTTAACTTTGCCCAAGCAGTGGCATGTGCTGAAGCAGGCGTAACTCTTATTTCTCCATTTGTAGGCAGGATTCTTGATTGGTAAGTATAAAATCTACTCTAATATTAGCTGAATGAAAGTTTTAAAAAAAATTGCACATATAAAGTGCTTACGTATGTATATGCTTAGGTATAAATTAAGTGCAACATCTATGGACATAAAAGTTACTATAATAAAGTAATTATTATTAAGAATTGAGGAAATTTTATTAAACACTAGAAATTTACTGCTGAAACAGAACAAGTAATTGCTCTAGTGCTCTGCATACAATTCTGGTATATACATCGTTTTCGGCCAGCTAGTGGTCATGGTCACGGTTGACAGTTAAATAATGGATTAAACTTCATTTGTCAACCAACTGGTTAACAAATGAAGTGGCACCCAAGCAAACACAGTTAAAATACCAAGAAAAGAAATGTTGCCAACTTAATTTACTGTATTGTGACTTTGACATTTTTTATAGAAAAAAAACTGCAGATGACTTTGATAACAGACGGAAAGAAATATTTTCTTACCTACAGGGTCTTCCGAAAATATGTTATAAATAAGAATTTTGTTTACTCCTATAATTTGTCAATTTTTTTGCGGTGAATAAGATCTGTATGTTTGTGACGGAAACATGTTTTTAGGGTAGTTTTTTTTGTTTTTTTTTTTACACCTTAAATAGTAAATTATTAAAAATGATTGTATTTTTGTATTCTTTGATTTTTCAAATTTAAAAAAGTCTTAAAATGCCAAAAATTATTCTAAACAAGACAAAAATATCTAAATTTATGAAATTAGGTGAAACAAGAAATTATTCTTTAAAAAAATAGCCGTTTTTTCAGTCTCTGTCGTATTTTGTCGATTAAAGTCTGTTGATTCGTTACCGTGGAGATTTTTAGCAATTTTATTGTCACAGTAAACTTTTTTATTGAAGCGGGTTTGTAAAAGCATTAAACACATTTGACATTCATGACATGACACAATTCATGCTTTAAATTCTGCCGTCATAACGAAGAGGGCAGTAAGTATATATGGAAACCCATATCCCCTCTTCGTTATGATGGCAGAATTACCTTTATAAGCACTTCCATTAAAATGTCTAGAACAGATTCTAGCATTTTTCACATTAAACTTAGCTTCTCGTTTGCACAGACGCTTCCAAACACTTTGTGTTTCTTTGTCTTTGGGGGAGCTAAAAACTTTAATATCGGGCATAAAGCCCTTGCATTTATTGTCTACATCACAACCATACACAACACACCTCATTTTCACTTTTAAAAGTGATATAAAAACACCAAAAAATATCTTTAAAATACAACGCGATCTTAACAATGACGTGTTTCGTTTACAAAATATGGCGGAATTACTCACAGCGTGACGTTCATGGCCACGCCTACCTGCGCGGTGTCATATCTTCATTTATTTGTATCATGGTCAAAATCGGCTTAGAGTTTAATGGTGGCCTTTGACACGTGTCACACATGTCATCTCTGGTAACATTCTGTTCACCAACTTAAACTTTGGTCAGGGCAGGACCTTACATTTTTTATCAAAATGTATGACTGTTTAAATAGTGGAACAGAATCTTGCTGAAATTAATTTACTGACAGCGTATGTGTAGAAACATGAAAAAACTGGGAACTATGAATTTAAATGAACATTAAAGCGGCCTGGGATTAAATTAATAAATTTAACTACCCAAAAGCCCTACAAGTGCGCGGCAGCTTTTCGCCAGGAGCATTTATTTAATTTTCCCTGATGTTCATGGGCAAATTTTTGAGCCAGCTTATTTCCATGCAGAAGGCCTCTAGATATCTAAATTTTTCAAACACCGTTAGTTTATTATACAGATCACCTCCTTCCCCCAGATAGCATTTTAACAACTTCAACCTCCTTCCCAAAAAAAAATGCTATTTACACCCTTGACTTGTATTTAAAGCTCTTCAAACCTCCCTTGCTAAACATTTTAAATTAGAAAGACCTCCTCCATTTCAAATGTAAAAGTTTTTTGAAATTTTTTTAAGGTACTTACTAATCTCTTTTTAATGCGCCAACATTTATCACAAATGATTTTTTCTAGAGAAATCAATGACTTAAATGTTTTTATCTTTCTGCCAGTCACTAAAGTAACTAATATAAAAGTAAGTTATCATGTTAATATCAAATATTCAATAAAAACAAATTGAAAGTTATCAAATCAATCCTCACTACTTGGCCTGGATGTACTAGAAATGCAGTAATCGCGATCCATAATAAATTAATAATATCTAAAAATGTTAATAAAAAGGAAACACACCACTCCACAAATAATGATTTTTTTCTGGAATTACGTAATTTGAGGCGTATGTGCTGAATACAGTCAAAAATAATAGAACAAGACTTCTCTATAATGAAATGTGGATTTTCAGAACTCCACATTCTCATTTGTTGAGAATTTACATAACCAGAGAGGTAAAACCATGCTTCGTCAGTAAAAAAGGTTTTTCAAATACGTTTTTCTTATGCAAATTACCCATAAACCACTCTGAAAATTGCATTCGCTACGGCTTGTCGTTTGGTAACAATTCTTGGACTGAGCTTAGACGATAAGCGTGCATATACTGATCACATTTCAGGATTGTATTGCAGGTTCCGTAGGATACATTTACTTGCTGGTTTAAACGCCGAATAGGGGTTTATGGTTGTTCATTAACAATTTACCTCAATTCTTCTACTTTTTGTGCAGTGCGAACTTTGGGTATCCCACTGCCTTCCTTTCTATTCACCCTTCCTGTTTCTCTGAACCAAGCCACACTTACTAGTCAAAACTTGGCATAACTGGTCGAAATCTATGACTATATGTGAATTCTGTTTGAAAATCCTGAATGGCGTCCCGTGTTGAATAAACCCACTGGCCATCAACCCTTCTACCATTCCTAAAGTATCTTTCGATTATAAACGCTTTTTCTTCTGCCGTGATTACCACATTTAATTTTCTTAAAAATAAAAACTTTAGAACTTGACAGTTCCATTTTTTATTCACCTATACCGACGGTCGGCAACCGGCGGACCGCGATCCGTATCCGGACCGCGGAAGGTAGAAAACTGGACCACCAAAAAAATCTGAATTTATTTGTAAGAGATCAAATACCTATATTAAGTATATTATTTTTAAGAGTAAAAATAAAAATTAAAAACTAATAATACGAGTTTTTATAAGCCACGTTCCTTTTTGAGAAAGAAAAATTACCTGCGGTCCATTTGAAGTTTTTCTTTTTTTCTCTGGACCTCGATAAAATTTTTCAAAAGGATCCGGATCCCACTAGAAATTACTTGCCGGCCCCTATACCTTTTACCTATGTTACCTTTCAAGGGTGATAATACAAGACATGAGTGAGTGATTCCACGGCATACTTTTAGGACTTTTTTTGATCTCCCGTTGTTTATTCTTTAATATTTCAACAATCAGTATTTGGCAAATACGATTTGTGTCTTTTAAGGAGTAGTTTTGTCTCATTATTTTTTTTTAGGTATATTGAACACACAGACAAAAAAAGTTTTTCTGGTGAAGAGGACCCAGGTGTCATCTCTGTAACAAAAATCTACAACTATTACAAGAAATTCGGCTACAAAACTGTCGTTATGGGTGCATCTTTTAGAAATACCTGTAAGTAGAATTTGCTAATTGAAGACTTTAAATGGAGTATATGCAGTGGCGTATGCTGGAGGGGGGGGGGGGGCAGTAGGCTTCCCCACTTTTTTGAGGTTTTAAAATAATTTCGGGTAATATTTTCATATTTTCTCTCATATTAAACTCATGTGCCCCCCACTTTTCATAGTCACAATACGCCGCTGGGTATGGGTAAAAATATTACTAAAAATGCAACATTCGATATGTCTCGAATTTTCGCGCTACACGTTTTCAAAGGAAAAGCATAAAATAAAATTTTGGCTTCTTTGATGTGTGTACCTCGTAAAATAATTGTTTTCTTTTATAACAAATAATTGAGCAGCAACAGTTTAAAAAAAAACAAAATAGTGTATATTTTAGCTGATTACTACTCTTAGGGTAGATACGGAAAGGATCTAGCCGGTTAACTATATGAAAAGTGCCCCAACGTCGTTTCCATGTTCTTACCTCGTAAATTATTGTTCTTTGACAGAAACATTTTTACACCAAATTTCGAACCCCTCCTCTCAGTAATGAGGGAGATATGGGGGTGGCAACCCTTAACTTAAAAATTCATTATCTTTAAAACCATTTGAGATATCTCAATGAAATTTTAACTGTGCATAGTTATTTATATGGTTTATATAATATAATTTTTTCAGATTTTTATCTCATTAATAAATGTAAAAAACAAGATGTTTAATTTTTTAGGGGTGGTTTATCATACTTACCCCCGGAGTGACACCAACTAAAAAAAATTAGTATAATCGTCTATTCTCTAGTAATAACATAAAAAAATTACACAAAGCTCCAATAGGTGGAACATTGTTGAAAAAAAAATAAAAATCAATGTGACATATAAAATGAAGCATATATTTTGGCGATTTAATGTAATACAAATGAAGGAATCGGGAATAACACATTGATTTTTATTTTTTTTTTAACAGTGTTCCACCTATTCGAGCTTTGTGTAATTTTTTTATGTTATTACGAGAGAATAGACGATTATACTAACTTTTTTTAGTTGGTGTCACTCCGGGGGTAAGTATGATAAACCACCCCTAAAAATTAAACATCTTGTTTTTTACCATTTATTAATGAGATAAAAATCTGAAAAAAATACATTATATAAACCTTATAAATACCTAACTATGCAAAGTTAAAATTTCATTGAGATATCTCAAATAGTTTTAAAGATAATCAATTTTTAAGTTAAGGGTTGCCACCCCCATATCTCCCTCATTACTGAGAGGAGGGGTTTTCAAATTTGGTGTAAAATGTTTCTGTCAAAGAACAATAATTTACGAGGTAAGAACATGGAAACGACGTTGGGGCACTTTTCATATGGTTAACCGGCTAGACCCTTTAACGGTTTAATTTTTTTCCAGCTGAAATCAAAGCCCTCGCCGGTTGCGATCTTTTAACAATCAGCCCTAAGCTTCTTGGAGAACTGGAAGCTAGTACAGATCCTCTTCCCAGAAAACTAAGCCCAGAAAAAGCGGCAAAAGAAAAACTAGAAAAATTGGTACTAAATGAAGGCAAATTCAGATGGTTATTGAATGAAGACCAAATGGCAACAGACAAGTTATCTGACGGCATTAGGAAATTTGCAGCTGATTGTATCAAATTAGAAAATACTATCAAGGAACTTATTGAACAAGCAAAATAAACAGAACAACAAACAACTTTTTAATTTACAGATTATGTTGAGTTTTTAAATATTTTATGTATACAACCAGATTTTGCATATATTTTTAAAATATAATTGGTTAGGTTTATACCGCGGTTTTTTTGTGATTTAATATAACATGCACGATATTATACATCTGGCAGAACCTGTAATATAAATGTACTGAAATATATTGACGTGGTATTTAAATTCCCCCACCAAATTTATTTAGGCATATTAATATCAAAAAATTTACAGAGCTTTTGCAAAACTTTAACAATTATTATGGATTTCTCGAAGTATAATCAGAAATGGCAGTATTAAGTGGCTTCTGGTTTGGTTTCAAGTAGTCGGCAACAAAAATAAAATTACATAATTATTTTATAATACTCGGTTTTATTTAAATAAGACTATCCTTCCTCCATTAATTTAGCATTAATTAGTTTAAGACAGGTAGCAGTCAACAGAAATTTTGTTCATGGATTCTGCTTGCTTGATTCTGGTAAAGAATAAAGACAAATTATTTTGTGTTAAAGGGGTTAAATTGTGATTATGAGTGGTGTCATAAATACTTTTCGCAAATTTTGGTAATTATATTTATAGTAGATACTTATTACAAAATATTACAAAATTACAACTCTAAATTCGATAAATCACCTGATGCATAGAAAAAAATTGCTAGCAGTCTTAATAGTATTGTTATTATTGACAGCCGGGGTTTTTCCCATGCCTTTGTCCAGCTTAAACCAGATAAAAATATAGTTTGTTTAACGGTGAGTGGCAAATAAAAAAATTGTTAATAACATATTTTTAACCTTTTCACAAAATTTCAAACACTTTCGAAGTTTTGTGTTTGAGAACACAAATCGCTTGGAATTCACTTACAATACTTATAAAATATGTTTGAAAAATACCTTTCCTGCCGGAGGGGGTTGCAAATTTATATTAATATAAAATGAGCTATTTCAAACGTTCAAGCAAATTTGCAAAACTATCGAAATTTTTTTCATAAGTAAGAAATGGTAAGATTTTAATATTGTCAATTTGATTTGACTTCCGACCTCCTAGTGGGTGGCAAACTTAATACAAGATGAAATACACTTGCAACCCTTTTTAAAACTAGGAATTTTATTGGCGAAGTTACGTTAAAGAAACTACTACTTCAAATAAAATAAACTTACCTATAAAAAAAAAGGTTGCAAACTTATGCAACGATTGGAAACTCTAGATTAAGTTTAAAAACCAGCTTGCAAAACTTTTTATACTTTGTCTGCAAATTTATAAATATAACCTACCTCGGTAGTTCAGTCATTAGGTAGTCTGTTGAAATAGCGAACCATCTATTTCCGACACACCCACCTATGATTTTTGACTGATAATAACTAGGTTTTTAGATTTTATACTTGATGAATTACAAGCAGCATGTAATAAACTAAAGAACAACAAGGCATCAGGACCTGCAAACATTCCATCGGAGATCTTGAAGCAAGTAGCGACAAATTGTCCAGGCTATGTACTAGCAATCTATAACGAACTAGCCAGTAGGGCAAGTTTTCCAGCAGAGTGGAAGACAGCAAAGCTTGTACTGTTGTGAAAGGGCGACAAACCAATGAATAACGTTGGACGTGAAGGGCAAACTATGCGAACATCTGCTATTAGCGAGGCTTAAGAGAGAACTTACACGTACGGGAGGCTTGTCAGAAAAAACAATATGGCTTTAGGGAGGGTTGACAGACCGTGGACGCCATTAAAGAAGTAACGAAGATCGCCGAGAAAATTTTAGAAGAACTTAGAAAAAGAGGGATCGAAGATAACCTAATAAACACCATAGCCTCCTACCTTTCCGAGAAAGAAATAATATTGGAAACCGAGGACACCAGTAAGACCATGAAAATTGACAGTGGCGTCTCGCAGGGATCAGTACTGGGTCCTACCCTGTGGAACGTCCTCTACGACAGCCTGTTGGAGGCTGATCTGCCCAGCGACACTACATTGATAGCCTTCGCGGACGGTATTGCCCTGATAGTAGTGGCTAAGAACGAACAGATCCTGATGAACATGGCAAATACTGCCATATTAAGGGTCACTAACTGGATGGCAAACAGAAGGCTGCAGCTGGCGCCCGAGAAAACGGATGCAGTTCTTCTTACCACGAAAAGAAAAATAACCCACATAGAATTTAAGGTTCAAAACATGATAGTGACGCCGACTACGGCAATTAAATACCTCGGAGTATGGCTATACAAAAAACTTACATTTACTGAACACGTCAATAAATCCATAGAAAAGGCAGAGAAAATTGTTACAGCTTGGTCAAACCTAATGCCAAATATTAAAGGACCTAGAGCTTCCAAATGGAAATTTCTTTCAAGAGTCATACATTCTCAACTCCTGTATGCAGCCCTTGTGTGGCACTAAATCGGTGAAAACATGAAGCTTAGAAGGAAACTTACGGCTTATGTGTATTAGGATGAATATAGATGATGATATATAGAACAATATCAGTGGAAGCGGTGGGAGTCATAGCAGGAATACCTCCAATAGAACTCCTTATTAAAGAAAGGAGAGAAACCTACGAAGGGGAACTAAAAAGCATAGCAAGATCAGTACTCGTTAATAGATGGCAGGAGAAATGGAGAACTGTTACATATGGACGATGGACTTACCAGACATTAAAACCTGGATGAGCAGATTATACGGAGAAGTGGACTACCATCTAACACAAGCACTTTCTGAACTCGGGTGTTTCCGAAAGTATTTATACGAAAGAAAAAGATCAGATTCCGATAAGTTATCGCATTCGCACATATTGCGAAGAAATAGACGATGTGGAACATACGCTCTTTTTTGTCCTAGATGGATGGAAGCACGACAAGAGCTTGCGGAAGAATCTGGAACCATCTGAAACGAAGAAAACACCTAAACACTAAAATTATCAGTCTTAGTAATAAATTTCTGTCTTGGTTAATTGGCCTTTTCTACCATAAAGTACTTTGTGCAAATAAAGTCTTCATTTGTTATATTATGAATAAAATGCCTTGACTAAAAGGGTTGATGTTGATGGACATTGGATATATAGAGTCACTTGAGCAATGAGAATTTATTGCCACACGACTAAAAGTATTTAAATTAATTAGTTTTTAATTAAACATTAATTCCCATTAACTAATTTAAATTATTGATGCAGCAGTCTTCACAATTCGAATGCTTTCCTCTCGTTCAGATGAACGTTTCTGTTGATACCATATCTGTCAGTATCTTATGATGACCACTGCTTTTGCAGCAGACACTTTCATTTCTGTGGTGTGGTTGTGATCAAGATATTATCCGCATTCTTCTGGGTGAGATGAGTTTGGGAGTGCGAATATCAGGACGATAATCCCCTTTTATTTGTTCCATCAACGCATTCAATGAAAACTGACATTCTTCTGAATCCTCTAAAAAACAATAAATACATGCCATAGCTCTTTCTATCTCAGTGGGATATTTACCAGTTTTTTTTCTTTTCCTTAGCTTTAGGGCGGTTCGCGGTTGTACAGTTTTTTCAGACAATTCGTTGTGGTACTGTGCGTCAACTGGTGCTAATTCGCGGACTGGTAGAATTGGATGGATAATAGCTTTCCCCCAATTATCACGCACTTTCTTCAGCCTGTTTCAACACAGTTTCTCTCACACTATTCGTTAGGGCCTGATACACAACATTACGTCCACGAATCGGAAGTCGATTTTGATATTCTAAAAATTCTTTCGTTATTTCCTATCCACGCAGAAAGCAGTTTTTTTTTAACTGGGGGAGGTATTGTAGAACGTGAATTGCTTCGCTCATAAGTACCATGGTTGAACCTCTTTTCAGGTAGGCAGCTATCATTTTTTCATTCACAATTTTTTCCGACATTTGTCATGCACTTTAATAGATATTTTGCCCGTCAAAATATTCACTTTTCCATCTTTTCTTCGTATACTTGCTCGCCGAAATGATTCCGCCCCCTTCTCTTTCACCTCTACCACTTCGTCATTTCCATTCTCTAAGTCACTGTCACAAATAAAAGACATTGCCATGGCGCACTCACGATCGCATTAAATGCACACTTATATGGTCGCGTAAATATTACGTTCGCTAAGCGTTCTGGTCTCGGTTCTGGTTCTACTAAGGGGAGAGAGAACTATAATTATTAGCCTTCGGGGTGTGTGTTGTGAAAAGATAAGACAGGTGCGATGGCAGATGGTATGACGGTGTAGAGGGATAGTGTGGGGGGTGGAAAATTGATCCCTCCTCATGAAACCCCGCCGCCCTTCAACACGCTTGGTGGTGAGCTTGAGTGTCACAATAATACGCTAACTTCAACCCGTGTGTGTGCCTAAACAGTACGCGTGGCGAAAAAAGTAGTAAGGACCTAAGTTATAGGAAATTTTGTGCAGGTATTAGTATAGAGTGATGTTTTACCCAAAGTTGATAGTTCTTTAGTTATAAGCAAAAAAACGGGAAAAAACTTTCTTGTTTTTTGGTTAAACTTAAATTCCAGGAAAACTTTTTGTTGGCAAACCTCAGATTCCTAATTAGCACCCCAAAAAACATAAAGGAACAAAAATCATAACTACCCCACAATTTGATTGAAGCCACCCCCTTTCAGCACCTAATGACTGGACTACAGGCCGTATCGACTAATATTATGAAAATTGAATTAATGTCAGCTGTCCACCAAGTAGTCATGAAGCTACAGTTGTTGAACATTTTTCATCTAAATTTAAATCAGCTTGTTACTTGACCGTAATGTTTTTTTTATTTAATTTTTAGTCACTTTAAAAATTTATTTGTTACTGCAGCCAGTGACTTTTTATTCCCTAACAGCTTGCATCACATTGCATATTCCTGTAAGGTCAATAATATTCAAGTTAAAACATTGAAATGTCCGAGTCTCTTTCTTGATTTTACAAATTCTGATTTTGTATCATTTATTAATTACCTGACAGGAGTGTAAATGACTGTACCCATTTATTTTATGAAATTTTAAAACATCCATGTTTTCGACCTTCCAGTCAGTTGCAAATTGAATGGACTGGGCACAATTAGTTAATCAACGGTCAACGTTCTTTTAACGTTGCAGAACTTTTAACCACCTACCCAAAATTGAAAATCTTCGTAAGTAATTAATTATTATTAAATTTTCGATCTTTTATGTTTCTAATGATTGGCCTAAAATATTGAAACAACTAATATTTCTTCATTCCGATGACGCAAACGCACTTATCAAAAAATAATCCATTATTGTAGCTAAGTAGCGCTTTCGAAAATCGAATGTTTGCAAATAAGCCAGTCATTAAACGAAATTGCAAAAATGCTTGATAACAAATTATCGTGTACACCTACCTCGTATGTATGTATATTGCATTATTTATGTTCTGAACAGCCATGGTTTGTTTCCGTCTTTCCGATGCCTTTATCCAGCTTAAACCAGATAAAAATAGTTTGTTGAATGGCGAGTGCTAAATAAAAATCGATTATTTTAAAATTAGCTCAGGGAAATTTTCACAACTCAAGGACCATTGCAAATAAAAAAATTGTTAATAAATAATATTTTTAACCTTTCCACAAAGTTTACAACACTTGCGAAGTTTTGTTTTTTGAGAATAAAAGTAATTCGCTTGGAATTTACATACATACTATAAAATATGTTTGAAAAATACCTTCCCTGCCTCGGAGGGGGTAGCAAATTTATATTAATGTAATATGAGCTATTTCAAGCGTTCTGTCGAACTCGTAAAACTTTCGCAATTTTTTTCAGAAGTAAAAAATTATCATATTGTCAATTTGACTTGATCCCGACCTCGTAGGGGGTTGCAAAATTAATACAAGATAAAAATACACGTTAATCTATATTTGCAATACTTTTTTAAAAACTTTCGGAATTTTGTTGGCGAAATTACGTTAAAAGGTTAAAAGGTAACAGAAATGGTTGCAAATTTATGCAACGATATATTGGAAACACTAGATTAAGTGTAATGACCAGTTTGCAAAACTTTCCATATTTTGTTCTGCAAAAACATAAACAAACTCGTTAAATTGTTGAAAATTCCATGATCCCGACACCGTATACAGACAGACTTTGTCTATATACGGTGGTCCCGACCTTCCAGTCGGTTGCAAATCTAATGGTCTGTGCAAAGTTAGTTAATTGATGTTCTTTCAACGTTGCAGAACTTTCGGAATTTTGTCCGCCAAGTTATAAAAATAATTGATTTTTTCATGATTTCATCATGTTCCTGACCCTGGAGAGGGTTGAAAAACGAGAGTCATCATTTTCAATACTCTTTCAACCACCTACCCACAATGTAAAATTTTCGTAATTATAAAATTTTGAATGTTTCATGTTTACTATTTCACTCATGTATTTTGCACAGAAGAAATTACATAACAAAATAAGTGGAAAAATATCTACCTTGCAGTTTGTTCGCCTCTACCTGATCCAATCATATTATAAATTAATATATGAGGGAAATTTTCGATAAAATTTTCTCTTATTATGTATGCAAATCTGACAATGACTGGCCTAAAAAAGTTAATTGAAGGTAAATGCGATAACCTAAACAACTGCTCAGGGATATTCTGTTATCGTAAATTATGTAATCGCTAGAGGCGCACATTTGCGCCGGTCCATATATTTAAGTATTTGTTGATAATTTTCCATGTGAGAACTTCAGTGTAAAAGAATCAAGCAAGATGGCTAGCACCCTGGAACAACTCAAGACTCTCACGACAGTAGTGGCGGACACCGGGGATGTTGAAGGTAAACATTTATCTTTTTCCTAAATGAAGATATTGAAATGGGACTAGGATCTAGGTTTACTTAAACTACAATGTGGTAATTATAATTAAGGTATTATTGTTTTTGGTAAATTTAATTTATGTCCAAATTTAATGGTATAAGCAAAGAATTATTTATGCGTGTATTCATTATACATAATAATTATGTATAAAAAATGCAAAAATGAAATCTAATTAGTCAGTGGTCAGAATACTCAGAAAAGCAATTAACCCAAAAGTCCAAACAAACGTCACTGGTTAATTACGAAAACTCCTTTTACCATTAGTAAAATTGAATTTAAATGCTACCGAATTTACAAAAGAATACCCATGGACAAATTTGAAAAATAAATTTTTGTTTAATATTCAAGAAACCAATGATTTTTCGGTATAGACACAAGAAGACGTACAGTTATTTATTGAGAAAATGTTTGAAATATTATAGAGGGTGAGTTTTTTAAAATGTTAAAATGCGATATCTCGAAAACGGTTTAAATTATTTTTATGAAATTTTGGTGAGTTAATAGGGAGACGGGGCGACATTTTTAAACATATTTTTAACATTTACTCCCTATCTCTATTTTGCGGGCTAGGGCGTAACTTTGGAATTTTTAATGGAATGATGTACGTTTGTTTATAAAATTAAATCTACGTAAAACTACGTATGCGTACCTACAATTTTTTTTATTTGCTCTTTCGGTTACGGAATTAGGGTTAACTAAATTTTGACTGAATTTAAAAAATAAATAAATATTGCCAATAAACAAAGTTCACTTATTTCAGAATTATTATTTGTTTTTATGGAAATGCGATATTTTTATTTAAGTCAGTTGAGAATTTCGACGTTTTAACGATTATTTCTTAGTTTATTGCTAGGTCCCCGGATTTGACCGCCCTTGACTTTTTCTTGTTATAAAGGACAAAGTGATGGCGACTGCACCTACATCTTTAGATGATATGAAAGGCCGAGTCCGCTTTGCCTGCTTATTAGTGACACCCGAAGTGTTCCAGCGGGTACGAAATTCATATAGAGAAAGAGTGAGAAAGTGTTTAGAAAGTGAAGGGGGACATTTCGAACAACTTCTGAAGCATGAAAGACGATAAATGAGTTGAAATCAAATGTTAAATATTTTTTTTATTTTATAACCTAATAAATTATAATTCCGTAACCGAAAGAGCAAATAAAAAAAATTCTACACGTACGTAGTTTTTACGTAGATTCGAATTTTATAAAAAGAGTACATCATCATCCCATTTAAAATTAAAAGTTACCACCACCCCTCAAAATAGAAAGAGGGGGTAAATAAATAAAATATGTTTAAATATGTCCCCCATCTCCCTATTAACTCATCAAAATTCCATGAAAATATTTTACACCGTTTTAGAGATATCGATATCGCCTTGTAACACTTTAAAAACTCGCCCTGTATAAAGTTCTATTACATATTTTCTTAAGAAAAGAAAAATATAACAACTTTTGGGGGTTGAGCAGTTGAGCTACCGCTATATTTTCTTTGAGGAGCTCTGGCCTCCGAGCCTCGGTGCCTATGCTAGCGATCATCTTAAGTTTATCAATGCATTTTTGACTCACACTGTATAAGTTTTACAAGGTCTATGTTTCTCACAGTAACAATAAGATATTCCTTAAAGAATCTCTTATTATTTCAAGGGTTTAAAAAAATTGCAATTCAAATACTTTACAATTGTAAGCTAGCAAAAAGAAACAAACCAGAAGTGTTCAGTTTCTTTTTTATACTTCTTCAGTTTTGTGGGGCTTTTAAAAATAAATCTGAAAAGTAACATAAACTAAGCTAAAGCAACTGGTTCTTATTATTCAGCCATGAAGGCCTACAAACCCACTGATGCCACCACAAATCCTTCACTGATTCTACAGGCTGCCAACATTCCCCAATACAAACCCATCATTGATAAGGCTGTGAACTACGGAATCAAAGCTGGAAACAATGTACAAGAGAAAGTTGAGAATGCACTGGATATGATCTGTGTTTTATTTGGAGTGGAGATATTAAAGATTGTTCCTGGTAGAGTGTCCATTGAAGTTGATGCAAGGTTAGTACAGACTTCAAATGTTAAGGAATGATTGTCGATGTTTTTTGATAGTCAGGTATATGGGGAATCAACATTTTTATGTAACATTTTTATGACTACCTTAATTTTCTCGTTTGCAATTTTTTTTGTCAGTTGTTTTACAACGTAGGAATAAACAAAATTATGACGTTTACCAACATCAAGGTTCATATAGACTCGGGATGGAAAATAAAATGGACTTTTCTTGGACGGGACGTCCGGCAAAATTAATATTGTTGTACGAACAGGCAATCTAAACATTCGCACAAAAAATTACGTTAATTTTTTTGTTTTGACAGCCCATGAGTACCATGTACCGGGGGTGTACTGGGGACGTCCGACTCCCAGTCGTCGCTTAAAGCATCCGTAGGGATGTTACCAGCCCTTGTAAGTGGTGGATGTGTGGGGTGGTTAAAGAGCTCTTCTACGATCTTCCTTGACTGGACATATAACAAAAATATCAAGGTTTAAAATTTCACCAAATTAAACAAAAATACAGTTTACCGCCTAACGTCATATCAGCAAGGACGACTGAAAGCAACGGGCAATGCCAGTGGTGCTGGCACTGCGCCGTCTCTCGCAGTCTAGCGAGACCTACTGTACTGTGCGGAAGCTGAATCCAGTAGGTATTTTGTTTATTTATGTCTTATTTCACTGACAAACTCTACACAATGAATAAAAGCACAAAAATCACATCGTGCATGCGCCACCAACAACAAACAATACTGCGAAGTATAGCGTAACAGCACAACTTCGGCCTCAACTTTCACGGCGTAGGCTTATTGTAAAACTACGTCACCGGAAGTCACCTCTCCGTTTGATTATGACAATGACCAGAGAAAAACCAAGACAGAGAGAACAATATCTCGTACTGATTTCATTCATAAATACGATTTGATTTCTATGACCTTCAAAGCGGCCTGACGCACGTTTAAATAAAGCTGTCACGGGCGCGCGTTACAGATTTTGGGTTATTATAAAAAAAATGCTGCAAAATAAAAAACACATATGAAAAATAACAATCAAAAGTTTAAAAGATTCTCCAAAAATGTAGCCACGCGTTAAAAACAGAATAGCCCGCCCGTATAAAAGGTATGAAGCACAGTGAGAGTGAGTATTGAGACGCGCCGCGCCGCAGAAAACTCTCTCTGCTTGCAGTGTTGCTACCGCACTGGCTATGCCGGGGTGTATTGTGCGAATCCCACGCGCCAATATCGGGGTGTTGCCGTTTGAAGGCCATTGCGTTGTTGAGCTGGCGGAAAAAAGCGATATTCTCTCTGTCTTGGTTTTTCTCGGCAATGACTATTGGTAATGACTAACGAGTGATGTGTATTCGCTATTTTGAGGGTAAATTTGATCAGAAAGAAATATTTTTTTAGAACAAGCATTGTAAATGGAGTACTTTTGTACTCTTAAGTAAAGAAAATGGCTTCCTGTGGAGGCCAAAACAAGAACTTTTTTATTCTTTGCCTTTACCAATATTTAATTCTAAATAAATTTTTCAAAATAGTTGACCATAAATTTCTCGAGGTAAGTCATAACTACCTTGAGTCAGGCCGAGACTTTGAAAGGATTCAAAAAGTGCTCAGAAAACAAGAAATTTTTTATTCCAGATCATTATCGACAAATCATAACATCCGCAAGTACTAAAAATAGTGTGTGCCTAAACATGGAACATTATTTTTTTAACTTTGAGAAGCTTTCAGCCAGACTTCATCTATATAAAAAGTTTAACAACACCAATAACGAAAAATTTAACCTACGAGACAGCGTCAAATGGATTGAGTAGACCATTTTGGATTTTATTCATACAAAACTAGTTTAGACTCTTATACCTGCTCCATTTTTACAAGTCAATTTACGCAAAAAAGTGCAAGAGAAGTTCAAGCTGGCGAAGCTACTCTACGTGTGTTACCTAAATGTGGGGTCTGACAGTGGAAAAAATGTCCAACTTAAGGGAGCAACTAAAGTTTATCGATGTTGACTATAGATGGTTCTATGAAGAGGTTTTACAACAGAATATTGAGAATCCCAAGAAAAAAAGAAAATCCGTTTAGCTTTTTGTTACTTTTGTATAGGTACTTAATTCCTACTTCTGTAAGCTTTTTGGAACATGTTTATGGTTTCCCTATTACTAGTAAAGTTTTCTTATTTTTCTGGGTGTTTACTGTTTCCATTTTGAAATAAATATTTGATATGAAAGCTACTTGACACTCGTTTAACCACGATGAAGCGTATTACATTTTGAGTTTAGAGTTGATGGATAAAAGTGCCATGTACACAAAAATCTAGTTCTACAAATCATATAGGTATTTTTCTTTAATATTAGATTACATGAGGGAAAATAACTTGCCGAATTTACATATGTCGACTGCTTCATTTCATTTAAAAACAAAATTAAAAAGTTCCAATTGAAAACGCGTTTATCTAATTTACTGGAAACCTTTATCCACTTATGTCTTCAATTGCAAGTGCAATATAAACAGAACACGTGTTGATTTATATAACAAGTAACACTCAAGTAAAATCTAATAATTTTGCATACTTAGAAAAACTTTATGATATTTATTTTGGGCCAAATCTTTTTAATAATAAAATGTTTGCTAATAGTTGAAATAAACATAATACATTTTAGATAGCAGATTGCTGTTAATATGGTTTTTAATCGACCCTGTTATGATATTGTAGTAGGTAGGAGAAAAACCCCCCACGCGAAGATGAAAGTCGTGCTGACAAACATCAAGAAACGAAGGGGGAGCAATGTTACGGCCTTCGCAGAAGTTTATAGACTTTTTAGCTTTAGGTTATGTTCGTATGTTTTGAGATTTTAGGTTTATTTTATATTAATCCGTATTAATCCCCTAGTTAATTTTCACATGTTACGCCTACGAAAGAGGGTCTGGATCTGTGAGAATATTCGATTCTGTTATTTTCTGCATGGAACGCCTATGATAGAGCGCCTAGAATTTACCACATCTTCTATTTTCTTCTTTAAATGCTCCCTGTATCCTTCTAAAATGTTTCAGAATTATCCAGAACCAACAAAAGGGTATAATATAAAGGGTCCAGACCGGCTTCCGTTGTTGAGTTGAGTTTCAGTTTGATTTTAGAAACCACAGCCGTCTTCAAAAGCTGTGTAGAAACACATTTATTTGTCGACAGTCAAGAGGTCACTGGCGACTCAAATAAAGGAAGTCAGCTGTAATCAGCTGATTTTTAAAAGGGAAAAAGGCTCACTAGACGGCAAAATTGACAAAGATGCCAAATAACACGACAATGAAGACAAAGGCGAAACGAAAACATTCCCCGTTATAGTAGTTACCAAATCGGCTGAAGAGGTCGCCACGTTCTTAATTTGAGTCCCCAGAAGTTTGTTTAGTATTTCCGCCGTCCTGTATAATATTTACTTTAGAGATAAGGATAAGCAGCTACACGACAAACAAACAATTCGAATCAAAAATATTTATTTTATTTGAAATAGTATGATAATTATAATTATGGTGTTTTCAATAGAATCCAAGATATAAATATGTTTTACTAAACATATATAGGTGTATAGCCCTACCGACAAAAATGTACTGGTAATTCTCTGGCCAAAGATAAGAAATTCCTATTCAAATTTCATACATACAACACTTTTTGTAGTACGTGTGGAACAAGCTTATGACCATTCAAAATAAATTATTTTTCTTAGAAACGCCATAGGGTGCTGGAAATTTTAAGGTAGTAGACTAGGTTTATCTAACAATAGTTTTCTAGTACCTAAGGGTCGTGTTTATAGTGGTTCCTTGAGTATTCCTTAGACCTTGAGGTAGGATTTCAGGACGGTGTCGCCCATACTTAAGGAAATCTCAAGGCCTGAAGAACGACTATAAATACGACCCTAAACTTAGCTGTTCGGCAGATGGACGTCCAGCGACGCACTCCACATAACACTAATCACTTTTTTCACGTGATAGTCATACTCTAGGGATAATCATTAGCCTCTTTCACTGTCACTACACTAATTCGAACGGTTTTAGCCTTTTTAGTGGGTGACTTGTTCGTGGTTGTCGAGTAGCGAGATTACTTGGACATGTTTGTGGTTTTCCAGTCTCTTCTGGTGTTTGCCTGCAAACCTCTTGCTCTCATCTTCAACCATAGGGATCTTCAGGTCGCGACGGATGTCTTCGTTGCGGATGTACCACGGCGCATTGACGGTGCTACGAAATACTTTGTTTTGAATCGTCTGCATGACTTTGATGTTTGATTTTCTGGTGCATCCCCAAAGTTGGATGCCGTAGGTCCACACAGGCTTTAGTAGTTGCTTATAAAGACGCAGTTTCTTGTGAATCGGCAACTCCGAATGGCATCCGAGAAGCCAATACATTTGCCTGAATTTGAGTCCCAGTTGCTCACGTTTTTTCTTCACATGTGTTTTCCATCGTAGCTTGGCATCAAAGGTCATGCCCAAATACTTAGCTTTGCTGGCATGTGGGATTGGTTGTTGATCGACTATTACTGGTATATAGTCGTATTTCTTGTTGGTGAAATTGACGTGAATTGACTTCGCCTCATTTAGCTTAATTCGCCATTTCTTTGCCCAATTGGTGACATTGTTGGTGGCTATTTGAAGTTTGTTTGTGGCTGACTGGATGTGTTGACCAATGGCTAGAAGAGCAGTATCATCGGCGTACGTTGCTGAGATGACTCCTTCGCTCTGTGGAATGTCATTGGTGTACAGCAGGTATATAATAAACAGGTCCAAGGACACTGCCCTGTGGCACTCCAGCAGAACAATTTTTGAGCTCGGAGTATTCTTGACCATGTTTGACTCTAAAGTGACGGTCAGTGATGTATGAGTGAAGAATTTGGCTCATTTGTCGTGGTAAATATTTTTTTAGTATGTATTCCAGGCCCTGATGCCACACTCGGCCGAATGCATGGGTCACGTCAAAGAATAGTTACACAGATATTTGTTTCTTCAAGTGATCTCTCAATTACATCAGTGATTCGATGTACTTACTTGATCAATGGTCGAGTGCTTGTTGCCGAATCCAAACTGATGAGCCGAAATAAGCTGCTTTTGCCCAATGATGTGCTTGAGTCGTTGCAAGAGCAGCTTCTTAAATAGCTTGGATATCATCGGCAGCAAGGATATGGGGCGGTATGATGTTCTATCTTCAAGTGGTTTGCCAGGTTTGGGAATCATTATTACCTCAACAATCTTCCGCTGCTTTGGCACGTACCGAAGTCGTAACGCTGCGTTGAACAGATGCGTCAGTTTCATGATAACTTTGCGGGACAGCTCCTTGAGAATTTGAGCAGTTATTAGATCACAACCTGGGGCTTTCTTTGTGCTGAGGTTTTTGTCGATGGTGTGGATCAGCAGGTGTTATTGGCTTAATAATCGCGCTATCTCTGTTAGTGATTTGTGGGGTTTCTTCCATGCCAGTTGGTAGATGAGGCCAAATGGTTGGTGTGACATACCGTCATCAGAAATACATTATTAGTACAACCGGTATAGTACCACTACACTTTCACGCCTTAATATATGCATCCTTATCAAAGGGTTCTTTTCTTCCTACGTCGATAGGAACGGCTGTTGTTAACAAGCAGGTACTAAAGCAGTATAGATTCGGGTTTTGTGTATGTTAGTTGTACGTCTCGTGGAAATATATATCTTATTGGGAAACTCGTCTTTTATTTTCCTGTGGGACGTTGCAAAGTGGCGACGAGGATTTGTTTTTCCATTTTGGGCCCGCGTTTCGTAAAAATAGTGGTCATAAAGGCCAAAATAGGTGAAAAAGAAAGTCGGTTAGTGATCGCGTAAGTGTGTCAAAATGGCGCCGACTGTTGGTTTGCAGCTGGAATTTGACCCTAAGATACATGATTGGAACGTGCATCGAAATAGCCTGGCAAACGCTATTACAGATGATTCAATAAAAAGGGCAATTTTGTTAAATGGACTTACTCAAGAGGCCTATATTTTGCTTCAGAACCTGTGTATTCCACCAAAGCCTTCCGAAGCAACCTATAAGGATCTGATCCAGCACTTAAATGGTTATTTCAGCGGAAGAACTATTGTTTTTGCGGAAAGGTGTAAGTTTTATGCAGCATACAAGTCTCCGAACGAAAGTGTTCAAGATTGGGCTATAAGACTTCGCAGTTTAAGTGTTAATTGTGAATTTGCAGATCAGTTAAAAAATATTCTTCGTGATCGATTTATTTGCGGAATGAATCCAGGAAAAATCTTAGAAAAATTGTTGGAACAAAAATCTACTATTACCTTAGATGTGGCTATTAGTGTTGCATTGACAACTGAAACCAGTGTTGTAAACCTTAGTTCGGAAATAAATTCATTTGTGAAACAAGAATCACATGAAATATACAGATTGCAAGGTTTCCATCAGAGGGGCAGAGGTAGGTCACATGCGGGGCCAGGGCATCGCGGGGGTAGCGTACGCTCCGCAGGAACCTCAACCGGTGTGACAAATACGCCAAGCAGCAAAAAAATAGGTAGCACTGATAAAATGTGTTCAATATGTCGAAAAGGTAAACATCTAGAAAACAAGTGTTTTTATAGAAATTCCAACAAATATTGTAGTTTTTGTAAAACCAAAACTCACAATACAGCAAATTGTAGAAATAAAAATGTTAACCATGTAAACATTATTAATAATGACAGTAATATTTGTAACTTTGATTCTGATTTAAATAGTTTCCCGGTCTATACTCTTAAAAATAATATTTCAAAACCAATTACGATTGACATATTTTTAAATGGGAAAATGTATAATTTTGAGTTAGATTCAGGGGCTGCACTTTCTTGCATACCATATATGATGTATCAGAAGTGTTTTAAAAATATCCCTCTACATAATACGGATGTAACCCTAATAAATTTTACTGGGGGTAAAATCTCTCCAGTTGGGCAAATAGAGTTATGTGTTGAGTATAATAAACAAACATTCAATTTAAAATTTTGCGTTATTAAAGAAAGTAATATTGCGTTACTAGGAAGAGATTTTATTACCACATTTAATCTAGATTTTATACAAGTTAATCATATTTCAGAAGATAATTTCCATTTAAATAATTTAATAAAAAAATACCCAAATGTTTTTTCAAATACTATTGGATGTTTTAATAAAATAAAATTACGATTGTATTTAAAAGAAAATTCAGTACCCAAGTTTTATAATCCGAGACCATTACCTTATGCCTTAAAATCAAAAATTGAAAATGAATTAACTAGATTACTAGATTCTGGCATAATTACCCCTATAGAGCATAGTGAGTGGGGTACTCCTGTACTTCCCGTTTTAAAAGAGGACGGTTCAGTTCGCATTTGCGGCGATTATAAAATCACATTAAACCCTTTTTTAATTTCTGATAAGTACCCTATTCCTAGAATTGATGATTTGTATGCAAAACTAAGCGGCGGTCAACAGTTTTCAAAAATTGACTTAAGTTCTGCATATCAACAAATAGCTCTTCATCCAGAATCTGCTAAATTGACAACAATTTCAACCCACAAAGGTTTATTTTATTATAATCGACTACCGTATGGAGTTAGTTGTGCGCCAAGTCAATTTCAAAGGCTAATGGATCAACTTTTTTGTGACATGGAAAGCGTGTCTGTTTTCCTCGATGATATATTGATAACAGGAAAAGATCGCATGTCTCATATTCGACATTTAGAAAAGGTTTTAAATATTTTCCGATTCTGTTTCTTATTTGGGCTTTGATATAAGTGCAAATGGGTTGCACAAGTCTAAAAGGAAGTTGGAAGCTATAGAAAAAATTTCCGTTCCTGAAAATATAACCCAATTAAGAGCTTTTATCGGGGCAATACATTATTATAATCGATTTATACCTAACATTCCTACCATTCTACATCCTCTATATAATTTAATAAAAAAAGATACTCCATGGAATTGGACAGAGGAATGTCAATTTGCTTTTGAAACAGTAAAAAATATTTTACAATCAGATAATTTTTTAGTGCATTTTAACCCCGATTTACCTATAAATTTGACTGTAGACGCCTCCGAGTACGGAGTGGGGGCAGTGTTGTCAAATGTTTTTGAAAATGGCTCTGAACGTCCGATTTGTTTTGCATCAAAAACTTTAAATGACCAACAAAAACGTTGGAGTCAGATTGACAAAGAAGCTTTTAGCATCATTTTTGGTATTAAAAGATTTTATCAATTTTTGTATGGGCTTAAATTTACTTTAATAACAGATAATAAAGCTCTTGTTTCCATTTTTGGACCAAAAAAAGGTATACCTACCATGGCAGCCAATAGATTACAGAGATATGTTTGTTTTTTAAGTGAATTTGACTTTAACATAAAGTATGTAAAATCTAGCAAAAATATTGCAGATTTTCTTTCAAGATTACCAATTAATTCAGAAGTAAAGATAATGATAATTTTGATACCTTACAGATAAATTACTTAAATGAGTGTTCCGATTTAAATATAGATTTATATCAGATTGAAAAAGCTACCCAAAAAGACAGGTTTTTACTTTTGTTTTATCCGGTTGGCCAGAAAAAACTCAGGATCCACATTTAAAACCATATTTTCGAAAGCGTGATGAAATTTCAGTTTTAAATGGTGTTCTTGTATGGGGTCATCGGGTAATTATTCCTGAATTTTTGCAGGCTTCGATTTTGAGAATGTTACATGACACACACATGGGCATTGTCAAAATGAAGTCCTTAGTACGGTCTTATGTTTGGTGGCCGACTTTAAATAAAAATATTGAAGAGTTATGTAAGACTTGCACTGTATGTCAGAGTGTACAGCGAAATCCAAACAAAGGAATTTTGCAACCATGGCCGATTGCAGAAAGGCCTTGGGAACGTATTCACGTAGATTTTTTGGGACCTATTAAAGGAAAATATTGTTTAGTAGTCTTAGACGCTTTTTCTAAGTGGTTAGAAGTTTTTGTAATGTCTAGTATAACTTCGACTCAGACTATCGACAAATTACGAGGTTTATTTTCTCGATACGGGTTACCAAAGACTCTATGTTCTGACAATGGTCGACAGTTAATGTCTGAAGAATTCAAAATTTTTTTGCAACAAAATAATATCAAGCATTTAACGTCCCCTACTTATCATGCAGCTTCTAATGGGGCAGCCGAAAATAGTGTGAAAACGGTGAAAAGTTTTTTAATTAAGGAGTTAAATATGCATCATAATAACATAGATTTTAACCGTTCTTTAGGCAGATTTTTAATGACATATCGAATTACAGAACATTGCTCAACTGGGGAAACTCCCTCTCGTTTGGTTTTAGGTAGACAAATTCGATCTAGATTCGATTTAATGAACCCTTGTAATATCGATGAAAACCACCTAAAAATGCTTCTGAAATTTATAAAAACCTACAGCAGGCTCAAAACAAAAATAAGAAGTATTTTAAGGGGGAGAGAGAAGAGAAATTTGCTGTTGGACAATGTGTTTATGCTAAAGATTATCGAAATATTGTAAAACCTACATGGACAATTTGTCACGTTACTAAAATTTTAGGTAAAAATGTTTATCTAGTGAAAGTGTATAAAAGTGACAATTTGGTGTGGAAAAAACATCAGAATCAATTGCGAAAATGTGAAATTGTTAACGTCAGTGAAAATGATTTAGAAAAGGTGAATGATGATGAAAACGGTCAGGAAATTAAGATAGGTCAGGCCAGTACCTCTAAGGAGGCAGTTAATCCATTTTCCTTGCTTCGTGAAAATGAGCAAAGCACTTCATCATCAGGCACTTCCTTTTTAATAGAAAATAGACCTAAGCGTAAAAGGAAATCACCAGATCGACTTCAATATTAGATTGTACAAATTTATTGGTTATTATTGTACTTACAAACAAAATTTAAATTGTTCAATTTCTTAAAATTAAAATATAATAAATTTAGTATTGCATGTTAGCACAATGCATAAAATTAGGGAGGAGAGAGTGTGACATACCGTCATCAGAAATACATTATTAGTACAACCGGTATAGTACCACTACACTGTCACGCCTTAATATATGCATCCTTATCAAAGGGTTTTTTTCTTCCTACGTCGATAGGAACGGCTGTTGTTAACAAGCAGGTACTAAAGCAGTATAGATTCGGGTTTTGTGTATGTTAGTTGTACGTCTCGTGGAAATATATATCTTATTGGGAAACTCGTCTTTTATTTTCCTGTGGGACGTTACAGTTGGCATATATTTCTGCCTTTTCCTCATCTCGTCGAGCCCAACTGCCATCGTTCTTGCGCATGGGTGGGTCATGGTTCTTTGGTCTATTCAAGGATTTGGTTGCTTTCCACAGGAAATAGTCGGTGCTTTCGTCATCCGTTAACTCTTTGAGGTAGTTCTCAAAGCTCTCATTCTTAATGGCTTTAATTTCATTAGTAAGCTGTTCGCATAGATTATTTAATACTCGCTTGTCGGCTGGGGAACGAGTTTTGCTGCCGTTTTTTGCGTTTATGTACCAGGTCTCGAATTTCCTTAACGTAGTTCATGCCTGATGTTTTTGGCTTTAGTGTGGGGGTGTTGTTTCACGCGGTTTGCTGCAGATCAATCACTAGTTTTTCAACTTCACTGTCTATGCCATGTGGTACCTCATTTTAAAGGTGTTTAAAAAAGAAACACTTTACCGCAAAACCCGAGGTCCGCATTTTAATTCGTTTCAAAGGGCCAACCTAAAAAATTAAAAAGCTTGAAAAAAAATGTACCTTTATTTCTCTTATTACTTTAAAAGTTGTTCTAAATGACCACTATGAACTTCTTGGCAATAATAAAGTCGATTTTGGAACTCTGCCAAGACGTAACACCTGCTGTCCTCGGAAATGTGCGAAGCGAGTTCCAAAATCGACTTTATTACTGCTAAGAACTTCATGGTGGTCATTTTGAACAACTTTTAAAGTAATAAGAGAAATAAAGGTATTTAAATTTGTAATTTTTTTACGATTTTTAATTTTTAAAAATGAATTAAGACACGGACCTCGGGTTTTCGGTAAAATATTTTTTTGAAGACTTTTAATGAGATACCACACGGCATAGGGTTGCATTTAAAATTTTTGACCTCAACTCCCTAGCGTCATCCCTCAGGAGGGTTTAAAAAGTTAAAATTACATAAAAAATTAGATTTATTAAACAATAAGATACATCTAAAATTTGGTGTCTCTATCTTTAATAATAGCAAAGAAATTTGCCCATGCTAAGACTTTTCGGACACCGTGTAGCTATGGGTTTAGACGCACAATAGTTGATGGAGGGAGTGCAAATTAAAATAGATTATATTAAAAAGAAATTTGTATTACCTTAAGATCTAACAGTAATACAATGATATATGGAGTACAATACTTGCACCTAGACATTATTTGGTTGATGAAAGGAGTACAGGAACAAATTTCCAACCAGTGGAAGATAAAAATCACCACCTAAGAAAAAAATGTGGGTTTTTATTAAATAAAAATTTTAAAACAGCAACTTTAATTTTTAACATCTCCCCTCCTAAATTGATACACTTTTGCTATCTTCTTGGGAGCTTTAGAATACCTTCAGAATAAAAGGTTTTTGATTGTGTGTGCAACAAGTTTTGCACAAAATATTCAACTTCATCACTGATGCCGTCTATAGTTTCTGTAAAAGAGAAATTTAAATCGCAAGGCGACAAGTCCGGGCTGTGAGAAAGGGTTTCTCAATGCATTTTTGTCCGAGTTTTTTGAGTCAATTGAGCAATATGTGGCCGGGCGTTATATCATGAAAGAAAATCACACTTCTGCTGAATTAATTACTTCGTTTTGTTTGAAAAGTGGGTCTAACCTTTTCCACCAAGAGCTGAGAGTAGTAAGGGACATTAATTGTACGGCATTCCGGTAAAAAATATGTGTAAAACACCTTTCATTTCCGAAAACACTCATGTCCGAAAACACCGTGGCCACAACTTTCCATGGTGAAGGAACCACCTTTGCTTTCTTCCGCCTAGGTTAAGTTTTGTCTCACCATTTCATGCTTGCCTTCTTAGATTCTGGAATAAGGTGATGCACTCAGGTCTCGTCACCGGTGAGTCGGTAGAGTTTTACAACACCCTGTATACTTAATATTAGTACCTACGTATATATATATATATATATATATATATATATATATATATATATATATATATATATATATATATATATATATATATATATACATATATAAAAGAACAGGTAACCTAATTGGCCGTATTTTCACAAGCTTTTTTCTATAAAAAAAATAAACCTTAATACTTTCTTTTCAGTTAAAAAAAAGATTTATAGTACAAAAGTTAGAGTTCTTATTCTTAGGCCTATCTTTTAATTAAAACCCCTAATTATTATACTAGTCAGTATTTCAACCAGTCAGTATTTTGTAAGACTTTACTTAAATTTTGTTTTTTACTTTTAGATTATCGTTTGACACAGAAGCCAGCGTGACCAAAGCCCTCAAACTCATTCAATTGTTTAAGGATCACGGAATAGACAAAAAAAGAATATTGATCAAATTGGCGTCAACATGGGAGGGAATTCAAGCAGCAAAGTAATCCGATATAATTTTTAAACTACTTTGATTGTAAAGCAAATTCGACAACTTTTAATCAATTTATTTCAAATCAAATAACTTAAACAAACTCATGTATGTCTAAAGGGAAACTAGCCCTTATCTATAATATCATTCTTACAGAATTTTGGAATCAAAACATGGAGTTCACTGCAATCTTACTTTACTTTTTAACTTGGCCCAAGCAGTGGCATGTGCTGAAGCTGGCGTAACTCTTATTTCTCCATTTGTAGGCAGGATTCTTAATTGGTAAGTACGAAAACTACTCTTAATATTAGCTGAATGAAAGTTTTAAAAAAAATTGTACATAAAAAGTGCTTATGTATATGCTTAGGTTTAAATTAAATTCAACATCTATGGACATAAATAAAAAGTTACTATAATAAAGTAATTATATTATTAAGAATTAAGGAAATTTAATTAAACATTGGAGAAATTTATGGCTAAAACAGAAGTAACTGCTCTGCATGCAATTCTGGTGGATACATATTTGTTACGTATCATAGTAATAATTATTTATATATCATAATTATTTTTCATTAAAATCATCTAATGAGTTAGCTGACTTTCTAATAAGAAAAATACAACAAAATGTTGAAAAATGTAAAGTAAAAATAAAAATTAAAAATAATCTTAAAAAAGAATGGATTTCAAATAGTTTGTTAATATCGATAAATAAAAAAAACCAACTTTATAAAAAATCTAAAAATTCTAATAATTCAATCTTATTAAATGAATATAAGGTTTATAAGAATAAACTAACTGAAATTATTAAAAAAGCAAAAATAAACTATTATAAAAATCAGATAGAAAATAAATGTAACTCACAAAAAGATTTATGGCATTGTGTTAAAAAGTTGTGTTGTGAAAATTATAAAACAAATAATTCAATAAACTATATGAAACTTCAAAATGGAGAGATAACATCAAATCAAAGCTTAATATCTAACAACTTTATTGAATATTATTCAAAAGTTGGAGAAACACTTGCCAATAATATATTAAACAACAAAAACCACCAAACACCATCTAAAACACTATTAACAAATATAAATTCTTGTTTTCTTAAAGAAACAAATTATTATGAAATTAAGAATATTATAAATAATTTAAAAGATAAAAAATCTCCAGGTATTGATGGAATAACATCAGAAATTTTAAAATCAATAAATTCACACATTTGTAAGCCTCTAACACATTTAATTAACGTTATCTTTAAAACAGGATTATACCCAGAAAGTTTTAAAATAGGTATAATAAAACCTATTTATAAAAATGGTGATAAAACTGAATTTCAAAATTACAGGCCAATAACTTTAATATCATCACTAGCAAAAATATTTGAAAAGGTTTTAAAAGATCGTATGGAAAGCTTTTTAAATAAATATAATATATTATCAGATAAACAATTTGGTTTTAAAAAAAATAAATCAACTGAAAATGCAATTTGTCACTTAACCACACAAATATATAATTCAATGGATAATAAAGCTGACAGTATTTGCATTTTTTTAGATTTAACCAAAGCCTTTGATTCTGTTAGCCATGAACTGCTTTTAAATAAACTGGAGAAAATTGGATTTCGAGGTCAAGTTTTAAATCTGCTTAAAAATTATTTAAATAACAGAATCAGTTATGTCAAAATTGATGAAAAAATAAGTGTACCTAAAACCTTTAATTACGGTGTTCCACAAGGTTCAGTTCTAGGACCTCTACTATTTAATATTTATTTAAATGATTTATTTAATATAAAATGTAAAGGTAAATTACATAGCTTTGCGGATGATACTGTAATTTTTTATGAGGAAGAAAACTGGAACATTCTAACTAAAACAATCAAAACAGATTTTACTAAAATTTATAATTGGTTTAGTAATAATTTATTAACAATTAATTTTAACAAAACAAAATTCCTCCCATTTACTTCCTATACAAATAAATTACCAAAGATAGGTACTTTAAAATTAGATAATATTAACATTGAAGAAGCTGAATACGTTAAATATCTCGGAATAATTTTTGATAAAAATTTAAAATGGAACTTACACAGTGAATATATCACAAAAAAAATTAGAGCTTTGATACCCAAATTTAAACATCTTAAACAATTTCTAAAAATTAAACATTTAGAAATAATTTATTATTCTTTAGTACAAACACACCTAAATTATGGTATACTAGGTTGGGGAGGAATAAACAAAAATTATTTACACAGCATTGAAACTATCCAAAAAAGGATTTTAAAAATTATTTACAATAAAGATTATTTATATTCATCAGATTTACTGTACCAAGAAAGTAAAAAAATGGACATCAGACAGTTATTTGTTTATAATTTATTAATTTTTATCTTTAAAAAGAAAAATGAAATAAATTTTCTTAATCATACATACAACACACGCCATAAAAATATAACTGTATTGAAAAATAAAATCAATAAAGCAAAAAGTAACAAACACTTTTTAAATATAAAGCCATATTTATTTGAAATATTACCAAAATCAATAAGAGATATTAAATCATTAAAATCTTATAAGAAGATGATTAGACAATGGATATTTACGAGTCCAAGAGAAATTATACATAACATTATAAATGGTGAAAAATAAAATTATTTAATAAATTATTAAGGAACGTTGTTGAGTACACAGAAAGTGCAAAATTAAATAAAATTTTTCATAAACATATAAATTACAGTTGTGTCCGAAGGAAGAAAGAAAGAAAGAAAGAAACAATTATTAACTGTAATGAAAGTATCCTATAAAATATTACGATACTCACAACAAGGTAAACTTCGTGAGTTTCCTTAAATTTAAATTTCTTAGTTTATTCATAAAATGGAATATTTTATATATATATATATATGTATCTTATATTTGAATAAACATTATTATTATTATTATAGTAAAATGACATCATGATTTACAAATGCCTTTTCTCTTTTGTTAAAAGTAAAAGGTTGTATCTTCAGTTATGTTGATAAAAAATTATATTTTGCTTTTCCTGGTACATTTATAAGTAAGCGTGGTGAAAAAGTATAAATTCTACACTCGGACTCGTAGCAACCGTGAAGCGACGCGGCCAAGTAACGATGTAAAAATAAAGGTTTGTGCTTATCTTTTACAAAATATGAAATAAATGAATCATAGATTTGGCATAAAATTGCATCTTTAAGGAGCTCTATCCATGTTGTTTTTATATTTTCTCGTGTTTTAAATTCGTTTTAATATATGACGCGAGGTATTTCGTCGGAATTCGGAACGATTCGGCTATTCGTCGGCGAACACAAGTTTGTTTTTTCTATAACAAAAGACTTAAGTTTTATTCGATTGGTATCTGTGTTATAATTTTGTTCATTGGCAACACCTCAATTAATTAGGATAAATTCATTTTAATACCCAGTCTCCAACAATGTAGGTACCAAGCTAGCTCATATTTTTCAAACATAACAAATAACTATGAAGAGACTTTCAAATAAAATATTATGTATGAGATTGGCGGTACTGCATAGCTTTGCATTTTTCGTCAAATATTTTTGACATATAAAATATTGCAAACACAGTTAAAATACCAAGAAAAGAAATGTTGCGAAATTAATTTGCTGTATTTTGACTTTAACATTTTTGTATAGAAAAAAAACTGTAGATGAATTTGATAACAGACAGAAAGAAGCATTTTGGTCTATTTTCGCGCATAAGACGTCTCTAGCGTCAAAATCTGACAAGTGAGGTTTTTCCATTGATTTAGAATCAAGTACAGATACCATTATTTACGTATTCAAGCAATCAGGGATTCCCCAGTTATTTACAACCCCGCGAACTATATGGTCCTCCACCTACTTTTTAAGAATGGCTGTTGCCACTGTTGCCAGGCTTTCAGTTATGCAGCATATTTGCATATCGGTAGACTAAAACAACGCAATCACTGTGGGTTAATACTTATCTACAATCATAAACATCACAGGCTAAAGGATATGACTAAGGAGTAAGGAGTAATAGAATATACCAATATGCCATATTATCCTAATAATAAAATTTTAGTAATTTATTTCCATTGCATGTTGACGAAATTTAAATCGAGAGTGGCAACGTCGCTTCACGTGGCGTCGTCTGGTTCATTGATAAACCTGATGAGCGTGAAATGCATAATTTTGTGCGTATGTGTGAACGTTCCAGGCAGGTCGTGGATACATATCTTAGTGACATAACTTTATCCATAAACTTTGCAAAATGATGTGTCAGTGCCAACTGTTCTTTTCATCCGAAACTGTATTTTCAGAGGTTTGATTGGTGGAATACAGACGGCCCGGAAAGCCATTTCAGTGGCGGGCCGAGACGGAATTATAGCGGTTGGTCTTTGTCGTCCTACACACGCATGACGAAGCAATTATGAATGGGAACAGCTGCGTTTCCTTTTGCTAAAGGTCAATGGATTTATCCATGTATATTATTGTATATAAATGTTAATTATGACAACTTGGCATAAGATGCTCAAGGAAGCTTATATGCAAAAGAATGGCATATGGGTTATGACAAGTGGCATTCCAGTTTTACGCCTTTCAACAAATGAAATGTTCTCAAAAGCCTGAATCGATTTAAAATCCTAAATAAACTTTCATTCTTAACCTAAAACAGAAACATCACACCTGATAACATTTTCAATTAATGTCAACGCTAAGAAGTCACGCGCTCTATTAAAACACCTTCAACACCTGGGAGCAGAAAAAACAAGTTTAAATACGTTGTAAATAAGCTTGGCCAAGCAACTATACGTGGACTTCACACTGCACGCCGATCCAATCGAGGTTACGAAAGCAGTTTTTGTGCTAACACGTTTTCTTGATCTTATGTTATTTCATTATCGAATTTTGATAGGCTTCACAATTTAAAAATATATGACTGTCGTCGTTTCCAGCACACAACACAATCCATGCAAGTATGATTCACATATATTTGTGGTCTTCACAATTTAAAGACATATGATTGTTATTCTTTTAGGTCTGTCTAAAATTGATGTAGAGTTTAGAACATCTCACGCTGAGAAATAACAGCAATTTCCTAGTAAATATACCGCCACTACATTCGATCTTGAGGCAAATCACTCTATATAATCGTTCCGATGCCCCTATAAGTCTTTTTTATATGTGCCCTGGTATTTCCATTGAGAGAGAATAGAACAAAAAGAGAGGAGTCACGTCGATGGCGTTATGATCGTGAAACGAGGAGGAGAGCCATGTGTAACAGAGTATCTGGCGGTTGGTGCTTAACCGAACGGAATAGAGGGAGGTGGAAGTGGAGGCCGTAGCGCAGTTTTCATCGGAGTCGCCGTGGAGCTGTCCGGACTCGCTATCGCTATGGCTTTGGCTTTAGTTCACATCTGTGTGCACTTATAGTACATAATGATATAACCTAAAACATCTGTCGGCACTTTAAATTCCGGTATATACGCGTGTATGACGGCTCGGCTTACCATACACCAGTATATATTTTAAATTAAATTATCTAAAAGCCTCGTGATAAAACAAATTAAAATATAAAATGATTAATAAACCTAAACTAAAAAAAGACTTAACCGAAACTAACCTAAAAAAATAATATCTTAAAAACTATGGACCGCCGTCCATAGTTTTTAAAATATGTCATTTATCAATTTTTACATCTGGTTAAGTAAAAAAAGTTGAGTGAAATACATATATTGATGACGTTTGAAAAACTTCGCGTCCTGTTCATTTAAAAATGTATTTATTCCTATTTGGCAAACACGACTTGTGTCTTTTAAGGGGTAGTTTTAGCTCATTTTTTTTCAGGTATATTGAAAACGCAGACAAAGAAAGTGTTTCTGGTGAAGAAGGTATCATCGCTGTAACAAAAATCTACAACTATTACAAGAAATTCGGCTACAAAACTGTCATTATGGCTGCATCTATTAGAAATACCTGTAAGTATAATTCGCTAACTGAACACTTTAAACGGGATATTTGTAAATATATTAAGTACTTAAAATACAGCAGTCGATATTTATTTTTATTTATTTAGTGTAGCAATAGCTAATTCATATACAATTTGTACTTAATCTAATAAAGTTTAGAAGCTCCGAAATATCCATGTTAAACATGTGTACTTGGTAAGTTTTTCACCTTTTGTGGCAAGTCACTGAAAAGCCTAAGTCCTTCACTAAATAACGATTTTTGAAGTGCTGCACTACAAACAAATTCAATATCAATGTTCTCCACTTCTAACATTGTATGAATGAAACCGCGACCTAGGCACCAAAAATTGTTGAAAACACTGTGGTATCATTTTGTTTTTTATCTTAAAAATTATCAACATGTTAGACCTATCAATGCTTTCCCCTACCACATCCCAATACTATTTTCATCAATTTATGTTGCATAGGTTGCAATCTTTGGGAACCATCTGAGGTATAGGATGTCAGCAGTGAATTACAATACAGAAAGTGTGGTAAAATTATGGTACTGTAGACCAATAGTCAACTGTTGATCCAAAATAACACCCAAGTACTTCATTTATGGCGCATAAGCAATAGTTTCATTATTTACCGTTATGTTTAATTTTTTATCTATAAAGATTTTACATTTATTTTTAGTTCCAAATACCATTACCTTAGTTTGTTACAGTTTAATGTTAACTTATTTATGCATAACTAATTATACAAAATCTGTAATTCAGAGTTCAGGGTCTGGGGAACTAATTCATAGTCCGTACCTGCGACAGACACCAGCGTATCGTCGGCAAAAAGACTTGCAAAATGAATTTGTTAAAATACTACTATATTAATATAGGCTATAAACAGAAGGGGACCGAGGACACTCCCCTGCGGTACCCCGAAGCCATTCTCAACCTTACTTGATATATTCGATTTTATTCTTGTGCAATGCGATCTACCACTTAGATAATCTTTTAACCACTCAAGTACAGTAGGTAAGTATGCCATATTTCTTCAGTAGTCTTTCGCGATCAATTGTTTCGAATGCACGTTGTAAATCAATGAATGTACTGAGCACTATTTTACCTTCATTAATGTCTTTCTTCCAATCAGAACAAACAAACGTAGAGCAGATTTGCAGGAGTGGCGCTCACTGAATCCAGATTGTCTCTTATTTATTAGACCACCGTGTGTTACTATCAATTTCCGTCACTACCGGTATATTTTGAGCTATATCTTGAACACCCTCTTCATAAAATATATTAACGTTCTTTACCATACTTCCAAACTCATTCTCAAATTTTATTTTACTGTAGTCTTCACCACTTATCTTATTCCCAACCAATTATTTTAATGTATGCCACATTTTTGTACTATTTCCCTTGCACTGATCAATATTTTTTCCATAATAGTTTATTTTTTTCTTTTTTATAGTATTCACCACCCTGTTTCTTTTATCGCTATAGTCTTCCCAGTCTTCTTGATTCCTTGTAATTTTAAATTTTTGTTTCGTTGTTTTTGAGCGCTAATAACTGCACACTTCGATACCTATGTCTATCGAATTTTCGCGCTACGTTTTTAAAGAAAAGTACAATGTAAAATTTTTTGATGTGTGTACCTCGCAAAGTCATTGTTTTCTTCTATAACACATAATTGAGCAGCCACAATGTTAAAAAACAACATAGTGTATACTTTAGCTGATTACTACTTTTAGAGTTGATAACGGAAATTCAACGGTTTAATTTTTTTTTCAGCTGAAATCAAAGCCCTCGCCGGTTGCGATCTTTTAACAATCAACCCTAAGGTTCTTGGAGAACTTAAAGCTAGTACAGATCCTATTCCCAGAAAACTAAGCCCAGAAAAAGCGGCAAAAGAAAAACTAGAAAAATTGGTACTAAACGAAGGCAAATTCAGATGGTTATTGAATGAAGACCAAATGACAACAGATTGTTTATCTGAAGGAATTAGGAAATTTGCAGCTGATTGTATCAAGTTGGAATATATCATCAAAGAACTTATTGGACAAGCAAAATAAACAGAACAATAAACATCTTTTTAATTTACAGATTATGCTGATTTTTTAGTTTTATGTACCTATACAACCAGATTTAGATATATTCTAAAACTATAATTGGTAAGGCTTATACTATTTGTGACTTAAGATAGCATGCAGGATTTATACATCTCGCAGAACTTGTACTATAAAATTAACTGAAATAAATCGATGTGGTGTTTAAATTCCCCGGCTTTCTTTGAGAATATTTTAAAAGAAATTTGGTGGGTACAATCAGTACTTATGAAAGCTTATTTACCACCAGGGGGTGATTTTTGGCGATGCTAACATCCACGGTAATTTATTTAGACATTTTTAAAAAAAATACCTTTTTCAGTGCTTTTCCAAAGCTTTAATGAATTATTTTGGCTTTCCCGAACTATAATAATCAATATTATACTTCCTCGAGAGATAGGGCAACAAACAGCTGCTTTTACTCTGCTTAGTAATCGTATGTCTCTCTTGCGTAGCTTATCCAGAAGGCCATGGTTTTAAGTATATTAATGAAGAAAAGACAGAAAAAGATAATGAGCGAACCCAGTGCCGTAGCCACGATTTGTTTTCGTTTTTCTTTTCGGGGAATCGCCTCCGGACTTCAAAAAGCGCGCATTTGGCGGTAAATCGCAACACCTGAAAACAAAAATTTCGGGGGGGGGGGTCTAACCCCCCAACCCCAACCACTCAGGGGGCGGAGCTAACGCCGGCCAATAGAGGCGACCTAAGATCGAAGCGATCCACTTTAAAACCACGCACTGCGGCTGCCACCCTCAGTTTACTAGTTTCAAATAGAAACGAACCAAACAAACGGATGTATTCCCGGATTAACCAAGATATATATATATATATATATATATATATATATATATATATATATATATATATATATATATATATATATATACAGTGACCGGCAAAAAGTTCGCAACATATGGGAAAAATTTTTATTAGGAGAGTATCGGAAAAACTTTCCCAGGGGATCGGTTCTGCATGTCCGATAACCTAAAAATCGATTTTGACATACGTCACGTGACCACTGGTATAGCGTCAAATTAAAAAAAAAATTGTTAATTTACAAAAAGTGAGGTTAGTTGACGAGATATCAAAAAAAGTTATTTGAAAAAATTGCTTAGAATTAAATTCTAGGTCCTTGTGCAAAATTTTAAGATTTTATTTAAAAAAATTGGAAAACTCAATTTTTTTTAAATATTTTTTTATAGATTTACAAATTTCCAGTTTTTTTCATTTAGATAGCTTGGCTAATGTAAAGCCCATGTATCTGGATGAAAATAAACGAATGTAGTAGTTTTTTCTACAATTGACAGGACAAAATTAAAAAAAACAGGGTTTCGCCGGACGCTAGCTGTTGCAATGATTTGTATCTAGCAGCAGTGTCAAAATTTTAGAGACATTTCAATGAGATTACATTGAGAAAACCTTAATCGTCTTAAATATATCTGAAGTTCGACTTTTTGTACAGTTAAGGGGAGTAAAATAGATAATAAACAAAAAATTACCTGTTTATTTAATCGAAATTTCATAAACGAAAACCAATGTAAGAAAAACTTAAAAGTAGTCAAATTCTGTACTAACAACATAAAAAATCATTGTTTTTCCTTGGGTGCACAAAATTTAAAACTCAGTATGACCACCATTTCTCTCCATACATACTATTGTTCTCGAGCGCAACTCTCGATTAACATTTCGGAGCATTTTACGATTTATTTGCAATACACAATTTCTAATGACATGCTCTAAATTTTGTATATTCCTAAAGGGTCGATGTTTGTACACAGAGTTCTTTAGGTATCCCCACATAAAGAAATCTAACGGAGTCAGATCTGGTGATCTCGCAGGCCACGGATTTTCAGAAAACCGTCCTATCCACTGGTTTCCAAATTCTTGATCCAGCCATCTCTTCACCTCATTTGTGGAATGAATGCTAGCTCCGTCTTGTTGAAAGTATAAATTTCTTCTTTCGGCTAATGACAAATTGTCTAAAAAGTCAGATATCTCAGTTTGTAGAAATTCTAAATATCGTTCTGAATTTAAATTGTCTCTAAAGAAAAAAGGTCCCACTATTCTGAGGTTGAAAATTCCGCACCACACATTAACCTTAAAACTATATTGGTCTTTACTCTGAATTACAAAGTCTGGGTTTTCGGTGGCCCACCATCTACAGTTTTGTGAACTGACGGTTCCGTTAGAGGTAAATGTAGCTTCATCCGAGAAAAGAACGTTCTTTGGGAAATTAAAATCTTCCTCAATCATACCCTGGAACCAGGCACAAAAATCGAAGCGGGCGTCATAATCCCTATCTTTTAATACTTGTACAAATTTAGGTTTGTACGGATGAAATTTGTTTCTTTTTAATATCCTCCGCACAGATCTTTCGTGAATGTTAGTGATCTCCGATATTTGACTAACTGCTAATTGGGGTGTTTCTGTGATCGACAAACACACATCCAGAGAACCTTCGTCACCTGTTACCGGTTTTTCATGGGAAACTTTATACTGATTTTCTACCGATCCCGTTTCTTTAAATTTATTGACTAGACGAGATACTGTGGAATAATGGAGGGATTTATCGGGGTGCCTCTCATTAAAAATTGCTGCTGTTTCTCTATGGCTTTTGTAATTATCTCCAGAAATTAAAATAATTTCTATCTTTTCCTGAAGAAGTAGTGTGGGTGCCATTTTAAGGAATAAAATATTAATAAACTTATGTAAAATATCAAACTTAGTAAGATGCGAGACATAAACCAATGACATAGGTTGAAATCAAACAAATTATAATTTGTTTGACATTTTTCTGTTGTTTTTAACCTACTAGATTATTTGGTTGTTTTAATTTCAGAGCCTGCTTTGGTAGTTTTAAGTACAACTAAATAGACCTGGTTGTTAAATTTATGTGCGAAAAATCTTAATAAAATCTTGATACAGTCATTTCATTAGATTCAAACCATTGCAACAGCGAGCGTCCGGCGAACACCTATTTTTTCGATTTTGTCCTGTCAATTGTAGAATTGTAGATCTGACTCCGTTAGATTTTTTTATGTGGGGATACCTAAAGAACCCTGTGTACAAACATCGACCCTTTAGGAATATACAAAATTTAGAGAATGTCATTATAAATTGTGTATTGCAAATAAATCGTAAAATGCTCCGAAATGTTAATCGAGAGTTGCGCTCGAGAACAACAGTATGTATGGAGAGAAATGGTGGTCATACTGAGTTTTAAATTTTGTGCACCCAAGGAAAAACAATGATTTTTTGTGTTGTTAGTACAGAATTTGACTACTTTTAAGTTTTTCTTACATTGGTTTTCGTTTATAAAATTTCGATTAAATAAACAGGTAATTTTTTGTTTATTATCTATTTTAATCCCCTTAACTTTACAAAAAGTCGAACTTCAGATATATTTAAGACGATTAAGGTTTTCTCAATGTAATCTCATTGAAATGGCTCTAAAATTTTGACACTGCTGCTAGATACAAATCATTGCAACAGCTAGCGTCCGGCGAAACCCTGTTTTTTTAAATTTTGTCCTGTCAATTGTAGAAAAAACTACTACATTCGTTTATTTTCATCCAGATACATGGGCTTTACATTAGCCAAGCTATCTAAACGAAAAAAACTGGAAATTTGTAAATCGATAAAAAAATATTTAAAAAAAATTGAGTTTTCCAATTTTTTTAAATAAAATCTTAAAATTTTGCACAAGGACCTAGAATTTAATTCTAAGCAATTTTTTCAAATAACTTTTTTTGATATCTCGTCAACTAACCTCACTTTTTGTAAATTAACAATTTTTTTTTTAATTTGACGCTATACCAGTGGTCACGTGACGTATGCCAAAATCGATTTTTAGGTTATCGGACATGCAGAACCGATCCCCTGGGAAAGTTTTTCCGATACTCTCCTAATAAAAATTTTTCCCATATGTTGCGAACTTTTTGCCGGTCACTGTATATATATGTACATATAGAGTTGATAAAAAGAGTTTCCCAAAATGATGTTAAAAAATAAAAGTTAAACAACCTTCTTGACTAAACTATTGAGTTATTTTATCAAAATAACAACCAGGGACTTCAAAATGACAACCTACTCAAAAGAGAAAAATGCCTCCAATGATTTTGAAAGCAAACTACCACTTGTGATATATCACCGAAAAGAGAATTTAAAGAGCTATCTAATGGTCCAAAAAATTGGTAGGCTGCCATATAAAATAAAAACTTGAACTCGCCTCCGGAGAAACCACAATCGAGATTCAATTGTTTTTGTCAACTAAAGCTTCAACCCAAAAATGAAATTTCTATTTTTAATATGAACAAAATTAGGGTATGTAAAATGATTTTGTTGACACCCGGTATAGCCATATTGCCTCATCTTTATTGGCCCATCAACACGGGTTCCTAAAGAGAAGGTCGACGGTTAGTAATCTGCTGTGCGTTACTAGCGCCGTATCGGAGGTCTTCAATCACCGGGGTCAGATCGACATAATCTATACTCACTTTGCCAAGGACTTCGATGTGGTGTCGCATGGCATTTTGCTCCAAACCCCCAATATATATATATATATATATATATATATATATATATATATATATATATATATATATATATATATATATATATATATATACAGGGTGGTCCATTAAGGGTGGCGAGCGGCTGTATATCCAAAACCATACATGCTACAACTTTAGGGTAAAAAATTTATTAAGAAACATGACCAAAAAAATTCACTGGAAAATATTTTTAAGTTCCTAATTCTACCGCTTGGGGGCGTAGTCGCTATGCTATGATACAAAATCCTCACTTTCTACTAATATCTTCGATGCCATGTAGGTCACAAATTAACTTTTTATAATATCTGTACTATCATCTATAAGTTTTGTAATAACAATTTTTTCGTAGTTACCATGGTAACGGTGTGAGGAAGGGTGACTATTAAAAATACTCAAAGGGCTGTAACTTCGGTTTGCGTTAACCAAATGTAACAAACTATGGCTTGTTTTAAAGAACTTTTTATCCTAATTAAATATTTTTATAAATAATTTTAAAATTACTTTATGCGGTTGATAAAAGAGGGCGCTTTTAAAAAAATATATTTCTAGCTTCGATTTCTTCAAAAATTTAAATGCAACCATTCATCCATTTTTAATCCGTTTTATAGCTCATTAGTTACTAAAAATAACTGCAAAACCGGAGGTCGTTTGCTCTTGTCTTTTAAAAGTTATCGCAAAAATAGTGCGAGAGTGTAATTTTCCTTTATTAATACGTTGCTATCCTACAACAATAGCCTTTTTCGGCTATATTTACAGATTTTCAGCTTTTTTTAAAATTAAATTATGGTATTTTCTTTTATTTTATTTATCTAACAAATGCAATAATAATCCAAATGTTGCATTTATCGCCAAGGCGGCCATGGACAATAACGAAATAAAACAAAAAAATTAATAAAATAATTTATGTAATTAAAAACAACTTATTTTAAATATTCAAATTGTTTTCCATCGTTTGAAATGCAACAATTAAGTCGTCTTCTTTTAGAAATTACGGCTGCTTCTACTGGGGCCCGAGATAAACTATTCAAAGCATTTCCAATTCGAATAGCCATCATGTCTTCTCTAGTACTTAGTTGGTCGGACTTTGTAAACAATGTCTTTAACTCTGCCCCATAAATAATAATCCAAACATGTTAAGTTGGGGGACCTCGCCGGCCAGGGAAATACACTTCCCCTGCCAATCCACCCGTCGGGAAAATGTTCGTCAAGAAAATTGCGTACCACAAGTGAATAATGAGCGGGGCACCCATCGAGCTGCAACCACATGCTCCTTCTTACATTTAAAGGAACATTTTCCAGTAATCCTGGCAAATCAAATAGTAAAAAATTTAGGTACATTTCACCTGTTAAGATACCTTCAAAAATATGCGATGATATTCATTCCGTTTATAACCCCACACCAAACATTAACTGTCCATCGATGTTGATTATCAAGTTCACGCAACCAGTGTGGGTTGATCTCTGACCAACAGTGCATGTTGTGCAGGTTTACTCTCCCAGTGTTAGTAAATGAGGCCTCACCTGTCCATAATATTTGAGATAAAAATTGGGGATTATCTCTAATCATATTTTTAAGCCAATAGCAATAGTTTAATCTATTGTCAAAATCAGCAACACTTAGGGCTTGATGTAGCACTACATGGTACGGATGTAATTTTTTGTCCACAAGGATTCTTTGTACTGTACCGTAAGAAATTCCTAAATCTCTGACAATTTCTCTTATACTAATATGGGGTTCTGCGTGAACATATGCCAGTACATTAATAACGTTATCCTCCGTTCTTGCAGGGCGGCGTCTTCTTAAGGAGAGAACCGGCTGAACACGACCATGTTGTCTTAAGCGGCGAGCTAAACGCTGAAAAACTTTTCTGGAATGGTGAACTCTATGAGGATAACGCATAGCGTATTCTCTCGAAGCCAAAACTGCGTTTTCAAACAATTGAAAATAAATGGCTAACATATCGTAGGCTTCTTCATTTGTAAAAGGCATTTTTCCTTAAAAAAATATCACTTACATATCTCACAAGAATAGCCTTAATTGTCACGACAATAACAGAAACTGTCAAATTATATAATTTTAGACGGAATGACAAGGTAATTCTTTTGTTTTATTTCGTAATTGTCCATGGCCGCCTTGGCAATAAATGTACATCTAGATTATTATTGCATTTTTTAGATAAATAACTAAAATAAAAAACAAAATAACATAATTTAATTTTAAAAAAGCTGAAAATGAGTAAACATAGCCAAAAAGGCTATGTTTGTAGGATTCCAACGATTTAATAAAGGAAAATAGCAAAACTTTGGTAAAAGCCAAAGTGGAATTACACTCTTCCACTATTTTTGCGATATCTTTTAAAAGACAAGAGAAAACGACCTCCGGTTTTTGCAGTTATCTTTGGTAACTAATAAACTATAAAATACATTAAAAATGGATGAATGGTTATATTTAAATTTTTTAAGAAATCGAAGCTAGAAATATATTTTTTTAAAGCGCCCTCTGTTATCAACCGCACAAAGTAATTTTAAAATTATTTATAAAAATATTTAACTGGGATAAAAAGTTCTTTAAAACAAGCCATAGTTTGTTACATTTGGTTAACGCAAACCGAAGTTACAGCCCTTTAAGTATTTTTAATTGTTACCCTTCCCCACACCGTTACCATGGTAACCACCGTTACCATGGTAACTACGAAAAAATTGTTATTACAAAATTTATAGAGGATAGTACAGATATTATAAAAAGTTAATTTGTGACCTACATTGCATCGAAGATATTAGTAGAAAGTGAGGATTTTGTATGATAGCATAGCGACTACGCCCCCAAGCGGTAGAATTAGGAACTTAAAAATATTTTCCATTGAATTTTTTTGGTCATGTTTCTTAATAAATTTTTTACCCTAAAGTTGTAGCATGTATGGCTTTGGATATACAGCCGCTCGCCACCCTTAATGGATCACCCTGTATATATCTCTCTCTCTCTATATATATATATATATATATATATATATATATATATATATATATATATATATATATATATATATATATATATATATATATATATATATATATATATATATATATATATATATATATATATATATATATATATATATATATATATATATATATATATATATATATATATATATATATATATATATATATATATATATATATATATATATATGTATGTCAAGCGTTTACTTCCAAGACATTTTTTGTGACGTTATGACGAGTTCCAAGACAATTGCCGTTTTCCGGGACGGTCTTGGAAATTTTATATGTCTAATGCCTGTTTCCAGGACGGTCTCGGAATTCATTTCGGCACTATATGTTAATCGCTCAGTTCCGGGACAGTATAATATAGAAATTATATATTGCAAAGCAAAAATGACCATACTTATAGTAAAAATATGGAAAACATAAAAGATGGCTACCACTTGGTTTAAACTTGGGTTTTGCTTGTGCCCAAATGAAACCGTATTGCTTATGCTTAGTCGTCCGTCTATAGACGCATGACACGGACTTAGGTATACTTTAAAAGTAGGTGCCTTAGAGGTCTTTATACTTCAGGATTAGGTAATTTTTTTTTGTTAAAATGGAACATATTATGATGTAACTTAAAGGCTCGTATGGATTCGGGCGCTGTACCTGAAATAAAATGCCAAGATTTGTCGTACCGATTTGTATGCCTACCGACTATTTTGGAAACCGGGATATACATATGTATATACGTGTGAAAATTTGAGATTAAAATCTAGTGAATAAATGCAAGTACTCTCTTGAAAACCTGAAATTTCAGGGCTGCTGGCAACCACACAGTAAAGAGATATTAAGATTTGCAAGTATCAAGTATTCCAATCTGCTTTGTAGCCAAGCTAGATAAATAAAGTAGAATTTACTTTAGTTCATTATTGAGAAGATACAAAATATAGTATCTTCCGGTTAATTATAAATCTCAACAAAACATTCCTGTAAAAAGCGGCCAAGTTTTGCTCGACCGAAAAAAGTAATGAGCTACAAGATGCAGTCATGTTCAATTTCATTGTAGGTAAAACCTGTTTTTGAAAAATATTATCGTCTAAAAAACCGACTTAAATTATAGAAATAATCATTTAATTTTATTGTAACTTTGCGTCTTATTTTAAGTTAATTTGGAAAACAAAAAGTTCGTTTTGTAACTCACAATATTTTTCAGAGCCAGAAACTCTCATTAAAATTGAACTTGGAAGAATTTTACCTCATTACCTTTAGCGACCAAGCACACAAGGTCCCTTTTACAGAAATGTTTTTTTTTTCTATTATAGTTAATTTTATAGGTAGATTTTTTATTTTCTTTAGTTGTGTTTTGATTCCTCGCCTTAAGCTTTAATCGCCCTTTTTGTGGTCCCCTACTTTTCTTGACCAACTTTCACTTCCCTCGTTAGAGGAAGTATTTTATTCGTAAAAAAAACTCCTCTCGAGATTTTTTCAGATCGCCACGTTTTGGGATCCCTAAATCACGAGCAAACATAGTTTTCCATTTCCGTCGGTGTGCCTGTCTGTCTGTTGGCGCGAAAACTCGAATAGAAAAAAATTTAATTTTGAATATGAATCGACTTCATTCTGACTCTAAACCGACTACACTTCCCGTGAAATATATACAGGGTGAGCACCTTAAAAAAATTAATTGCTATTTTTTGTTGCTGCACATCAAAAAGGATTATTTTACAAAAATTATATTTTATATGCTATAGCTAAGTATTTTTTCGCTAATGTAAATAAAGGTACTTTTAATCTCCCATATATAGGACGAACAAATCAAAAAATTAGATATTTTCTATTAATTGAAGTACTTACTATTTATCTTTGATACATATCACTATTTACATATTACATATTTTACGTCAGCTGGCTTTTATTTTTTATGAAATTGGCTGCTCAGTCATACAGGGTGAGCAGTTTTCAAAATGTATTTGAATGTACCTAAAGCTTTTAGTTACACTTTAAATTTTTCACAAAATACAGCCTACTTGACCTCATTTCGCAAGGGAAGTTCCGAGCAAAGACTTTTGCAGATATTTTACGCAACTCTGGTAAGTAAGTAACACCAGAGACTATAAATAATGTATATATATGTATGTATTATTTAGTCTATGGTAATACGTAAGGTACATGTACATTTAATTTTTTTACATAAATCTATTATTTTGACAAAAAATCAATTAACCTCTATATCTTTGAATTTGCCATTTATGGGACTATTTGAATCTTCAAAAATATACAGGAATTTCCATTTAAAATAAAAAAATTACTATTCTTTCTGACTAACTCTGTATAGTGACAGAAACGGTTTTATCCTTCCAAGGTGTGCCGTTTTTAATATAGACGTGCCAGTTTTAAAAAATATATTTTCAGTAGTTTTTGAAATATTTGCAATACTCCAGGCTTTTTAACACCCCGTATATTATTTACTTGTTTGTTTTGTAGGTATCCAGGTATTTCTAAGTTCTGGGATTTTGGAAAAATAAATTTTAGTGCATTGCTAAGTAAGAGAAACTAAAATATTTATTTCGACAGCAACTTTTTAAATACTTTTGGAATTAATGGGGGGGGGGGGGGGTGGCAGATTTAATTACCCCCTCCCCCCACGTAAATTCGCCCTTGGATTGATCATGTGCCTGTCAAAACTTCGATATTACTGTCGAAAAAATGATGTGTATTTTTAATAATTGTTTTTTTTTTGATTTCGCGAGGTAAGTTCCGGGGAAAATTTTTGCAGATTTTTTTAATGCAAATTGCATATGCATATACTAGTTAAAAATAAATCTAGCGAGGAACAAATTATACTGATATTTAACGTCGAGTTCCGGGACCGCAAAAATACATAATATACAGCTAATGTACGTTTCCAGGACCGACCTATCTTTAGCTTTAGTATACGTTTATTTTTTTAAGTTTGAGGGACTGACTGTAGTGCCCCCAACCTCCACTATTAAGCCTTTTATCGAAGAAACTTAGAATACGTTTCGCCGCCTCGCATTTCCGAACTGGAGAAAACAAAACGGTTTCTTTGTGCTTAGGGGTAGCAGGTTAATGTTCTAAAAAACTTCCGAGATTCAAGTTTTAATCACTTTTGATAAATAATCAAATCCAAAATGGATCCGTTTGGATACTTATTACTTATATTAATTGGTTCATCGTCAAAACTCTAGAGTATTCCCAGTGGCGCTAGAGTTAAATATTAAATTTAACATATTTGTAGGCTATACAAAGAGTTTGTCCTGATAAAAGGTTGTCAGACTAGCTTTCTGACAAAATTACAAACTGCAGTTACATAGATATGCGGTTGCTCCGTTTTCTTGTGTAATAAGTAAGCTTGGTGAAAAACGGTGAAAAACGTTAGGGGGAAGCGACGCAGAGTAAAAGTAAAAACAAATATTGAAAATGCGTACGTTTTACATAGGTACTATGGTGTGGAAATGGTTGAGTAATATATGTTACTACAACTTAAAAGTCGTTAGGTGGAGCAACTGGGGCAGCGAGACCGAGTAAGAGTAAAAACAAGGAAAACCAATGTTTGCCTTTTGGCAATGTATACCTTAGTTGGTTTCGTGTGGGTAGTTTCTACTGAGGTACATAGGATTTCCAAAATACTTGAAAATGTTCATTTTGAACTATCTTCTGCGAAATGTTACACACACTGAGTACAAAATCAAAATCATACATAAATTTCCAATACGGTAATACACTTTTGCGATTAGCAATATGTTTTTGAGTACGCACATGTCTGTCACCCACCCATTTACTGGTATGGAAAAGAAAGACGTCGGAAAATTTACAATGACTACGGCTTCCCGTATAATGTAAACCTGGGTAGCGACGGATAAATTTATTTACTGAAATGACGAAGGGTAAACCTTTGCGCGACATTTTTAAAAATAAAGTATAGCATTACACGCCTTCACGTAGAGATGTTACAGTGGAACTGGACCTGTTCTTTTGGAATAGGTATCCTATAGGTACCTATTCCGTGTACTTATTACCAGGTATCAGATATACCTATTGCGATTCCGCTGGCACCGTGACGGGTTACGGCGCACTGTCGCGTTTGGAATTTCTTGTTTCAGTGAAATCGGTTGTCGGTTACAGGTACAAGTCCAGTACAGGTATAATAGGAAATAGGAATTTTCTTAAATCGGATGGGTTACCTATTATCGAAGCAGCTGAATGAAATTTGAAACGCGTTTTTTTTTTTCATAATATGTAAAATAAATGGACTGTAATTCTAAAATCTTTCAATAGCATGTGATAGAAAAGAAACGAATCAAAGTCCCTAATATCTACCTATGCCACTAAAATATATATAAAATATATAGGGATAGGATGTTTTATTTTTCATCAGAAGAAATTAAAAAATAGAAAAATAACCAAAAATATAGTACTATAATTAAAAAAAAAACAAATATTCTTCAAAATAAAAATAAAAAAATTCTCGGCTCGAATATCACTTGAATATACTTAATGCGGAATAGGTTGGACCTGGAATAGGTTTGTGTTTGGAACAGGTACAGGTCCTATTAGGTACAAAAAAAGATATTCCGTAACATCCCTACCTTCACGATGATCCGCTCCATCCTGCAAGATTGACTAGTAAACATCGCCTAATACGTCGCATCTATATGATTCACCCGCAACGCACATTCGCCGTCGCTGAGTTTACACCTTTTTCACCAAGCTTAGTCATAAGGTTTAACAATCCTTGATTGTGGAATATAAGCAACCAGAGTTGTGTAAAAAATCTGCAAAAATCCTTTGCACGGAACTTCCCGCGTGAAATCAAGTCAAGTAGCCTGTGTTGCATGAAAAATCTAAACTTTAACTAAAAGCTTTAGGTACATCCAAATACTTTTTCCGACTTCCGAGTTAAAGGAAAAAATAACTAAATTCTAATTAAAATTTCACACCCTGTATGAGTAATATTTGTATAGTACCTAATTAGAGCAAAACCAACAAAATTTATATCAACGGTAAAAGCCTTTTACTTGTATATAAACAAAATAATTTTAAGATAAAATTATACCTTTTTCTTTTTGATTAAGTACTTTTAAAGTTTCTGAAACAACAGACAACGTGGTCTAGATACCCCAAAACCTGAAGATCTAAAAAAAAAACTCGAAAAGTGATTTTTTCGCTACTACAATACTTACTTCCTCTAATAGATATAGTACCCTACTTTTCTCTAGCGGAGTCTAGCGAGAAGCGTAAATAAACAATATTTGTTTATTCCGTATATCAGATCAAATGGGCAACTTGTTTTGAAAATGAAAAAGCTATATATGAAAAATTCCATTAAGACCAATCACATCCATAGGAAAAATAAAAAGATTTTTTTTAATTTCACGCCCTGTATAAAAACTGTAAGTTAATTTTCTACGTAAAAGCTCTTTATGTAAAATATTGTTTATTTTGATTCAGGGTTCTAGAGTTAATGCAAAATTAAACATATCTTTTTTTAAATTTTTTACCACTTATTGTATCAAAAATCTAAGTTGTAACTGAAAGCTCATCCAAGTTTTTGAATTAAAACAGCAATAAGAAAATACTATTTAAAACTGCGCACCCTGTATGGCAGCGCAACTAATTTCATAAAAAAATAGAAACCTACTAACGTAAAATATGTAATATGTAAATAGTAATATATGTCTCAGATAATTAGTACTTTAATTAATAGACAGTATCTAATTTTTTAATTGTTCGTAATATATCTGGGAAATTAAAAGTACCTTTATTTACATCAGCGGCAAGCCTTGACTATAGCATACAAAATATAATTTTTCAAAAATAATCGTTTTTGAGGTACAGCAACAAAAAATAGTAATTAATTTTTTAAGGTGCTTACCGTGTATATATTTCACGGGTTTAGAGTCAACATGAAACCGATTCATATGCAAAATTTCATTTTTTTCTATTCGTGTTTTCAAGTCTTCGCGCCAACAGACAGACAGGCACACCGACGGAAATGGGAAACGATATTTGCTCGTGATTTAGGGATCCCAAAACGTGACGAACTGAAAAAACCTCGAGAGGAGGTTTTTTAAAGAATACAATACTTCCTCCAGCGACGGAAGTGAAAGTCGATCAAGAAAAGTAGGGGACCACAAAAGGGCTATGCGATTAAACCTTAAGGCGAGGAATCAAAACACAACCAAAGAAAATAAAAAATCTACCTATAAAATTAACTATAATAGAAAAAAAAACATTTCTGTAAAAGGGCTTGCTTGCTTGATGGCAAAAGGTAATGAGGTAAAATACTTCCAAGTTCAATTTTAATGAGAGTTCCTCGATCTGACAAATATTGTGAGTTACAAAACGAACTTTTTGTTTTCCAAATTAAATTAAAATCGCATGAAAATATAATGAAATGACAATTTATGTAACTTAAGTCGGTTTTTAGACAATATTATTTTTCAAAAACAGTAAGTCACAATAAAATTGGACTTGACTGCATCTTGTATAGCTTATTAGTTTTTACGGTCAAGCAGAACTTGGCCTCTTTTTACAGAAATGTTTTGTTGACATTTATAATTAACCGGAAGATACTATATTTTTTTATCTTCTTAATAATAAAATAAAGTACATTCTACTTTATTTATTTAGCTCGGCTATGAAGCAGATTGAAATTCTTGATACTTGCAAATCTTTGTACTGTATGGTTGCCAGCAGCCTTTACACTATAGATTTCCAAGAGAGTACTTGCATTTATTTGGGTTACTATATTTTAATCTCTAATTTTCACACGTACATACATTTATCAAAGTTTCCAAAATATTCGGTAGGTATACAAATTGGTACGACAACCTTGACATGTTTTTTTAAGGAACAGCCCTCGAATCCGTCCGAGCCTTTAAGTTACAGAATAATATGTCCCGGAGTTCCGTTTTTACCATGGATTTATTAGGACTGGATACGGGATGATTTAACATTATTTGAAGCAAAAACAAACCATTCTAAACGACACTGTAAACACAATTTGTAAACATTGGCCTCATCTTATTTTATTAATTTTACCTTGTATTTTTGTACAAAAAATATGTTAGAAGCATCACAAGATTTACTAAAAGTAATAAAAGCCCTAATATATTTTATTTTCTGCTAAATAATAATAAATTTAAGTTAAAAAGGTTTTATTATTTGTAGGTTATGTTATTTCTAAAGGTGTTTATTTAAAGTCGCCCCGAGTCATTTATAAATCTATAAGTCGCACTTTTTCTTTTCTAGTTCATTAGACAAAGACGTACGTGTAACCGAGTGTTCAGACCGAGGTTCGGCCGTTTTCCTAAACAACCAGCAGAGACTGCAACACTTCTGAGCTCCAACACTCCAATGCTATTTTATCTCTTTCTATTACCATTCTTGAATCAATTACGTATTTCCTTAAAGTTCGTAAACTCTACCACTACGGTAAATGTGTTCATAACAAATAACAAATATAAGGCTTCACGTTCGATACGCTCACAGTATACGGACATCGAATCCTTCTTAATAATAAATCCATGGATTTTACTATGTCTACAGAAAAAAAAATTACCTAACAGAAGTTTTAGAGTGCGTAAAATCTATTTGATTATCATCATAATAAAGAAAATATTTTTTATGAAATGCCTTGTATTTTATGTTTGTTTTTATTTAAATTTACGCACAATTCTATATTAAATAAGAGGTTACACAAACCGTTTTAAACTTTAGCAACTTCACTATCTTCCAAGTGCCACTTAGAGTAAAGCAAAACTTGTGACACAATATACCTACATTTATAGCAGATTTTAAAAATGTATATGTATAGGGTGTTCATTTCATTAAAAAAGTATTATTTTATTGTCATACTTTTTTGGATCGTTCTGTATAAAAATATTTTGAACAATAGGTTTTTTGATTCCACAGCTTTTCGTTAGGACGTTTACTCTATAATAATTGTAATGGAGACTGATCTATTGAACAATAATGGGGCACCCTGAGTATCTAAAAGCTAATGCGAGATGAAGCATCTCGCAGTTTTAGATGCATAATATATGTAGGTCCTACTTGATAAAAAAATCAAGATTTTACTAATTATAAGTTATTTACAGAGGTGCAGTAATTCATAAAATGAAACCTATATATAGTCTCCATTTCTAACTTTCAAAATTGTCCTGGAAATAAACGATTCTTACAAAATGTCATGTAACTAAAATATTTCTAGCATAAAAGGAATACCATAGGTTTTTGTAAAAGGCAATGAAGTACAATAATACTCTTATAAACACAAAACAAAATATACACATAATATCTATATACGAAAATGTCTTGGAACACGACGTAACATACTGAAAGTAGCATATCTCAAAAATTTGAGCATGAATTTAAAAATCTCAAGTTATTCACATAGTTGACCTTATGTTTGTTAAATCCAACGCTATGTACACAACCTAAAATATATACATACTTTTATATACGAAAATGTCTTGGAACACGACATAACATACTTAATGTAGCATATCTCAAAAATTTGAGCATGAATTTAAAAATCTCAAGTTTTTTCACATAGTTGACCTTATATATGGACCCTGTTCTGCATAAGTGTATTAACCTACAGAAGGTTAGTTCTGAGTAATCAAGCGTCAAAGGTTTTGAGCTTATATTGATTGTATCTAAGTTATAAAAAAAACTAAATTAAAAATTGTGATATCAGTATATCTGTCCGGTGGTCTAGTTTTACCACGCTTAATAACCGCTGCCCAGATTTAATTTTTGTCTAATAAAAATATAAAAATTGTTCTTGCGAAATATTTAGTCTGCGACTGTAAATGTAAATATGTACTAAGTGCCTTTAGTACATTCTTGCAAAATGGAGAGCGAGCTGTATTTTTAATTTCATATTAATATACTAACAGCGTCTAAAAGTTTGTTGCTTGTTTAAAAAACTGTAAATAAATTATATCAACAATAAAAATTATTATTATTTCACATTTTATTGTTCTAATTTCTTAAAATTTTATAAAATACTTTTTTATCACTACCAACAAAGACACAAGTTAGTGCAAAAACACACTTTTTAACTTAAACTATCTTAGATGTCGACAAATAATTGTTTCGTATTTTTAAAAAACTTAAAGTAAATACTACTTTAGAAAATAATTAAGTTATAACAAAAGGAGTACACCAGTACTTAAATAATTTTTATGGATTCATTTTATTTTCTCTGTCTGATTCTTCAATTTCAACATCAAAGTCTAATGCTCTTCCAAATCCTTCAATGTCGTCATCAAATTCTCCAGATTTAGGGTTTTTCAGAAAGCTGTAAAAACCTTTACAATCTGCAGGCACCAGCTTTAAGAGTTCTTTAAGATCTTTAATCTTTTCCTTGGACAATTCTTTTTCTTCAGGCCACAAAGGAGGTAGTACGATGTCTTTGAGGTTACTAATAGCTCTTTTTGAATTCTTAGTTTTTGATATGTCCACACATTTTGGAGGATCACTTAACTTAGATTTCATATACATTAAATTGGGCGTTTCTTTTTGGAGAGAGATTTCAAACGTGTCCAACCAAGATATTTTGTTTTTCTCTAAATCCATCTTGCGATTTGTTATTGCTCTTAGTAACGGCTGGACTGACAGGAAATCACTTCTGTCCATTTTTTTCACCGTAAATTTGTTTTTGCGACGGCAGTTATTCATAACTTGTATATAATCAAAATCAGTGTATAACCTTGGATTGTTTTTCAGGGCACATTCGACGTCACCAAATTCTGAGTCATTTGGCAGAAACGTATGTCCTGGCTGTAGAAACCTAATTGTAATAGAATTTAGATTATGATGGTTTAACAATATATGGAGAAGCATTAAAATCATGTTAATGCTTCGATTTTGGCCACCGCAGGAGTCCGCCCAAAGAATTAGATGGGTTGCTGATGGTTTTAATCCTTCCAAAATATATTTTCTTAAACACGATCCTACTTCCTGAGTTCCCCGACCTGCCTCGTGCTCTAACCATGTATGAAAATAGCCCTTGTCATTGCTTCCAGAATGAATACCCAAGTTAAAAAAATTTAACTGCCGTTTATAGTATGCTACACCTGTGGTATACATGGCAAATTGTGAGTTTTTTGTAAGTCAAAAGTTAATGTTTCAACTTCTGGGTCGTGTTTTGCTTGTTGTAAATCTTTTTTCATTTGTTCCCTTAACGAAGCTGCATGGTCTAAATGAGTTTTGTGGGAGAGTTCAATATCTTCTAACCTTTTTCCTGTAATTCCCTGCTTATTTGTATTAAACACGTCGCACCGAAGACAAGTATCTTTTTGAGGCTTTTTAAAATGCAGGTCAAATTTTTCGTAAAATACTGTTTTTAAACACTGTTAGACTAACAACTGGGTTTTCATGTGTCTCCTTATAAAGATCATATAATTTTTGAAGACTTAAATTAGGGGATAGATATTTTGTATTCGATTTATTTCGACAGTAATGCGATTTATATTTTGGAAACTGTTTAATAAAATCTATTATTTCATCTATCTTTTCAGATGGAAGTTTATTGCTACCACCGCCTGTTCCCCTACAGTCTTTTAGCCCATGTTCTCGTGCCTTGATTAAGGCCACATTTACACGCGACTGACTTATTTTGTATGTATGCAAGAAAGTTTTCTGGCAGACTGGAATACCAGAAATAGCGTATTTTCTAGAAAACTGGCGCTTTGAGTTTTCATTTTTTGTGTAAGTTCTGCTTTTACCGACTTCAATGACACCTCCCTGTATAATTGCACATCGAGCCTCGTAACTGCCTGCACCCCAGAATTTCTCAAATTCTGCTTTTCTCGTTTCAATAGATACCTTATCTGTACATTTTCTTGGACATTTGCAGTTAAATGGTGTTTCGCCGGAAAACTTTCTTGGTTGTATTCTAACTCCTTTGTAGTTAATATATTCTTTGTTTTCATTTACTTTGGTTTTCTTTATCGCTCTGTTTTGACTAGGAAACTTTCTCTTTCGCCCCTTTTTCTTTCGCCCTTTCGGGTTACTAGTTTGAGGTGTAGACTTATCGGTAGATGATCTGGTTGGAATAGAATCATTATCAATTATTGTTTGCTCGTTAATGAATGATGTTAGGATGCTATTATTTGGCGTTGAATGGCTAAAAGGTACTTGAAGTGTTGATGGAATTGCATTTGAAGCTGTTTGACCATCATACTCGACTATAACATCTTGTGTTACTAAACCAGGGGGTACCCACTCAACTTGCTGAATAAAATTCATCTGACGATTAGTTTCATGTTCAGGTAAATTTGAGAAAAATTTACTGCAGCTGTTGTCTGAAAACTGTATACTTTTACTTAAAAAACTATCTTGTAGTAAGAACGACAAGCTCCTGTTCTCAAATGGCAATACGTTTTCATTCGTCTCTGTTCTTATATCTGACATATTTTTCGCATTTTCACTGATTTCTGCAACTTGTGCCACATTTTCATCATAATTCTTTTCTATCGCTTTCGTTGGGCTAGTTTTTGACTCTATACTGGAACTGTCATTTTTATTACATAGTTTAATCATAATCTGTCCTCTGGACATCATTCTGAAAAAATAGATTTTTATCTTTTAGCTAGGGCCGGTACTTCAAGTCCTGAGCAATGTTAGTTATTAAATAGTTGAATAAAATAAGCAAAGTTTTAAAACTGATAATGCCTATAAAAGAGGTGAAACATGACACATTTAACTCTGAATATTTAATTTGACTATCGAATGAGTTAATCAAGGAAAATAGTAGATTAAGTACTTTCGGTCCTAATTAACAAATTTGATACTCGATTATTTTGGTCGGACTTTTCCTTCATACCAGTCAAAACCTTGATCAAAGTTAATAAATATCAAATTGCTTAATCATGTGTCGAAAGTACCAGCACTTAGTGCTGTTAATTTTAACATATGATTAGCCAATTTGATATTAATTAAATTTCATCAATGTTTTGACTGTTATAAGTGACAGCATATTATGAGAGCAACTGTTGACATGTTTCAAGCGTCTGACTAAAATAATATAATCGAGTACTTATCAAATTTGTTAGTTAATACGGAAATGACAAACACTTACTTATATAATAATATATCCCTAAATCAAAACAAAATGAATAATAAAGAGTTACACCATTAGACGGTCTTATCATTAGGTATAGTACAAAAAGCAGCTGTAGAAAATGCTTAAACCGTAATTTGCAAAAATGTTTTAACCCACATAAAGAGATAATGCGATTTTTAGGAAAACTAAAAATTAACTTTAAAACCTGAATACACAAAATGATACCTAATAACACTTAAAAAAATTATAGCATGAAGAAACTAATTTTATTCGGTTTATATTTCTTTAAAATAGTCTAGAATAAAATCGCTATTTTGAGGTTAGGTATACCAATTAATAGTAAACAAGTTTTGTTTTTTTCTATAAAAGTATTTATATTTTGCCAAAATAATAGACGACTTCTGATATAATTTCCCTAATAACTCATAAACCTAACTGACAAACTTGCTAACATAATTAGTAGTGAAAATCATTTTAAACTGCAATAAAACTACTTACTTGTTTTTTGGCGTTCTTCTTGCGTCGTTAAAGCACATTCATCTGCGATTTGCATTTATATATTAAGCCCACATAAGGACATGGTACAATATTACTATCTACTTGATGGCATTTAGCAAAAACGTTCTAACTCACTATTTGATTTATTTTGTTAGTTTTATAAAACATATTTGGCATTTTGCATTTGTGTACTTCGACTGATTTAGAATAAAACTAGCCATTTTTAATGTTACGCAAAAGTGTACTAACCCATTGGTTATTACATTATTATATTAATTTTAAACACAATTCGTTTTACATTTGTGTACTAAACCTATAATACATTTTTGCAAAATGCAGAGGGCAAGGTAAGAAAGTTTATAAAAACAATTTTTTGTTATTATATATAAAATGTATTTTATTTTCAAAAAAAATATACACAAACTTACAGTTTAAATAATTCTAAACAGGACCACGTATATAACTCAAAATTCGATTTTTTGTGGGTTGGTACACTTATGCAGAACAGGGTCCATATGTTGCATCCAACGCTATGTACATAGCACTTACAAAAGTCCCGGAACCCGGCAATTGACATACATATATATATATATATATATATATATATATATATATATATATATATATATATATATATATATATATATATATATATGTATATACAGTGACCGGCAAAAAGTTCGCAACATATGGGAAAAATTTTTATTAGGTGAGTATTGGAAAAACTTTTCCGGGGGATCGGTTCTGCATGTCCGATAACCTAAAAATCGATTTTGACATACGTCACGTGACCACTGGTATAGCGTCAAATTAAAAAAAAAATTGTTAATTTACAAAAAGTGAGGTTAGTTGACGAGATATCAAAAAAAGTTATTTGAAAAAATTGCTTAGAATTAAATTCTAGGTCCTTTTGCAAAATTTTAAGATTTTATTTAAAAAAATTGGAAAACTCAATATTTTTTAAATATTTTTTTATCGATTTACAAATTTCCAGTTTTTTTCGTTTAGATAGCTTGGCTAATGTAAAGCCCATGTATCTGGATGAAAATAAACGAATTTAGTAGTTTTTTCTACAATTGACAGGACAAAATTAAAAAAAACAGGGTTTCGCCGGACGCTAGCTGTTGCAATGATTTGTATCTAGCAGCAGTGTCAAAATTTTAGAGACATTTCAATGAGATTACATTGAGAAAACCTTAATCGTCTTAAATATATCTGAAGTTCGACTTTTTGTAAAGTTAAGGGGAGTAAAATAGATTATAAACAAAAAATTACCTGTTTATTTAATCGAAATTTCATAAACGAAAACCAATGTAAGAAAAACTTAAAAGTAGTCAAATTCTGTACTAACAACATAAAAAATCATTGTTTTTCCTTGGGTGCACAAAATTTAAAACTCAGTATGACCACCATTTCTCTCCATACATACTATTGTTCTCGAGCGCAACTCTCGATTAACATTTCGGAGCATTTTACGATTTATTTGCAATACACAATTTCTAATGACATTCTCTAAATTTTGTATATTCCTAAAGGGTCGATGTTTGTACACAGAGTTCTTTAGGTATCCCCACATAAAGAAATCTAACGGAGTCAGATCTGGTGATCTCGCAGGCCACGGATTTTCAGAAAACCGTCCTATCCACTGGTTTCCAAATTCTTGATCCAGCCATCTCTTCACCTCATTTGTGGAATGAATGCTAGCTCCGTCTTGTTGAAAGTATAAATTTCTTCTTTCGGCTAATGACAAATTGTCTAAAAAGTCAGATATCTCAGTTTGTAGAAATTCTAAATATCGTTCTGAATTTAAATTGTCTCTAAAGAAAAAAGGTCCCACTATTCTGAGGTTGAAAATTCCGCACCACACATTAACCTTAAAACTATATTGGTCTTTACTCTGAATTACAAAGTCTGGGTTTTCGGTGGCCCACCATCTACAGTTTTGTGAACTGACGGTTCCGTTAGAGGTAAATGTAGCTTCATCCGAGAAAAGAACGTTCTTTGGGAAATTAAAATCTTCCTCAATCATACCCTGGAACCAGGCACAAAAATCGAAGCGGGCGTCATAATCCCTATCTTTTAATACTTGTACAAATTTAGGTTTGTACGGATGAAATTTGTTTCTTTTTAATATCCTCCGCACAGATCTTTCGTGAATGTTAGTGATCTCCGATATTTGACTAACTGCTAATTGGGGTGTTTCTGTGATCGACAAACACACATCCAGAGAACCTTCGTCACCTGTTACCGGTTTTTCATGGGAAACTTTATACTGATTTTCTACCGATCCCGTTTCTTTAAATTTATTGACTAGACGAGATACTGTGGAATAATGGAGGGATTTATCGGGGTGCCTCTCATTAAAAATTGCTGCTGTTTCTCTATGGCTTTTGTAATTATCTCCAAAAATTAAAATAATTTCTATCTTTTCCTGAAGAAGTAGTGTGGGTGCCATTTTAAGGAATAAAATATTAATAAACTTATGTAAAATATCAAACTTAGTAAGATGCGAGACATAAACCAATGACATAGGTTGAAATCAAACAAATTATAATTTGTTTGACATTTTTCTGTTGTTTTTAACCTACTAGATTATTTGGTTGTTTTAATTTCAGAGCCTGCTTTGGTAGTTTTAAGTACAACTAAATAGACCTGGTTGTTAAATTTATGTGCGAAAAATCTTAATAAAATCTTGATACAGTCATTTCATTAGATTCAAACCATTGCAACAGCGAGCGTCCGGCGAACACCTATTTTTTCGATTTTGTCCTGTCAATTGTAGAATTGTAGATCTGACTCCGTTAGATTTTTTTATGTGGGGATACCTAAAGAACCCTGTGTACAAACATCGACCCTTTAGGAATATACAAAATTTAGAGAATGTCATTATAAATTGTGTATTGCAAATAAATCGTAAAATGCTCCGAAATGTTAATCGAGAGTTGCGCTCGAGAACAATAGTATGTATGGAGAGAAATGGTGGTCATACTGAGTTTTAAATTTTGTGCACCTAAGGAAAAACAATGATTTTTTGTGTTGTTAGTACAGAATTTGACTACTTTTAAGTTTTTCTTACATTGGTTTTCGTTTATAAAATTTCGATTAAATAAACAGGTAATTTTTTGTTTATTATCTATTTTAATCCCCTTAACTTTACAAAAAGTCGAACTTCAGATATATTTAAGACGATTAAGATTTTCTCAATGTAATCTCATTGAAATGTCTCTAAAATTTTGACACTGCTGCTAGATACAAATCATTGCAACAGCTAGCGTCCGGCGAAACCCTGTTTTTTTTAATTTTGTCCTGTCAATTGTAGAAAAAACTACTACATTCGTTTATTTTCATCCAGATACATGGGCTTTACATTAGCCAAGCTATCTAAACGAAAAAACCGGAAATTTGTAAATCGATAAAAAAATATTTAAAAAAAATTGAGTTTTCCAATTTTTTTAAATAAAATCTTAAAATTTTGCACAAGGACCTAGAATTTAATTGTAAGCAATTTTTTCAAATAACTTTTTTTGATATCTCGTCAACTAACCTCACTTTTTGTAAATTAACATTTTTTTTTTTAATTTGACGCTATACCAGTGGTCACGTGACGTATGTCAAAATCGATTTTTAGGTTATCGGACATGCAGAACCGATCCCCTGGGAAAGTTTTTCCGATACTCTCCTAATAAAAATTTTTCCCATATGTTGCGAACTTTTTGCCGGTCACTGTATAACCTCCACCCTATGAACAACATTTTTGGCAATATGCTGAATAGGGTCTAGGGCTTAAGCACCCTGAATTTGACTGCGTAACTACGCCTATGTTCCACAACTTCGTAACCTCTAAAACGATGGATCCCTGTTCTTAGTACAACAATTTATACTCTGGGGCTAAATGCACAGGCATACTTGTTGCATAGATACAATAATGCTATTCAAATATTCGCGCCGCTGAACTTCGTTTGCATCGCTATTGCTTCATAGCTAGTGGCTTGCTATAGTATCTTCAACTAATCTAAGAC